>JAHHFK020005989.1:0-316329 GCA_024533555.2 Aedes koreicus
AACCGACCCAATCGACTGCACTACACGTCAGTTTAAAAATTACGGTGGTTACCTTCCTATTTTGTCGCTGTACGTTTTGTTTTGTGAGCGAATTGAATTCCTTTCTTGGTAGTGTTGTTGTTGGTATTGCCTGAGCGTGCGTACGGTGTCTAGGTCGAGGACGTTCGCTGGATGATACTTACATACCGACCGTATGCGTTTCAAACTCAAACTACATATAAAGGATACAAATGCGCATCCGGTTCGCTGTCTAGTTGTTGAAGTTTAAAAAATGTTTACCGAAATTCGGCCTCTTATCGAAATCTTCTGAAAAATATAGAAAATGAAGACCAACTCAGCAGCTATGATTTGTATTATTTAGTTCACGGGACTTATTTTTTTCATTCGGAATGCTTGCACCTTTCTCTTGACTCCATCCACTGCTAAGCTAGCCTTTCCCATCTGTTTGGTAACTTTCATCCAGATTTCCTTCAATTCTATCATTTTTCATTTTATTTTAGACTATTACGAAGTGCTGTCTTCATAATTTTTCAATCGGGCGAAGTTCCAGCGAATTTCGGGGATTCATGCCTTTTGGCACGTGCCTCTCCAACACGTTCCTAGCATAGTGGCATGAGGCAAATTAGGCCAAACTAGAGTCGATCCATGGGTTGGGTTTTTTTTTAACTACTTCATTTATTAGTAGATTCAATCGCGTTAGCTTTACGGAGCCGATATTTCATTGTTTTTTGATAATTGAATGAATTAGCACTACATAGATAAAAAGAAACTTTGAATTTTCTGCGTTATCTAATGCACATAAAGGGAATGCTAGACTTGGTCGAAAATAATGGGATATTTCATCTAAATTTTAGCCAGATAACGCCTGAATCTAGCCTGTTGTATGAAAGATTGCAAACATTGTTGCATGGCGCATGAAAGAGTGCAAACAATTTCGGTGTTTACGCCTCCTTTGGCTTAGAATTAAACGAGGGGAAATTTTACGCGCTTGTTAAATTAATTTTTTTTTTCTGTGTACAATTAGTTGGAATTAGACCGTTTACTCGCGGTTTAGCCGAGATTAAAATGGGTGAAATTTTTTGGGGATGGATTGGACTGAGGAAAATGAAAATGGGATTTTGTAGTCTCATCAGTTAGTTGTCGCCTTGGGCCTCTAGGGTATTCAAAAGTCGTGTTCTGGCGGCGTCACAGGGGTCGGATGGTAAGGAAGAAAATGGATACACATTTTGGCTCAGAAAGTATCAGCACATCGATCCCAAGCTTGGTCGCTTAATGAATCACCCCTAAAAGATAACTCAACGAATAAAAACGTAACGCAGCGAATCAAAACAAAAACAAAGATTCTAGTACCGAAAGGCGCAAGAATGTATTGCAAGGAGTACTTGGGATGGGACCAAGGGGTTGTACTGCAGTGAGCCAATTTTTAATCGCTAGTTTCCTATTGATTCTTCAGGAATGGCAAGAGTCACTTTTGAAACACTCTTGTTTATATTAGGTGCGCAACTAAGTTCCCGCTGTTTAGCAATAGATGGCGCCATAAGTGCTGGTCGAATGTTGTACATCTCAAGCGTCATAAACCAAGCTCAGACATATGGTTAACAAACCGCTTTTCCAAATAAGTGATTTTGGTTTAGTGTTATATATTTTGGTTGTTTGAAGATGTCTGATGTCGTGCCAAATAATCGTCATTTGCGGGAAGTGTTGATTTTCTTCTTTCATTCGAAGAAAACGGCGGCTGAAGCACATCGAGAGCTCCAAAAAGTTTATGGTGATGATGCTCTGAGTGAAACAACGTGTCGTGATTGGTTTTGTCGCTTCAAAAACGGTGATTTCAGTGTTAATGATCGTCCGCGTGAAGGAAGGCCAAAAAACTTCGAAGACTCTGAATTGGAGGCATTGCTCGATGAGGATCCATGTCAAACACAAGAAGAGCTTGGTTCAGGATTAGGAGTTTCGCGCCAAGCCGTTTCTAAGCGATTGCATGCGTTGGGAATGATTCAAAAGCAAGGAACTTGGGTTCCTTACGATTTGAAGCCAAGAGATGTTGAGCGTCGTTTTTTCGTCTGTGAACAACTGCTCCAGCGGCAAAAAAGGAAGAGTTTTCTACATCGCATTGTGACGGGTGACGAAAAATGGATTCATTACAGTAACCCAAAACGGAAACATTCATGGGGACTGCCCGGGCATGCTTCAACATCGTCGCCTAGGCCGAATATTCACGCTGCGAAGGTTATGCTGTGTATTTGGTGGGACCAAGTTGGTTTTATTTATTATGAGCTGTTGAAACCAAACGAAACCATTACCGGGGAACGGTATCGAACTCAATTGATGCGATAGAGCCGAGCACTGCACGAAAAATGGCCACAATACGAGCACAGACACGAAAAAGTTATTCTTCAGCATGACAACGCTCGACCTTACGTTGCGAAACCCGTGAAAACCTACTTGGAAACGCTCAAATGGAAAGTCCTACCCCACCCGCCATATTCTCCTGATATTGCACCGTCCGATTATTACTTGTTCCGTTCTATGGCACATGGTCTCACTGGTCAGCAATTCCACTCATATGATGACATCTCAAAATGGCTTGATTCTTGGATAGCATCAAAAGACGAACAGTTCTATCGAAATGGTATTCACGTTCTACCAGAAAGATGGGAAAAAGTCGTAGTTAGTGATGGGCAATACTTTGAATAATTCGTTTTGTTTTCAAAATAAAGTTCCTTTTTCACCAAAAAACAGCGAGAACTTAGTTGCGCACCTAATACTAAACTTAATCTTCCACAAAACATGCAGATTGAATGTTTTGAAGTTAGATAGAACAGTTCATGATTCAAAGAAAGTATAATCTTTGATGTATGTTTAATATTTTCATGTCGTATTCATGGAATATTGAGTTCAATCTTTCACTTTTAAAAATTCAGCCCTAGTGTCCTATTCGTCCTAATCTCTTCGAGAAATCAGAGGATAATCATTCTTCACAATAGCAGATTAGTTCTAATAAAAATTGGCACTGAATTTCTAGAATTATTACAGGCAGAGACGCTCAATACAGGGTGGACACTAGCCTGGGACATGGACATATGAAAGAAAAAAAAATCCGCTCCCGCAGCCGATATCATGCGCATAGAAAAGATTGACAGTTGACACCGTTCGAACAAAATTACACAAACCTTCCGTTCGAATTATAAACTGTTGTTTGAAGAATATGGAAGAGTTAACAGTTAATGTTTGCGGCCAAAAGCCTCGATTTTTTTGGTTGGCCCATTTTTGAACGCGTTCGGAGCAAATAGAATGCCAACAAAGAGGGAAGTGCTTCAAGTGATGTTTTATTATAATTAATTGAAGCATTAGGCCATCCCAGAGTGCATCAAAGAAGTGGCTAAAATGGGTATAAAGTTAAAAATTATTGGTTACACGACTAAAGGCGTCAATAAGGTGCAAATGAGTCTGTAGAAATTGTACAAAAAATGGCGGAGCAAAGCGAAAGCTTTTTGAAAACAGTCCGCTTCGCTACCTTGTGCTGTGCCATGCGGGGAAAGTGGGAATCAAAATGGAATGTGGCCTTTGCTTTCTTCGAAGTTGAAATCGACGAAAAAGTGAAGATGGTTGCCGCTTTGAATAAGCGATGATCTACGATGATACAGTTCCCGCCAGAGCTAGTAAGATCAACGACGACCATTCGACCCTTTCGGAGGCTTACTGAGGCTTCAAAAGAGTTTTTTTGTGATGAACATCGGATTTTATCGGTGAAACCCCAGAAAATTGAGAATCTAATGAAGAATATTTAAGAGGTAAGCAAGTTATGGCGTACCACCGAACAATCAAGCCGATAAAGTATTGGATTCTAAGTAGCGGCACATTGATTGACATCCGATTTTTTTCTAAGTCAGATTTGTATTACCAACCAATATTTTGCATTATAATGTTTAGATTAAATTGTCTGAAAAAGAGATTTCTTCGTTATTTTTAGAACATATCTCATTTTGGAGAGCTTCAGGTCCAGCCTACATTTCTTTTTAAGGTGGTCTTAATCTACTCTCGGTGTTTTCCGTTGAAATGTTTCATTGTTTCAATGTTTAATTGTTTAGATAAATTTTGTAAAACAACATATCCCTTTTGAAAATTTCGCTTGTGTATAAATGACCCATGCGGCCGTTAAAAATATTTCGTCCACTTTACCGGAAACGTGTGCAAAGTATCATTCACATCGAAGACTCTATGCGCAAGATATCGGCTTCCCTCCATGCTGCGTAAACGCCCCACACCACGTGGTTGCTTTGCGCAAACAGCAGCAGGCTGCAGGTCATGCTGCAGGCGGCAGTGTTGTTAGAAAAAACAGTCCAATGAGCCGTTCGTTTGGATAGTAATCAGTATTAGTTAAATAACTTTCTCCACAATTATCGAGTCGCTTCGACGACCGCAACGAAGAAAAGTTTCATTGGAAAATTTTCCAGAGATTGATTGGATTGAATTATTATTAGAGGACAACGGGTCACCTCGCCAGATTTTTCTTTGAAAAAGTAAGTTTCCCCATAGAAAATCCTATGGAAAATTAAAACCACGAGCGCTAAAATGTAGTTTCACCGATCGAGCTGAAATTTTGCACAGTTATTATAGGACCTCAAAGGTTCCCAAAAATCAAAGGGGAACTGGAATTTGAATTTTGTCCCAGGCTAGTGGACACCTATCCGAATAAACCTGCAAAGTATCTGGAAATTGGTTTTGTACGTAATACTGCCTTGAAATATTCTTCTTCTTCTTCTTCTTCTTCTTGTTTCAAAATTCCCTTGGTATGTAAGAAGAAGTTCTTTGAAAAAAAGATCACTTGTTCATGAAATTTAGTATATCAGTTTTTGACGTCGACAAACATTTTGCAAAATCGATTAACCTCAAATATAAAGCAATCGTTTGATACATTTGATAACCTCACCATTGAAATATGCAATTGGCAAGATTCTGATTAAGGCCTGTGTGTTACTTTCCATAAACAGAGGTCTTCTTAGTTCAACTCGATCGATCTTTATTCAGCCAAAGAATTCATCTGAACAGTAACCGCAAGATACTTAACAATGGGTAAAAAGTACGTTCATTAGAATAAAAATAGCAATTCACATAAATTCGGTATTTAACCATCCACTTACCTAGTAATGTTCCAATCGAGATCTAAAAGAGGATACATATTTAAAAAAAAATGAAGATTAAAAAAAAGTCGGAAGGTACATGCGGTTAACAGAGTTAAGTCTTAATTAGCTCAAATATGTATCTTCTGATTCCAGAGTGACCGAACCATAGAAATCAGTAAAAAGTTTAGTATGACCTCATAAATATCCCACATTGGACATTTTGCGTAAAATGTCTGATCTCTCCATTTTAAATATGTATTTAAAAGAACTCAGTAGGAAGTCAAAACTAGTTCGATTAAAAAATCTTAGGAATTTCCTGCTGACATCTGCATAAAAAAATCTTAATGGATCAAGAAATACTCCCAGTTTATCTCAGAAAAAAAAAACTTCAGAATGACCTCTCGTAAAAAATATAAAATTCCACGAGAAGTGACAAGTATTCTGATAAAGCTCTGGAAGTTCCTCCAAAGATATATGTTGGGGGTGTTCGGGACATCATAATGAAACAATCGATGAAGTATACTTTTTCGTCACACTCAAAGCTGTAATCGGAATAATATTACTTACGAAGCTATAATTCAATATTGCTTACACTACTTACCAAATTAGTTTCCCTTTTACACAATCCTGCTTCACGCAAATCTCCCTTACAAAGCAATCCATTAACAGTAAACAAACTGAAATAAAGGACAATTCAAATTCTGGCTAACAAATCTTATTTTAGTATTATTTACATTGCACCGATCCTATCAATTCAACAATAAACTGCAATTCACTTATTTCTTCTCTATTTCTTCTACCAACAATCCAAAATCAACGTACTAATATTTATCCAATCTCTACCGCGAAATAACATTGGCCATCATGGCAGTGCCTTATGTTTACTTCGATCACGATCGAAACTGAAGTTTTCCTTTTTAACGGGCTAACCGGGCTAACCGTTCACACATCATACCGGAACACGTTCACGCGTCCAACACTCACAATCCGGGTAGTAACAATATACAACAATATTTTCCGGAAAACGTAATAAAAAGGTCATTATTGAAAAATCTGTACGTTGCGCTGCACAGCAACAAGTCGCGATCTATTAGATACAAGGAACCTCGCTAACAAAAGTACTAGCAATGAGAGAATTATATACCTACTAGCTCAATAAATTTATGAAATGTGTCTTACGGTTTAATTAACAAAGTTCCATGATCTCTGCTAAGCGATATTAATGCACAGACGCTTACAGACACAAAAAGTAGAAACGAAACATGTGCAAAGAGTGCACTAATTAATAAAAATCGGCGCCGCATAGAAGATGAAGATCAAAGATTGCATGTCTGTTATTGTTATTGGTTCGATGAACGGATACCTTGATAAAAATCTAACACTAACCGATAATAATGAATTCCTTTCTCTCAAATTGCAGATGATGACTGGTGATGGTAGTATGCCGGCGCACATGTCAGTCGAAAGCCTCCAGCAGATGCAGATGCAGATACCTCAGGACTTCACGATGCCCCCGCCAACGACTGTTCCGCCCCATTGGGCGCTCCGAAATCCCGTGTTCCAGGTGGGACTAGATGTGAGTGCACCCCATGCTACTTACTCTTCTAGGTCTCCCCGTACTTCTCCTTCACCAATGATCCAAACCTCTCCCGTCTTCATGAACACCACCACCACCAACAGCAACCCCACCAACATCCTACCACCACCAAACAGTTCCATCCCTTTGCTGAGTCTCAGTCTCGGTCGGATGGGCTTCTGAAATACGCTACCCGCTGATATTCTTTTTCAGACTTCATTTCCTCCGCCATCTTCGTCGCCGCATCTGAGCAATCCATCGTCGCCGATCCACAGCCGTACGGCCAGTCCAACACGGATCCCGACTAGCAGTGTACAGCATCGTATCAGTCGGAATCAGCAACCGACACCGAGCGAGCAACAGCAAACCCAGCGCCAGCATCAGCCTCAACAGCATTCACATCTCCAAGACCATCGAGATCAGCGGGAAAAAATCAGCAGCAGCAGCAGCAGTCGATGAAATCAGTTGAAGAGGTAAAGTTTACTAAAGATAATCCATTTTGATCGGATATTAATCTTTCCCCTTTATTATTTCAGTCATTACTGTTGGACCAAACAACGGCACTGACTCAGCTGCAGCAGTTGCGCAATGGTTATCGACCGAGCCATAATACGCTGCCCCGTCAATCAAACAAACAGAGCTATGTCAATCAGATTCAGTACCATCACCAGCAACAGCAGCAGCAACAGCAACAACAACAACACCAGGCGCATCAACAGCAACAACAGCAGCAACAGCAGTCGAGCTTCCATGGCACTAATACGGGACTAGGGTTGGCGTATCCGATGAACAATCTCAGTCTGATTGACTTAACGCAAAAGTCTAGCAGTGATTCTGGTAGTTCGACTGGGGACATGTCCCCACCGGAAACTCCCGGCTTGAATACAGCACCATCGAACAACATTGGTGGATTGATTCGAAGTAGGTCGTCCAACCTGGGTAGGATCAACGGGCGTCCGGACAAGCTACAGCAATTAGGTAGTTCTGTGATATATACTCAGACAACAGCGCAGCAACAAGCGGCGGTTCAGTCCCAGCAGCCACAGTTCGTCGGCGGTAGTAACGATTTAATGGTAACATCAGCTACACAAAATTTAATTAGTAATAGTAATAATAATAACAATACTATGAATATTAGCAATGGAAATAACAGTAGCGTAATGCCAAACGCTCTGTTGATAGGAGCTCCGACGCCAACGGCCGGAGGCGCAAACCTAGTTCTGAGCTCACAGCCACAGTTCACCGGTCCCTATCCACCATATCATCAATCTACCATGCATTTGGCAACGCGACCTTCGCATATTTCAGCTCATGCAGCAACAGCCCTCCCTCCAGGTGCTGCCTTCAGAACACCAGCGGCTGCGTATCATCTCAATGGAGAGCTTCTCTATCCCGCCTTTACGACACAGGTTCCAACTGTCGGTGGAGGTGCCCCGTTGACCTTTCTACCAACTGCTACAGCGCCGGTAGCTGCTAGTACTCAAACGTTGCAAACGATGCGATCAGCTGGCACTTCGCAGCCACCACCACAAGTACCGCAACAGCAACTAGTTCAACCTGTCCATCAACCCCCGCTAATACAGCAAAAAGTGCCCACAGCGTATACGCCTCCTGCCACCGTTGCTGCTGTTCCTTCCCCGCATCCACCGAGCGCAACCACTCCAACAGGGATGTACTCTGCTCAGTCTTGCTTCAATTGCGGTTCCCAGAAACATACCGGTCTAGACTGCCAGGAAGCTTCCATGGAGGATGTTACTCGAAATTCGATCTACAAACTCGACTACAATGCTGCGAATGCTACTGCTCAGCAGTTGGCCGCTGCAATTGCCGCTGGTACGGTGCCCGGGGTAACTCAACCTAATAGCATGGCGCTAGTAGCAGCCGTGAGTGTACCATCGACTTTGTCACCTCCCTCATCCGTTTCGGTAGCATCTCTACCAATGTCGGCGGTGTCATCTGCCGCTTCATCGGCATCGTCCTCGTCGTCTTCGTCTTCTTCTTCTTCGTCGTCATCCTCTTCATCGCTAACATCCTCTTCAGTCTCGTCCTCAACGACGACACTGCCACTACAGCCCCCACCACCACACCAACCGCAACAGCACGGGCCCAACCTTCTTAGCAGTAGTAGTAGTAACAATAGCCCACTAGACGCCTCCACATCTGTATCAACACAAACAATAAATAATCAAACGGATAGCAGTAGTAGTAGCACTATTAGTAAGTGATCATCAATCTAAACTAATCTTATAAAAAAAAGAATGAAAAAAAACATAATCTATAAGAAAAAAAAAACTAATTAAAGTAAATAGTATACTCTGCAAAAAGGATTATCTAAAATCTAAAAGGTTTAGGAAAAAAAAGATACAACGTACACCCACATACACACATGAAGATTGAGCCAGTCAGCTAAAAGGAACACAACATATAGGTAAACAGCAAACAAGAAATTGGAACAATATACTATTATGGTTATTGCATTCAAACGAATACAAAAGAGAACTGACAGAGTGTGATGTTTAGAAAAGGATTTAGTTTTGGCTTTCAGAACGTGCTCCTACCGGCAAATGTCTGGAATGGTTGTCTAATAGTTGTAACTACACAGGAGAGAGAGTTTGAGAAAAAAAATCGGAAACCCAATCCATTAGTGCAGGCTTTTGAGGAGATGTGTGCCATTTTTTAATACTGTATTTTAACCTTAGATACGCAGGTATGACAAAACACAGTTGAACAGGTGATTATGTATGCATCAACAAATAGTGAAAAATTCAAAGAAAGCTATAACACATATTACTTGGTGGAAGTGCGCAAAACAAATTTTGGAGCAGATCTTTTGATAGGTAGGGGCACGAATTAACGACGAAAAAATCTTATTGATTAAGATTAAGCACCAATTGGGAATGAAGCAGTCGTCAGGTTTTTCCTTGTTTTGTGTAAGACAAATCCAATAACCTTGTACTCAGAATATTTATTTTTTTTATATATTTTCCCTTATTTGTATATTGCCACATTTTATACTACAACCTGAGCTTTTTTGTTTCGTGCAGTTTTTGAGTTAATAGGGGTAACCTACTTATCATTATTATGCTATAAGGACTCTGCTCTGCGGGCAGGTAAAAAAAAGATTATAAACAGGATCACGATCAACTTTTAAAATGTTTATTTAAATTTAGTTCTGATCTAATGTAATACTGTGTAAATGTACTTGTTGATACGGTTAAGATACATGTCTTTTTGTTTTATTTCATTTCCCTCGATTTCCACTCGTAATTCCGGATTCGGTTTTATTTTCTGATTCCTTATTTACTCTGCTTGGTTTTTGAATTTAGCTACGTTTATAAACTCATTAAGACTTTCAGTTGCAACTCACGTGATGGGGTGCTCGCTTAGTTCAGTACATTTATCAATGCCTTCAGTATGTCCATTCGCGCACTTTATAAGTTAGGGTGTTAGAGGTCAAGTGGTGTAAGTGTAAACCATGTTATTTCGAATAAAAACAAGCTTCAAAGTCTATTGTAGTTTCCGATCCTATACAAATTGCACGATAAAAAGGAGTCGTTTTTCTGTTCGCTATAATATGGCTCAAGGTATTCGAATCATCACCAAGTTTGTATGGCATATAGTTTGAAAACTTGGCATACCTTACTCAATTTTGACCATTTGACCATTCACTTCACTGGTTGGCAACGTCCTCGTGTATTATTAGACACTTCAACAAATATTCTCATCGTAAGTTATGGACAAGATTTGAAAAAAAGGACACTTAGCGTTAGCAACATAGTGTGTTATCACTGTATATTCCTGTTGTTATACCGGCTTCTGATAATTCCCGAAATAAGCCAATTAGCAACGCAAACAATCACGGTGTATTTCGAAGCGAAACTGCACTTGTAAATTATCACGGAAATTACCGATTTCTCGAAAATAATAAAGACAGTACTCGAAAAAAGTTAGACACACACAAATGGTCGCCAAAAAATTAATTTTTAGTCGGATTTTCTTCAATCTCTCGAGGAATAAACTACAACATTATTATAAGATTTATATTTCATTAGTTTATTGGATCTCCTCTCCATGACCCCTCCTCCACTTCGCCCTTGACACCACTCATAAGGTTTTGAGCAATAGAAGGGCCGACTTCTCTTGATACTTTCACCCACTGTTTCTTCAAAGCCAGCTCGTTCTCCAATACTTTGGGTGTTGTACGAAGTTTGGCTTTCATGATGGCCCAAAACTTCTCAATCGGACGAAGTTTCGGCATGTTTCGGTGGGTAGTCTTTTGATACAAAAACAACATTGATATCTCTGTCCCAGGCAAACACCGGTCGCGCGTAGTGGCAGGATGCCAACTCCGGAAACAATAGTGTCTCATCTCTGTGAAGGAAGGGCAGCAGGCACTGCTGGAGGCACTCGTATCGGTACCTTTGCACATTCATGGTACCCGTCGTGATGTACGGCTGGCTCATTTCTCCACACCCACAAACAAAGAACCTTTTTTCGAATTTGTCCACCTTCTTCCTTACCTCATCAGAATCGGATTACAGCGATGTGGCAACGTAATTTGCGCCCGGCAATTACTTTGTGTTCGCCTTGATGTCTCGTCGTCCATCACGACGCACCTCGGTTTCGTCAGCTACTCTCGGTACAGTTTTCTGGCGTGAAGTTTGGCTACTGTGCTTTGTTTGTCGTTCCGGCTCTGTGCGGACATGGAGACCGTGCCGATTCAACGTTTCTTCGACAAACCAGATTGACGCCTTCTTCGACACATCGCGGAGCGAAAGGTTCGATCGACGCTTGGACAGATTCAACACCTTCCTTGCCTTCTCCGGATCAGCTGCCTTCGAGTTTTTTCCGGTGTCTGACCATCGCTGGGTCGTCTGGGTTTCCTTGAATGACTTCATCACCTGAGATACCGTCGAAAGATGGAATCCCAGGTGTTTTCCGATTCATCTGTGGGATGCAGTCGGTTTTCCTACGACGGCGCGCACATTTTTTAGCGGATCGGCTCTTGTTCCGATGCCATCTCAGCACACAGTTTTTACCAGTGACAGTTTTTACCCATACGCTAAAAAGTTACAAGCTAATCATTGTGTCTCATTTTTTTTTCAAGTACAGCCTTTAGCTAAACGTTACAAACAAGTTTAGTTAAATTATGGAGGAAGCATCCCTTCATATTGGTTGTTATGTTAGGTTTCGAAATTGTTGAGTTTTTTTGAGAAACTGGCGATTGGAGTGCTTGTTTACAAAAGTAGTTTCGTCCAAATCTTGAAGTACTCTGAAAATTACCAAATACTGTATTGGAAAATATAGCAGAGGTACAGTGCACCAAATTTGGTATTTTGTATTTAATTCGGTTGAAAATAGTTGAAATGTTTTGTCAAAAATTTGTAGGTAGCGTGGCAAATTTCGTGACTGATTTCTAAAATGGCGGGAGTAAATGTTCATAAAATTACAATAAAAAATTAAAAACCATTGCTTGTTCGGGTGAGATTGGATCGCAAAATTGGCATGAGTGACATGGATGTGTCGTTTGGCGCAAAGTCTTTTGCCTTAAGTTCATTAGGGGCCATATACTTACAGTGACGGACAATACAATAAGACCAAAGCCTGATTTTCATACAAAATGGTCATGCCAGGGGGCTTGCCTTTCATTTTCTCGAAAACCAATTCCAGAAGTAGCCTAAATTCTCATCTGCATTAAATCCATTATTTTTCATTCACCACTTTAAAAGTTACAGACACCGCGTACGACAAAACAATACCACTTTTTGATTTCCATCAAGGATGCTCGAATTTGATGATCTGAATTTTGAATATTGATGCACGGGTCATTTTAATATCAGTATACTATAGATTGTAATTCACACTCATCAACATGGCCTAAACTATGGATATCAAAAGAGGTCTTTTGTTTTTCGTAGGTGGTGTCTGTAGTTTCTGAAGTGGTGAATGAAAAATTATGAATTTATTAAAGATAAAAATTCAGGTTATTTCTAGGCTATTGCCGAAATTTCAGTTCAATTACTTTACGGGAAAGTGAAAGACAAGCCTCCAGACATGACCATTTTGTATGAAATTCGGGCTTTGGTCTTATCATAGACTAACTCTAAGACAGTAGGTCCCGACAAATACGATTTTTTTTTGCTCAGTCACGTACTAGCACATCGGTCCAGCTCTTCCCAAGTTTAATAATGCACCCCTATAATAACTCACACAACACACTCTCAAATATTCTTCAATAACACAGAAATCAAGGTTGGGGTTGGTATTGTATTATCCGTCACTGTATTACGTAAAATTTGTCCAGATTTGTAAGATTTAACTTGCCTTTGTAAAATTTAACTTGCAATTCTTTAAAATATTTTTTGGGGCATAAAAACACCAGAGGTCCCCTTTTCCCTCATAATCCTATTAAGGCCTGTACTCGAAAAAAAATGCACCAGACAAAAGTGTTCGCCAAAAATTTATTTTAAGTCGGATTTTCTTGAAACTTTCAGGGAATGAACTAATACATATGGATTATGTTGCGGCATAATTACTTTATTCAATTTCCTTTCCATCGCTGAAAGCCCGCACCTTTCCCTTAAGACCCCTCATTACATTTTGTGCAATGGTGGAGCCGACCTTTTTGGTCACTTTCATCCATTCTTTCTTCAACTCCAGCTTGTTCTTAAACATCTTGGACGATTTTCGAACTTTGGCCTTCATTATGGCCCAAAATCTTTCCACCGGACGAATATCTGGTGAATTTGGGGAGTTGGCGGTTTTTGGTACAAAAACAACATTATTGTCTCTGTACCAATCCAACGTCGATCGCGCGTAATGGCATGATGCCAGGTCCGGCCAAAATAATATCTCGCCTCCGTGGGACCGCAGGAAGGGCAGCAGATGCTTCTGGAGGTACTCGGTGCGGTAAATTTCGCTGTTGATGGTACCCGTTGTGATGTACGGTTTACTCAGTTTACCGCATTGGCATATGGCCTGCCAGAGCAAGTATTTTTTGGCGAATTTGTCCACTTTCTTCTTCCTTATGTCTTCCGGAACATCAAACCATGATTTTGCAACGTAGAACTCCAGCCCCGTTATCGGCTTTGCGTCTGCCTTGATGTAGGTTTCGCCATCCATAACCACACACATCGGTTTCGTTAACCACTCTCGAGATACAGCTTCCTTGCGCGGGAATTTCCCGCTGTGTTTTGTTGATCACGCCGGTTCGGTGCCTTGCGGGCCTTGAATACACGAAGCCCAGCTCGTTTCATGGTTTGCTGAAAGAACCAGGTGGAACACTTTGCCATCAGAGCCGCGTCACGAATCGAAAGGTTCGGATTACACTTGAAATAATCCAACACCTTCCGGGCCTTCACAGGGTCAGCTGTCTTCGATTTTCTTCCACTTCCAGCCCGCCGCTCGGTCGTCTGGGACACCTTAAACGATTTTACCACCCGAGACACAGTTGTATGGGTGATTCCCAGATGTCTTCCGATCCATCTCATGGTCGCAGTCGGATTTTCCACGACGGCGCGCAAAAATCTCCGGCGATTTTCAATAATCACTGAACCGATGAAATTATGCACATGTAAACAATTTACTCCGGGTTATTTGCTGTTCAAAAGTGAGGGGTAATTTTAACGAAAAACATGTCCGATTTTAAGCAGCCCCTGCTCGTGTGCCCCAGAAGTACCCGGGCTCATTTATAAAGCAATTTGTTCCTTAATACCCATTAAAACAATAATTTGATGACTTTCTGGCCAACTCTCGCCTAAACAATCATAAGGTCAAAAAGAAAAAAAACGCATGTTTTTAGTTAAAATTACTCGTAACTTTTGAATTATAAGCTGTACTGAAACACTATGTTCTGCGCTATAAAGTTTTCTATATTTTGTTTGAAGATTACTTTTCCTCAAAATGAGAAACAAAAAAGTTATAGTAAAAAAATTGATTTTTTAGACACTCTGATTTAAAGCAGAAAAATAGCTCTATCATGGTCGAACGAAGAGCTAGAAAAATTGTGTCTTGAGCAAAGCTGCTTGAAATTATATTCCCTACAAACTTGCTTTTCACATCACCCTTCTATTGTGTTTCGTTCAAAAGTTAACAACAGCGGCCTAGCGGTAAAGTTTAGAACTACGAAATTATCACCACAAGATGGGCAACTTGTTTAAGTACAACTTTGTAGAAGACACCATGATTCGGAAACGTAAGCCTTAGGAGTTATTAATCTCGCCGTGAAAAAAAGGCTTTTCCGATCACTGTGCGGGCTGTTTTTCCAACGTTTTGCTTTTAAAAAATTACACAGTAAATTGAAAAAAAAAAATGTGCAAGTCTTGATGTCTGTTCTGTGTGGTATGATGTAACTAGAAAAATTTAGAAGGATCAAGCAAGGTAAATAAGTGTAAAATTGCCAACACAACTTGCGAGAGACCTTTCTTTGAGGACGTATCATATTCCTTACCATTTGTATGCCTCTCGCTCTCTCCATAGTAGCGTTATTTTTAATAGCTCTCTTTGTGTAACAATCATCCAATAATTCAAAATATGAAATATAATGATGCTAAAAAAGTAGGAGACGAACCTGCAATCCAACCTTGAACATTGAGGTCACGGGTCTAGTGTCTCAACCACTCTTCTATCAATGCTTGCAAATAGGAAAGGCAAAGGAGTATAAGAACAACCTCATGTAAGACAAAAACTATCCATAAGTTACCCACAAGTAGCGTTCATAAGTTGTGCATTATAAAAGTAAGTTTGTTTGCCTGAGGGAAGTATTTCATAAAATCTGCGACATGGACCATATTGAGCCTTTTGCGTTGTAGATGTTTTCTTCTTTGATGTATGAGCAGAGGGCGATTCTAAACAACAAGAATTAATTATTTTACACTCAGTGACCCATTCGGCGCAATGACCTATCGGCCTAATGGAGTTCGGGCTGATATCGTTCGGCCTAATTACCCGTCATAATAAATTACAAGTGAAGGCTATATGTTTCATACATATAACTGCGCAAATTAGAATTGCAATGAATGCCATGTGTGAATTACATAGATCTCATTCGATTTTGACAAGAAATCCATAAAAATTGGAAATGATTTTCTTGTGTCCACTCATGGAACTCGGTTTTTATATTTTATTAATTTCGACTGTTTTTTATTACAGAAAAAAAAACAAAATAACAAAATTACTCAGATGATTGCTATTTGTCTAAACATGTATTACATGTTATGCTCTCAAGTAAACAATAAGAATACCTTTGATTATCCTCATATCGCACAGATTCCTCATTTTGCCCAATAGGAGGATTAAAAATATGTCTATTAAAGATATTTAATGTTGATATTTCAATACCTTCTGGAAATAACGAAATGATCGTAAAGAACGAAATTCGGAATCCACGCGAATTATGTTTGTCACATGGATCAATTAAAAATGTATGTTTTACTCTTATCAACATCTGCATGCATTTGCAGCTACTAATATGGCTATAATAAACATTTTATTTTGTTTGCTTATTTTTTACATGCTCGATCCATTTGAATTCGCATAAAAAAAACCATGAAATCAGGGGCGACCCCGGTGTAGTGGTTAACATCCATACCTCTCACGCCAAAGTCACGAGTTCTTATCTCACCCCCGAAAAAGTTACGAAAATGCCAAAAAGCGGTGTTTGCCTGACTACGACGGGAGATGAACCAGCTCGAGGCTGAAAATCTCGATAAACAAGAAAAAAAAAAACCCATGAGATTCTATACATATGTAAAAAAGTAGCGCGAATCTATTTGAATAATCATATGAATATATATAATGTATTTCATATGGCATTTCGGGTTATCAATTTCTGATTTCATCTCAAGCAGTGTTATTTTCATTGCATGCATAGAACATATGGAACACTAGAAAATAAGAAGAATGATTAGTAATTTCCATTTAATTCCAACTACCTTTATTGCTTATCTTGACAGATACGCGTATTTCGTCTACAATGTGCAGACTTCTTCAGTGTCGTGTACTAATCATTCTTCTTATTTTCTAGTTACAGGTATTCCACTAAACAGCTCACACTCTCCATAATTCATATGGAACACACTAAGTTGTGGTTTATCGGCTTGGTTATTTTTCACCACAATCGCATCAACAGATCCAACACGGTACACTTAGTAATCTAATTTGATGAACTTTGCTTATATTTTTACAGGACTTGAGTAACGAAATGAGATATGGTCCAAAGCGATTAGCAAATACACCGAGCCAGCTTAGTTGTTGTGAGTTTGGTAATTTATTTAATTTAGAAATTTATGTTCCCAAACTAATGATTTTGAACTTTAATTTTCTTGCGTAAAACACGTGAACATGAATACACGTGAATTAACGATGTTAGTTATGTCAAGAGGTTTATGTTTCAAAACACTTGAATGGAACACGTATTTTTATCTCTGAGAGTAAAGATAAAAACAAAGGACATTACGGAAAATTGACGAGAATAAACTACAACCACAAGGCAGATGT
The DNA here is from genome assembly GCA_024533555.2 of Aedes koreicus. Classification (NCBI taxonomy): domain Eukaryota; kingdom Metazoa; phylum Arthropoda; class Insecta; order Diptera; family Culicidae; genus Aedes; species Aedes koreicus. The sequence continues at coordinate 17,200 of JAHHFK020005989.1, forward strand.
ATTTGTTCAAACAGAATGTTTAAATTTTCGCATCACACACAATTACCACTAACGCCACTATTGACAACATGATGGTGCGGATGTTTCTAAAATAACATTACATACTTAGTCCCGCTAGCACCTGGTGACAATTTCTATTAGATTTTTTTTTCGATACTAGCGCTTAATTGTCCATCGCCGGGTCGATCGCCGCGTAACGGTAATGTTATAACTCATCTTTACATAACTTTTTGATACAGCTAAAGGACGTCTGTTCTCTGTGATTATCGCTCAACTTTTGAAACGGTCAGTCAACAAGGAAAGATTTTCTTTACTCATGGACACGATGACTTTTGCATATATCGATTTCAATAACCATGAAAATTGCCGAACTCACCACGTTCATGGTATTCTTGACTATGATCATGGTTACAAGGACTATTCAGAAATTATAGTAAATTTCGAATCAACTATTTTTAATGGTTATTTTGACCATGACCATAGACTGTTCAAAATCGCTATACTGCCATAGTCAGCCTAAACCCCAATTATGGTAAAATTATTGCCGTGGCTATACATAGGCTATATGAAGGAGATTCTTATTTAACATCATGAAAGTTAATAAAAAGGATAGATCAATGCCGATAGGACCTCTTAAAGCGTTTAATTAGATTCTTTTGATACAAACACTCACGCTTAAGAGCTGGTATATGGGAAAACATTCAAAGCGCACACGCAACGCATTATCGTGGGACATTCAGCGTCTCCACTAGCATTTTCTATCTTAACATCTGACAAACAACCTGAATTTTTTTCAATGCTGGGCTCAAACAGATTTTTTGAAACATTTTTATGAAATTAAAATAATTGCAGTACAGGATCCTAAAATTTGAAGCGTGTAGAGCAACGATGCAGTTTTTGAAAACAACTTTAATGAATTAAAAATTCGTGTAGTATTATTTTGAATTTCGTCAGGTATTTAAAAAAAATGTCTGCTTAATATTCTAACATTTCTGTTAAAAATATGCTTAAACGGATCCGTCTTAACAGCTAACATATGTGTATTCATTTGCCATTCTCTTTGACAGTGGCAAAAAAGGATAAGACAGAAATTGCTAGAGGTGACACCGGGTAAAGTCGCTTCTGTAGTGATCATTTTCTTTTCAATGATTTCAAGGTAGAGCTGGAATAAGGGAATTTAGACTTCATTGACTTCCCCACTTTTAAAATAAGGTGACAAGAAACAGGTTTGACTGAATGTTTCCACCACTGGTTGAAAGTTAGCGAATGTTCTTCCCTGTCGATCAGGAGAAATTGGTGAAGTCACAGGTGTAGTTTGATTCTCCCTTATCCAGTATCTGTCTTGATTTAATCTTGCAGGATAAACAATCAAAATAATGTGAACTATTATTTCGGCCAACACGATCACAATTTTAACTCAGTAGTTGAGTCCACTTTTCTCAGTTGCATGGGAACTACGACTCAGTTTTATAAATAGTGGAGTCACTCATCGACGGAGTAACTCCGCTTTTTACAAAGGTGAGTCATGTAACTGTCCTATGCAACTGACTAAACTGGATTCTCACCATGAGTTAAATTTGTGGCCGTGAGATACGGAAGAGATCGGTCACATCTCGCGCCTACCCATTTCATCCTATTTAGGATTCGTTCACCTGCACGACTCGAAAATCGATCAACTGACATTTGTTCAGTTGTCAGATGTTGTCTTCTTTTTTTTTTTTTAATTTTAATGTTTTGTTTTTCTTTGCATTCGGTTCAGCGTTCGGCGCACTTATTTAAAGACAAGGTTCAAATTACAATTACTGTGTAATATTTCATTTTCAAATGATGAAATATAGTTTGAGAACATAATTTTTCACTCTCCGGGATTAGCGTTGGGAATTTGTACGTTTTATTTTTTAACGAATAATCCGAGGTCAATTTGAAGTAAACAGTCCTAGTAGAAATGAACCGCTAGCTATTTTGATACTTCAAGTCAATTGGTTGTTACACTGGAAGTGGAATTGTAGTACGACTGAAGTAGGACGTGAAGTTCGATTGAAGTATGGACGTAACTGCAATGATCGATTTCTCTTCATTGATGTTCTCTTTGAATTACTACGGTAATTTTCAGCGCCTAGTATCATAGAGATGTAACAGCATTTATCAATTTCTTCTCATCGATTTTCTCTTTCGTTAATATCTTGGTCAGAACAATACTTTGCCTAGTTTTCATTGTTTATGCTGCAAAACTCAATCATCCCTTATCGCAATGCTGGAATGAACTCCGTAAACTGAATCCATTTACCGTTGAAGATCATTGTAGTTACATCTGTATGATACTTAGCGCGAGATATCGTGTTTTGTGTTTTGAACGCTGGAGAACACAAACAAGCTTTTTGGATACAATATCTAAAAAAGTGATTATTCAGCAGTGGTCTTCAAAAGAGATGACCTTTTTTATAAACTCGCTCGAATTTTCAAAAGGATCAAATTAACGATTCCCTTTATTGAATTTCTAGTTAGATCACCATGACCGTGATGAAGCATTTAAAATACACATGAAAGAAACTTTAGAATCCAAATTCCGATTACAAAAAAAAAAACTGCACTCAGGCAAATATACTTAAGAGTTTCATAAGGTTTAACTTATGAACGATGCTTCGAAATGTCATAAGCCTGATTTATGAATGGTGCTTGTTTTACAAGACGTTGTTCATGTACGCCTTTAAGCTTTCCTGTTTTCAAGTGTTGATGTATACTATAGTGGTCAAGTCACTGGACCCATAACCTCAACGTTCAAGGTTCAAATCCAGCTTGCACCATATTTTTCCTTTTCAACATCATTATATTTCATAAGGCAACTTAATGAATTTCATAATGATTTCTTGTGACAAATAATCATAATGCAATCTTATGAATATCGAAAGTTTATTTCGCTGAGTGTAGGACACGTTTTTGGTGTAGAAAGCTCATTAGTCCAACATGTTTTCTGTATGTTCCCAAGAAATTCTTACTGATTCAAAAATAGTTTATAAAAAATGTTCTAAAATTTTTTTTATAACATTTTGATTTTTTTTCGAATGTTGTGTATTAAAAGCTATCTGATCAGCACACTGGGAAAAAGGAAATGCAGCGATAACACATATTTCTATTTTTCTACGGTTCTAAGTTATATGCATTCATACACGCAAAAAAACCCGCATTAGAAACTACCATTTCGAGGGTTAACTTAAGCGCAAACACCAACTATTTTCACCTGACTATAAATGCGTTTGATTTTACCATGCCTGCGATTAGATCGACCATTGTGCGGTTGATGTCAATATGAGGTCTGTCAAATATACCACAGAGAACAGACGTTCATCTTCGGTCTGCTACTTGTGTAAAACTTTAAACCGACATTTCAAATGTATGTCGTTATGCTCCTGGTAGGCGGCGCTGCAGTTGTGCGATAACTGTCATATAAATGTTGACCAACAAAAAGCCTAGCACATAACCTGAAACATTTTGTTTGTTTTTCTCTGCAGTTGCTTCTTATACCAGCTGCCCATATTAACTTTTACACACGTTTTTCAAGAAAAGGTATATGGACATGAATGTCTGTTCTCTGTGAATATACCACAAATGTTGAAGGTTTTACCATAAACGTAGTAAATTTGACTGAAATTTCATGGTAGTTTTAAAGATAGGCATAGTCGGGTAAAATGGTAGTTTTTACTACAAGATTTTTTTCTGTGTAGTATTTGATCTATCTACACTGAAAAAAATCTTGCAGTAAAAACTACCATTTTACCCGACTATGCCAATTTTCAAAACTACCATGAAATTTCAGTCAAATTTACTTCGTTTATGGTAAAGTCTTCAACATTTGTGGTATATTCGACAGACTTCATGTGACCCACCATGGTTGATCTAATCGCAGGCATGGTAAAATCAAACGGATTTATAGTCAGGTGAAAATTGTGTTTGCGCTTAATTTAACCCTCGAAATGGTAGTTTCTACTGCGGATTTCTTTTGCGTGTACTCATTCCAGTCTTTGAACGGATCGAATTGAGAAATCCAAGTAAAGCTGTAGTGAGGTTAAACATCGTAGTATCTAAAACTGAAATCGATAATAACTTTCTAGCTATTTTTCAAACTGTATGGAATTGGTCAGTATCGTCACTATCGGTGATTTTCGTATCTTTTTATTACCAATTACTTTGCTAAGGCAGCTCGAAAAATCATTTTTAACGTGGATTCCTCCATAGAAAAAATGCATTTAAATTACGACAGAAGAAAAGGGAGATAAAAAAATGCAAACGCTACATATCTGTATTCATCGTGCAATGATTTCGTTTTCAGTACATGTGACGGCTAATCGTAACAAAATTGTGTCATGCAAAAAGTATAACCACAGGCAATTTTCACTTTAGTTCAACACACACTGCTTCATACAAACAGCTCTTCGCTTAAAGCTACCTATCTTGCAAACCACATCTTTCGTTCAATAACCATAATAGTGGAAATTTTAAAGCTGTAAGCTAATACGCAGCCGAAAAAAGAAACTAGTATAACCAGAATAGCTACATTTACTCTTGAGTGTGAGTTGGTTTCAGTCCTTTAAAATAAAATGAAATAAAGTAAAACCGTAAAATTTATCATACAATAAAGAGATGCAGCACGTGACAATTTGGCCAATGTGTTTTGTTGTAACTGAAAAGGTCATAATTTTTAACGCACTTCACCACAAAAAAAAAAGTAATTGAAAATCCCCGGAGAAATAATTCATTGCAAGCCAATTGAAATCAAACGGAGAGTTCTATGGAGTAAAGAAGACTGAGCTTCAGAAGCTCGAACAGAGTTTAAATTTTCGTACACTATAATACTGATGTTAGAAGAAGGTATTGAAGAGTGCTTTAGAATCAAAACAAGGTAAACCATCGCGCTACTCTTTTTCAAGTTTTCAATTATTCGGGTCTTAAGTTCCATTGCAGCATGTCTTTAGGACATGACTTCATAAATTTGGACAAAGGTGATTTAGCCGGCTATTGCAGATGTTTCTTGGAGGAGTTCATGTATCTTGCGCAAACATAAGGATAGGAGCAAGGTAAATTGTTATGTGTACACTGTGGCAGCATTTTGACAACATAATAAAAAAAAAACAAAATTAGATATCCTAGATAGTTTATGGACTAAGATTTTTAAGTGAAATATACGTTCAGTGGTAAAAGCCAACATCACCAATTAGTAAGGCTCATCCTTAATATCTACAATGTGATCAAAAAATGGGAATGCAAGTATAACATGCAGTTGAAGCAAGCAGCATTCGCACAAACGTTAAGTGTACATTTTTAAAATGTGAAATGTGATGTGGAGGCCAGTGGGATACGATTTGGTATAACATCGAGTAAAACGTTTTTCAGGCTTGGAAAATACGTAGGGAAATTCAAGAATGTCGATAACGTGAAACGTTTCCGGTAGGTAAAATGAACTTATCTACTCCGTAAATTTGCCATCGTCTCGCGTGGAACATAAAAAAGGATCGTTTGAAGAAATAGATACCTTGTTCGTTTTAATTTTCGCTAACGATGATAGCTGGTCGGTAGAGAAAACATGTATAAATGGAATAAAAATCTGTTTTTCGTAGATCTATGTTAATAGAGTATATAAGAAAAAGATACTAACTAGTAAGAACAATGCGTGAAACGAATGGGCAGTGATTTTGTTTTATATAGTAATAAATACGTTTTTTACGAAGTTGTAAATATTGGACTAGAAATAAAAGCAGGTGAACGGTTTTGAACAAGAGTAAAATTACCTTAAGTTAAATCATTAACTTTTATTTTCTAATTAAAATCAAAATCAAGTCAAACTTTGTTTAAAATGGAATCGAAACTTAACAGGAGAGGAGACAGGAAAACAAAAAAAGAAAACAAGAAAAGACAAATGTAAAACGATGTGAATCGTAAGTAAAGCAACTAAAAAAATGAAAAGGGATAGTCTATTATATAAAAAGCTGTATTTATATATAAAAAACTAACAAATAAAAATTAAATGATAATTTAAAAAAGTTAAACTACTGTCACAGAGGAGTGTATGCGTATCACAGTGTGACCCTTCGATTGTAACGGATAACGGTAATAAATCTCTGGCGGGTGGAAGGTGCTATTAGGGTAACTGTAAATATCCACTCTTTTACAGGAGTTACGGTTGAGGGTCACCTTATTAATACAAATGAATATTCAGAAGACATCTTTAATTAATGTGGAGGAATCACTTGGCACAAGGACACGATCAAACTGCGACTTACCCCTACAAAGTTCTACCACGCAATGAGAGCAACAGGAATGGTGACTGGTGAAGTGCTCCCAACTTTATTAAGCAACTGCTGCATGTGACGGCAAAGATGCTGACAGCAAAAGGTTCTGTACACCTCACAGTAACCAAAGTGATTTGTACCCTGCACACTTACAGACAAATCAAACGGAATTCAAATATAATTAGCGTAATGCTGGTATCAAATTACATTGCTTATCCAACTTCTGCCACAATTCCAGCGCAACCTACCTGCTATCATATTGGGCAAGAGTCACTGAAGCTTTATGTTGTTTAATCGGTTAAAGACGATGCATCTGAATCGAAACAGTGTAAGTAAAAGGGGAATAAAAAAATTAATGCAAGAGGGGAGAATTGAATACATTTGACGGCCATCGGTTAATGACAAGGATCAATTCTGGTGTGGTTAATCAGACTTGTTACACATCATTATCAGAACCATTAGAAGAATTTCACGCCAACTCGTCTTCGAGATTTGCAGCACCCTCTCAGAATCCAATGAAACTTTGTGGGTGTGTAGACTATGTCTTTTCAAGCAACTTTGCATACTTTGTTTTTTCAAAATTTATCTAAACTGCCACTTGAAAAGAGCTTAAGTTATTTGATAGATTTTTTTTAAATCAACATAATTCAAAAAGGACAAGGCTTACAAAAAAGGTATGTATGGGTGACTTTTAGAAAACTTTTATGATAAAAATTGTAAAATCGATTCTTACACGCTAAATAAAAATATTAAAAAATTTAAAGCTAATTTGCAAAAAATGGCTATCTTAGAACTGGACGATTTTTTTTTCTTAATAAAGGCAATATAATTATCTAAAAGTTCTCCATAAATTGCAAGATGGTCACTTTTAAGGAAAAAAAGTTTTTCAAACAACAACTTTTTCATGTCCTATTTTTTCCGTGTATTGCGCCAACTCGTCTTATAATTTGGTGCTAAAACCTCACAGAAGCCAATTAAATTTTATTATAAGGACAATTTGGATTTTAAGGGTCTTTGAATGTTTGAAAAATCAAGGCTTCCAAGGGAAAGGGCTTATTTTTAAATTTTTTTTTTTAAAACTTTAGTGATAATACAATTAAATAAGTTGTTTGATTCTGTTTATCACGCGACGTATGGTAAACTTTCAGACAATTACATTGCCTTTATTAATAAAATAAAATCGTTCAATTCTAAGACAGCCATTTTTTGTAGATTGACTTTAAATTTTAAAATATTATATTTTTAGCGAGTAAGAATCGATTTAACAGTTTTTTTTTTCATTCAAGTTAAGATGGTTTTCTAAAAGTCAATAATACATCACTTTTTTGTAAGTCTTGTCCTTTTTGAGTTATGTTGATTAAAAAAAAAAAACGCTCAAAAAACTTAAGCCCCTTCCAAATGACGGTCTAGATAAATTTTGAAAAAACAAAGTATGCAAAGTTGCTTGAAAAGACATAGTCTACACACCCACAAAGTTTCATTGGATTCTGAGAGGGTGCTGCCAAACACTGAATGAGTTGGCGTGAAATTCGTCATTAGCCTTAACCATTATCGATAGAAGGGTAATAGGAACACATGTGCGATTGGTTACACCATGGAATATCTGCTGTCTTTGCCAAATAGAGGCAAAGTTGACCAATGCCATCCGGATGGACCGGACAACAATTCCGATCAATCGTTATCAATACCGACCGTTTTTTTTTTAAAAGACCGTGCGTTTCGTATTCCAAATCGTCTTAACGGCAGCCTATCAAACAATTAAGTCGCCTTAAATGCAACATAAAAGCGGCATTTTGGCCCAATATACGGCTGCTTTACTGCAATGCTATGATAATGCTTCATCAATACTACTTTGCATACGAAATGCTTATTACAAGCTACAAGTATTTAAATAGCATTTAAAATTAAACTTTAAAACAAAAAGCATTCAAGATGCTTATTTTTGTGTTACTGAGGCAGGTTAAGATCCTGGCCCAAGTAGCAATTTAAATGCAAATTGGTTTTATTCATGTTTTATGGTAGTTTTATCATAGCATTATGGAGTTTATCCGGTTTTATCAGTGCATTTTCTAAGTTAAGGTGGGTTTAATTCATTAACAGTTCTTACGAGTGATTAAAGAACACTTGAAGAAACCTCCATAAAACTGCATAATTTATAAGTGTAATTCACCTTATAAGTAATTTTATAAGATACTTGATCCCCCTCTCAAGACATCGTTTCGCTACTTGCATAAAACCTGACAATAGTTTTGTAAAAGTTTTATGACATTCTTCTTTAAGATGACTGTATCTTGGAAATGCTGCCATAAAACTCTGTTAGAACCATTTGATTTTAAATAAGAGCACATATTCTTGAGAAAGAACATTATGTGAAAGATAAACAAACTGTCACAATGGACGCCCACAGGTGGAAGAAATTAAAAACTAGTGGATAGTTCAAGCGAAAATTCAATAAAAACCTATCCAATGTATTGAATACTCCTTCATCTCAGCCACCAACGACAATTTTTTTTGGCCATCGCATAATTCCATTGGATTCCCAGTCACTGGCATGCTAAAAGTAAACGAAATAGTATATCATCTGAGCGAAAATCGATTTTTCTCATGATCTTAACGTTAAATCTAAAGTCTGAAGTAGTGCGCTGGAATCGCTCAGTGATCCACTACACAGCGCACTTCTTCTGACGTTAGGTATAGCGTATAGATAAAAAAAAATCATTTTTCGCTCAACTGATGTTTCAGCCGTAGAGGAAATGTTATTAACTGTTCTTCTTCTAAAAACCATTGGTAGCATATTCAAGTTAGAGTTTTGTTTTTTTTATGGTTCTTATCGACTTACGCTGGTTAGTAAAAACAATAAATTAAAAGCTGGAATTATGACTAAGAACAACTGCATAGGCACTTTTGATCAGAACGTTCACATTTGCTTTGTTTATTATGTGCCTTCTCCACACTGATTTTATGGCTATCTTACGAAAGACTTGTTTTCCTTGAGCAATTCCAACAAGTTTTATTCAAGCGCAACTCATCTTTTTCAAGAATAGAACAAATAAAGATGAACTTATCGCGCTCCTCAAAAAATCTTGTAAGTCAAATTTAGTGCAAGCAATATTAGTTTTATTTGTGTTTTATGGTAGTTTCAGATAAAACAATTGAAAAAATGGCGAGCGTGGCTATTCTAGATTCCCTTGGAATGGTAGCCATTTACATATGTATGCACAAAAACTCTCGTTTTTCCATTGCCACGAACAATTTCTGCTGTTTAAAATACATTCTGAAACTTAAAATGGATTGTTGACACAATTTATTCAAGATCTAACAATTTATCAGCCTTGTCACCTAATTGTTAAATTTTCAAGTATTTTTTATTTTTCAAATAAATCAATGTTCTATCAATGATTCCGCGGCGCATTAAAATTTTCGAAATTTTATGTTATAAAACACCAATAAACTGAACGTCGCATGAAAAATTTATCAATTGCAGACAAAAAACTCATGCATTTATGGTCAATTTCACAATTAATTTACATACGTATCCACTTTTTAAAAGAAACATCATATGTATTACGATATTTGTTTTTCCTTGATAGCTTCTACTCAACTATAGAAGTCCCCATTCAGCAGAAACGGATTCTTCGAAACATATTTGTGATGGACTGGAAGTGTTCTTAAAGAGGAAAATTATAAAACTATCAAAACTTGTGGTAGTTTTATAATAGTTTTAAGCATGTCTTGAATGTCATTACAAGTATGTATCGATAAAACTATCAAGTTTTAAGCGAATCTTGGGAAATAGTCTTGAGAACCTCCTGTAGTATGGGCCTTTTTGAACTTATGAGGGTTTTATGGCTGTTTTATCGATGTTATGTACTCTTTACTTTAAAAAAAATGAACATTTGAATACGGTCCGTCATCAGCTGTTCCACGAAGCTTTGTCCTGATGTTTGAACAGGAGCATTGTACAGCTTCTTTATCGATTTGGCGAATGCATCTTTTGATTCTATTAATCAGTTGTTTACAGTCTTTGGCTCTCCAGTTGTTTTTGTACACCAGCGAACTCAAACATCCAAAGAAATCTTCTATCGGGCGACACTGGGGCAAATTTGTTCGGGTGGGGGTTTTTTTGGTTTCCAAAAAGGTTTTGTTTTTTCTCCGAATACGGCGACGCGTTTTATGGGGCAAAATCATGTATTTTTCTTCTGCGTGATATGTTGGAGAAAGTGAAATAATTATTTTCTTCAATCATTGTTTTTGGAGCTGTTTTTGATTAATAACCAAACCGCGGGGGTTGAACCATGGGTGGGTATTTCTTCTCTCTGACAGGAATGTTTTTTTTTTTTTTTTTTTTTTTTTTTTTTTTTTTTTTTTTTTTTAACTCTTTATTTATTCCAAATTTTTACATTATTTTACATTCATATATTAACCTAGGTGATCCTGCTAAGTAATAAACATTTCAACCTTATATGCTATCATTTATATCTAATTGTGTTAATATTATTTTTACTTTGTCTATTCAGTATTTTTTAACAGGGTTCCTTTTGCCTGCGTGTAAGAATAATTATTGATTTCTTAAAACTAGTTCTTATCTATAGAGAGAATTGATCATTGCAATTGAAGACTGCAATGATTTTTGTCTAAAATTATGAATTATTTTGTTGGACATTTCTTCTAGAGTCTCAACGTTTGAAATTCTATGTAATTCAGTAGTACTGAACCAGGGTGGCAACTTCAAAATCATTTTCAGAACTTTGTTCTGAATCCTTTGAAGTGTTTTTTTCCTAGTGGCACAACAACTAGACCATATTGGCACAGCATAAAGCATGGCCGGTCTAAAGATTTGTTTGAATATTAGAAGTTTGTTCTTCAAACAAAGTTTGGATTTTCTGTTTATAAGAGGATATAAACATTTTATATATTTATTACATTTGGCTTGAATGCCCTCAATGTGATCTTTAAAAGTTAATTTTTGATCAAGTATCAGTCCAAGATATTTTACTTGATTTGACCAAGAAATTGGAACTCCGTTCATAGTGACCATATGACTATTACTTGGTTTCAAAAATGCAGCTCTAGGCTTGTGTGGGAATATTATAAGTTGAGTTTTGGAAGCATTAGGAGAAATCTTCCATTTTTGAAAATAATCTGTAAAAATGTCCAAGCTTTTTTGTAGCCTCCTGGATATAACACGAAGACTTTTTCCTTTAGCGGAAATGCCTGTGTCATCAGCAAAGCAAGATTTTTGACAGCCCTGAGGTAAATCAGGGAGATCTGAAGTGAAAATGTTATAAAGTATTGGCCCAAGAATGCTACCTTGAGGAACACCAGCTCTGACAGGCAATTGATCAGATTTAGAATTCTGATAATTTACTTGCAAAGTTCTATCAGTTAAGTAGTTTTGAACTAATTTCATGATATAAAGCGGAAAATTGAACGTTTTCAGTTTCGCAATCAAACCTTCATGCCAAACACTGTCGAATGCTTTTTCTATGTCTAGAAGAGCAACTCCAGTGGAGCAGCCTTCAGCTTTGTTTGAACGAATTAAATTTGTAACTCTCAAAAGTTGATGCGTAGTTGAATGCCCATGGCGAAATCCAAACTGTTCATCAGCAAAAATTGAGTTTGTATTGATGTGAAGCATCATTCTGTTCAAAATTATTTTTTCAAAAAGCTTACTTATTGAAGAAAGCAAACTGATTGGTCGGTAGCTAGAAGCTTCAGCCGGATTTTTGTCTGGCTTCAAAATAGGTACGACTTTTGCATTTTTCCATTTATCTGGAAAGTATGCCAGATGAAAACATCTGTTAAATAGTTTTACCAAGAAAGACAAAGTACTCTCAGGGAGTTTTTTGATGAGGATATAGAAAATTCCATCATCACCTGGTGCTTTCATATTTTGAAATTTTTTAGTTATAGTTTTTACTTCATCCAAATCAGTTCCCCAAAAACAATCAAAATATTTTTTTGTGAGAAAAAATTTAGAAAATTCCGGGGAATTTTGATCGGCAAAGGGAGTGATAGAAACCAAAAAGAAGGTCTCAAACTGCTTAACAAGTTTTTGAGCTTTTTCCGCATTTGTGAGCAAAATTTTATCACCTTCCTTAAGCGCTGGTATAGGCTTTTGAGGTTTTTTCAATATTTTAGAGAGTTTCCAGAAAGGTTTGGAACTCGGATCTAATTTTGACACATTATTTTCAAAATGTTTGTTCCTCAGGGCAGAGAAGCGTTTTTTAATTTGTTTTTGTAAATCTCGCCATATGACTTTCATAGCGGGATCACGTGTTCTTTGATATTGACGCCTACGTACATTTTTCAGACGAATCAAAAGCTGAAAATCGTCATCAATTATAACTGAATCGAATTTAACCTCGCATTTTGGCATTGAAGCAGCTCTTGCTCTATTTATTGAGAAAGCCAATGGTGCTTTATAACTTCTGCTCAAACTTATATTTCACGTTCGGAGATGCAGTAGAAATGTTATCAGAATAATATTGAACGTTTCCTGAGTATGGAAGATTGCAAACAATTATGTTGTTTACGCTTGCTTTGGAATGCAATTAAACGAGGAGAAATTTGCGCGTCTGTTAAAATTGATTTATTTTTTTCTGTGGGAGTTATATGCCGAGGTTGACAAGTTGGAATATGAGAGCACCCGATTGATCAGTATTCTCAACGCAGCCAGCACAGTGCTTTTTCAGATCGTTATATCGGGTGCATTATCAGACTCGTTTGAAACACGCAAAGGACTCCGACAAGGCGCCTTCCTGCCTGTTGATTAAGATTGCACTAGAAGGTGTTATGAAACGAGCGGATTTTAAGATTTCAATAAATCCTCTCGGTTCATCTGCTTTGCTGACGACATGTACATTGTCGGAAGAACGTTTCAGGCGGTGATCAGGCGATCAATACATCAAGCTGAAACGTGATAATAACTTCAGCAGAGAAATTCGGTGAGACATTATCGCCAGTTGTGCTCACTATGGACACACAACAAGATCCTGAGGTTTAGTAAACTTCATCACCGTACTAAGTGTATCCTGTACAAAGCGCTTATAAACTAGACCAATATTTCTCTACGGACATTAGACGTGGATGATGCCCGAAGAGGACCTGCAGGCACCAGACATTTTCGAACGACATGTTCTTAAGACCTTCTTTGACGGTGTATAGAGAAGAATGAACCGCGAGCTGGCCTAACTCTATGGGCAACACAGTATCCAGGAAACTAAAGCTAAAGCTGGTAGGATATATTGGGTGAAACACATTGTAAGATTAAATTATAAAAAAAAATCCTATAGAATCACGAGACAAGTAGACTAACATTCTGAATTTGAGGTACAAAGATGATTTGTTGGTTCGGTTTTGAGAAATGACTCCTACAGAACGCAGTTCGTTAAGTATGCTTTGGCAACGCGCAGAAACATGTTGCACACTTGTATACGAATGAGAACATATCGATCAATGTTTACAATGAACGTTGTTGGTCACCTCTGGTTCATTCAATCATACACAATTCAATCGTCATTTATCAAAAGTTCATGCGAAAGCGTTACAATAGGTTACAATGTTAACTAATTCTTTATTTATTACCCACATGCGCCACCCATTGAATCGATAGAAATGCACTTCATCTTTTGCATTTATTAGACACGTCCCCTTTCGCACATACACTGAATGAAAAAGGTCATCTCATGATGCACAACGTAAATTAGTTCAATTGAATTGCGTATCAATTGTAAACACCTAGCAAGTGTTGGTCAAAATTAAAAATTGACGAAGTCATACTCTCGTTCCATCTTGAGTGTCAGTTTGAGATTTTTTTCCTCAGACAGCCAAGCGGCATTTCCTTTATCCGGATCGATCCTATGTGGCAGTTGTAGATCTAGGAAGTATTTGGGTGATTTGACCAGTATTTGTTGCTCCCGAACGGTCAGATCGATATGGTGTATTCCAACTCCCTTTTCATCGGTTAGGAATACTTCGACGATCATGTTCTCGCAACTTGCTGTACTGGGAGTTTTACCGTTCAATTGTAGGAAAAGGTCCTCAGTTCCAACTGTTTGCTTGTAGGATATTTTGTACTCGGGCTGCGGACGAGATTCCAGTAGATTTGCACATTGGTCTTCTTGTTGTTTCTCCCATTCCTCAATCGTGCTGGGTTCAGTTGACTCTTGCTCTTGTAGTGGTGCATAGGAACAGCGTTTTACATGCTCGTCGGGGGTTTCGTTATGCATCTTTTTTTGTTTCGCACATTTCGAAGTACCAATATTTCCCGGACCTATGAAAACGAATTTATTACATCAGAATTACATACATTAAATACTGGATTACCTAACTGCTGAGCACCTTTGGCCTCCAATGCTTCATTCTCATCTTCAGTATCACTTTCAGCTTTACCTGATTTCAAAAGCTTTTGGAGTTGCTTTATACCATCCGCACCAAACATCTTCGCAAATTTTATTCGATTTGGCTACTGAATTGATTAGAATCAATCTTTCATCAATCAACCGTGGTACGATGATGATATTCTAGATTTTCTATCGATCACACTGAAGTTTGGTGTCATTCATGATTGGGCGGTTGCTAAGACCACCGCGGTGGCGAAAGCGTGAATTCGCTGTTTACAATCGCCATGGGCGACCAACAAAGCACGTCTGCCGCGTCCGCCTCTAGCCAAATAAAGTGAGTAGCTCTGTTTGGTATTTAATTCGTTCATTCACGGGCATGTGCGCTAAATTGGGGAACCAGAATGTTTTTGGCGCGCGAAGTCTGTCTCTAGTTCAAGTTCAACTTAGCAACGGTTTTCGCCTGCCAGTTGTTAGATAGGGGCGATATTTATCTTCTCAGCTCATTACAATTCAATACCACGGCAAAGATGAAAAGCGAAATACAGTGATGGCAAAAGCTTGATCAGCTGGAATACAAGGTGTGGATTCAAGTTTAGAGTATCGACTAACAGCGTGGGAGTAACTTCGTGGAATATTACAGACGGAATTTAGTTTTCAATTTTATTCTGGAATTGAAAAGATTGATTTCATATATATTTTTAATAGATATGATTGAATTTCATATTGAAATAAAAGAAACTAAAAATATCAATAATAATCAATCACTTGAACAGTGAACCCATGTTACATTAACCTCAATCTGTAGTATTGCGTTTTCTGTGCAGTTTATAAGCCCCACTGCAAATTAATGATACCTCTTTCACTACAAAACTCGATGCTAATGGATTATGACCCTCGCACAATCCCTACCACAATCCTTGGCGCTCGTGAACGATGCAGCAACAATTCAGCAAGCTATTCTTTCACACTTTTTCCATTCTTGGGTGTCATCCCATTTACGCATATTTGTTGTGTATTGGCTCTACAAATTAAATGACTCAATTAAATCGAAGATTTGTTTAACAAGCTTTCGCCTCAATCGCGCTGAATTAAATTTATATGTGTGATGTCCCATGGAACACGGCACACGGCATTAAATTCAGATCAATGCAATAAACGTGAATTGCGTGCTTTAAACTGTGTGCCTCGTTAAGGCACAGACTTCTCTTAGTAAACATCCATAAATGATGCAGTAGATTTTTGATCGATTTAAGATTCGACTACTATGCCTTGTAGCATATTTTAAATTTAATAACTATTGGAGATGAATGACAAAAATTATGAAATTCGGTCAATCAAAATGAATCTAATTTATAATTTCTTCGGTTTCTCACTATAACACTCTTCTACGTAATTTATGCATATTCTCTTTGTTATGCATAAAAAAGTGTAATGGCGCCAACACCTTCTTACATCCAAAACTTATAGTATGACCTCTCAGCTCGCCCACAATGACAACGTTTTGGTTCACAGGACGGTAATTGATTTATGCCCAATAGTGCTCTCGCATTCGCCTTTTCTGGAACCGCCGGTGTGAGATATTGCAAATTACCACTCTTCTGGTGGTGACAACGTTGTGACACTTTGTGGCGTTGATGAATGGAGGCCGCGATACCTAAATACTGCACTGAGAGCGGGGAAATAAACCGCAATGTTGCAGAGCTACTAGAACTGGTTGAGAAGAAAAATGTTTAAGTCTAGGTATTTCTAGGGATTCTTCTCCGAGCCTATATAAATTTATTTTGGATTTTATTCCTTAATGGGAATTGTTTTGCTGTCGTAAATAAACCACCATTTGAGGGTTCTTGTTCATTATTTAATATTGTTACGCCAGCGTATTAATATCGAAATGAAATCATCCATTAAAAGAAGTAGCCAGCTTAAAGCTATTATCCACTGGTTCAAATTTCTTTATCTGTTTTTTTATTCATTGATTCATTTAATTTGCAAAACAAATACTGAGTCAACGTGAAATTTAAATTAGTTCACAAACAAACTATGCATTATTTCTTTTGTCAATAATTTTTTTTATGAAGGTATACTGGCGGGACTCTGAATAGAGTAGAAACCTGTACCTGAACATGTCGTCCAAGAAGAAGCTGTTGCAAATGACTCGGAAGGAGCTACGTTTGAGAATTTTGAATCCTTTCGTCTGTTTTTTAAATTGTCTTTTGGTAATTTTGTTAGTCAGTGTAACGGTTAAAAGTTTAATAAAACGTTTCGTAATTTCTTCAGTCTTTTATAGTTTAGTCCATTGGTGTGCCATTTATATGCTCTGAGAGTCTTCCGAAGCAGTTTTCTCGAACCAAAAATTAGAAGTTATTGTAATGTTCCGTGTGCGTAAGAATGGCATAACTTAACTCCTTTTGAAGCTTTCACCAGCCGTGCAATGGCCATGTCGTCCATAGAGACGCTGTTGTAACTGCCTCAAAAGGCGTTACATATTCAAGTTTGCTTTATCTTCCTTTCAGTCATGTTCATGTCCACTGATTTGTATGGTGTTGTTTCGTCTTTTTGTTATTTAGTTTGTAAGTGTTACGTTTACAAGTATAGTAAGGCGTTTGTCTTACCTTTGTTATTTCTTTTGAATTTCATAAGTATTTTGTAGTTTAGTTCGTTGGTGTGTAATTTATGAGCTCTGAGAGTCTTTTGAATCAGTTTTCTCGAATCAAAATTAGTAGTAATTATGTCGTCGATATATTTAAATTCTACCAGTTGTAGCAATGTCTAATTTTCCAAGTCTTAGCAGTCCCAACAATATAATTTTTATGATTTACTGATAGAACTCATGAGAGAGAAGTTTCCTTTAAAAGGGTTTAGGAGGTCGTTGCGTCTCTTTATGTTATTTAATTAGTCAGTCAGTGTTACGTTTATGAGTTCAAGTGGGCATTTTGTAGCTTCTTCAGTCGCGTATAATTTAGTTAATTGATGTCTAGTTCTTAAATGCTCTGAAAATCATCGGTACATACCTCGTCTTACCTCGTTTGATTGACCTATCACTTTGTCCGCCTTAATCAGTTCTTGTCTTCTTGTCGTTAATCAGTTAAATTCTGTAGTCATTGTAGAAAAGTTTACGTTTAGTTGTCTGTTCATTGCCTCCTTTTTATTTGTGCGATACTATCTAAGTCGTATAATGGCTTCAAAGTTGTCCAAGTATGTGCAATAGCCTGGGACACGGACATATGAAAGAAAAAAATCCGCTCCCCTTTGATTTTTGGGAGCCTTTGGGGTCATTGGACGCATGATATCGGCTTTCCTCCATGCTGAGTGAACGCCCCACACCACGTGGTTGCTTTGCGCAAACAGCAGCATGCTGCAGATGGCAGTGCTGCTAGAAAAAAAACAGTCCAATGAGCCGTTCATTTGGATAGTAATCAGTATTAGCTAAATAACTTTTTCCACAAACGTTGAATCGCTTTGCGGTCTTGGAAGAAAAGTTTCCTTGGAAGATTTCCCAAATATTGAATTATTTTTAGAGGACAACGGGTCACTTCACCAGATTTTTCTTTGAAAAAGTAAGTTTCCCCATAGAAAATCCTATGGAAAATTAAAACAGCGAGCGCTAAAATATAGTTTCACCGATCGAGCTGAAATTTTGCACAGTTATTATAGGACCAAAGGAGAACTGGAATTTAAATTTAGTCCCAGGCTAATGTGCATCTTAACAATAAAATATTTGAGTCCTGGTTAGCTATTAGATTCACTTTTCGGTGGGCTCACCATGCACACCAACAAAGCCACACCATGCTAGAAAGTCTTGACCAATTTTTCGATTCTCTGGGCGAGGGTACGCATGTATTTGTCATTCCGAAAAATCGCGAAATCATTGAAAATCAACCAGTACGAACTATTCTTTATGAGGATTTAGGATTACGTACTTATAAATTCTCAACGAATCACTACCTAAATTACAGGATGAAAGACAATCGATACCGAAAAGCAAAAATATTGTTGAAGGAGTTCGACAAAGAACGTCATCGTACAATTTTTAATTGTTTTGATCGTACAAAAAATTTATGTAGCTATACAATATCCTTAAGAAAGGAGTACACCTTGTGTATGTTTTCATGCCCTCTTAATATCAATTAGAAACGACAAACAATGTATTTTCTACTCTAATGCTTCATGCTTAGCTAAAGCTTTTTATCCTGCATGTTTTTTATGTTTTGCGATAATTGATCCGATATAAAATGATGGATGAATCAAACCTTTATCATCTTTAAGTAAATCAAGGATCAGGTAAACAGGACCAATCACGACATTCTTCCATGTGTTCGCAGAAATGGTCGATAATTGTTGTTTATGTTATTCAAACAATCTGATTGACAACATTATACTTTGACATGTGAACATCTTAAATCTCATACCTACTGTAATTGATAATTGATTTATAATCGTGTCGGAAACCTGTTTATCGCTCCTTTTTACTATCCCATTTTGGAAATGGACGAAATCAATCAAACATGCCTGACAATTTCCTGAATGGCATAATTTAAACCGGTGCATACATACGGGCATGATCCTTGTCTTGCCATCTTGTCTATATTCTTGGTTTCTTTGGCTTGGTGATACTTTGATTTTATCATTGAAAAGGTGAGCATCATCTCGAGCCAATCGATTTCAAAGCATCAAGATTGAGATTGAATCGGTTGTATTGCGCCTAACAAAGCAAAATAAAATCCTACGACATAGAATCTTCCGAAGCCGGCTGCTGTATAGACCACCGTCGTCAGTAATATCTTGCTTTCTAGCTGGCGGTCGCATATTTAAATCAGTTCACAGCGAAGCGCGCCCCAGATCGGACGCGTTATTGTAACGTACAGAATTGCCGCGACTTTTCCACTTATTCAACCGTCCGAGATTGGGTGGCGTGTCTGACCGAGGCGTGTTGGCGGGTGACTAACAGAAGACAACCAGTTCTTCTGTTTGACTACGCAAAGTCTGCGGTGATTGTTGAATTTGAATTTACCCACTTGCCAAAATAACAGAGAAGAAATACGCGACAGCTTCAAACGAGTGATTAGCAACGAATTTGCCACTAGTTGCATGTTTGATTCTCGAGTTTTGCTGAAGTGTTGTTTTAAATTGTGACAAGATTTGCCGGGCGTGCGAAAATGATGAAACCCATCTAAATCCGAAAAAAATACCATCAAGAAGCGCAAGATTTATTGAATCAAGAGGTGGAAAAAGATTTTGGCGACTTGTGAAATTAAATAAAAATTGTGGCTAATTACTCACCGCCATTTAGGGAAGCCCATCTTTTAGCTGATTGCGAATAATAGTAACAAAAAAAGCAAAATAAATAAAACCAAGAGCATACGGAACAGCATTTGGCGATAAAGTGGTGGATAATTAGATATCCATACGAGAGAGTAAACAGTTGCAGTTGACTAAGTAGGCAGGCAACGTTGAGAGAAAAGTAATTTCTTTCATTATCATGTGATCTATAAGTGTCTTAGAAATTTACCGGGAGTGTAAACGAAACTGCAGTTCGTACGAAGCTTTCTGCAATTACATCTGTGATTGAGATAACGATTTTGACTTAAGGTAGGTTGTAATGGGAATGAGTATTTAGGCATTTTTTAAATGCATTCGGATTTGTTGTGGGCAGTTTAAACCATAAGTGATAATGACAGATGAGAAGATGAGGAGAATTTCTTATCTAGTGTGGGTTTTTTACCACGTGCTTTCGTGCTCACACAGAGGTAAGAGGCATAAGAAAAAATATATCGCAAGTATGCATTCAAACCAAGACGCGGTTTAAGTAGCCCATCGTAAACATTGACTTGGAAAATCGACTTGAGGTTGTACGCCGGAATTAACATAAAATATCAATATTGTTGTAGTTTTCTTTTTCATTTCAAAATGTGTTCTATCTGCTTTGATCGATTATTCTTTTCAGCTTTTTGGTTTCTACAGGTGAGCGGAATATTTTGTCGTATAGGTTATTGACGAATCATCAGACAACTTCAGACAATATATGAAAAAGGCATCCAACCTTTCTAGAGTCGTTCTCCACCGATCGAGGGTAAACAAAAACAGTCAATTATTAACATCAATCAATATCGCGATGAACATACGCTTTCACGTCTTAGATGATAGACTAAGAGCAACACAATGTAAGACATATTTTTGTGACTAATCAACTACAACAGTTGCATCATAGATCATAAATCAGCTTCTGAAACGAGTTATCTGAAAATGAATCCAACTGAGTGGGATTCAGAACACTGCAGTCTACAACTGGCGACATATACGGTGGCCATTATGGTAGTGCAAATTATCGATTCACCTCCACCCTCCTCAATCGATTTCGGCTCAGATAGCAAATATTCCCATATGTCAGATCGCCAAAGAATTAGAACTTTTTGTTCTCATAGTTTGGTTTCCCCATAGTAATTTCCATAGAAACTTTGAAGGGCCAGTGCAGTTCGAGTTCCCAGCCAATTGAGCTCACATTTTGGGAGAACCAGGACCAGATTTGAAATCAATTTAATGGGAAGCTGAAACGAAAATTTGAACCATGTTACCAACTTTGTGTAGATTTTGATGTTATTCAAAATCTACACAAAGTTGCAGGAACTAGTAGACTTCCTCAGTGACTCGTACTCAGACATTAATATGTAGAAATAACTCAACCCACTCAAAAACTCATCAAAAGAGGATTCTATTAGGAGGCTCGAAATGTCGTGATTTTTTTATGCGTAATTTTATCCAGGGCGAACTAAATTTAGGTTCCATTAAGCCTTAACTTTATCCACTTTACTATGAACAAAGTTTTTCCGTAGCAAAAGTAATTTTTTATTGGGAAAACGGCAACCCAACAAACATTACATGCTGTATAACAGCCTGTTCAAGGCATGGAATAGGTCAGTATTTGCTTTGTAAGCCAAACAATGTCTCATTTAATTTTTAATCTATTAAAGGCTAGATCATTTAGAAATTGGGCACTTCATTTAAGAGATAGCGGCGCTTCAAGTGGTCGAATATGCAAGTTTTTCACAGCGGTTTGCTCTTTATAAACAGTTCTGCTTGTTCTATTTTTTCACATTTTAAAACTAACGTGGTTCCAAGATATTCATCATGCAGGAAGAGAAAAGAAAAATAATTGTGCACCGTTACCTGCAAAATCCATCTGCTTCAACTCGGGAGCTAGCAAAACTGCTGGATTATTCCAAAAATTCGGTGAGTGATTAAAAATTACAAGGCAACTGTAACAACTGCCAGCACAGTGCAAATCAAGCATCGAAATGGAACCGTCAACTGCGGGTGAAGGTCATTCGAAAAAGCAAGGCTGATCCCAACATCTCGGATTATGATTTGGCGATAAAATTGAATACTGTTGTACTGTGCGGCGAATCCGTCTCCGTTACCAAGCAAGTAAGCAACCCAACTCAAGCCTCGAACAATAAACAGTGGCCAGAACTCGGGCCCGTAAGTTGTACGATCAAGTTCTGACGAAGCTCGATGGATGTCTCTTGATCGATGATGAAACATATGCTAAAGCAGATTTCAAGCAAATCCCAGCGCTCAAGTTGTACAACGCTCCTGCTGGCGACAAGCTTCCTGGCAGATGCAAGTTTATTTTCGCGCATAAACTCGCGTAAAAAATCATGATTTGGCAAGTTTTCTGTGCCTGTGGCAAGGATACCAGAGATATTGAGACGGATAAAACAATGAACTAGAAAATTTATAAAAGGGAGTGCCTCAAAAATCAATCAGATTTTTCCCTTCGTTAAGTTCCATTTTGGTCCAGTTACGTTTTGGCCAAATCTAGCCATGACAGCAAGGAAGTGCTACTTACAATGGTAAAACGATAATGGGGTCCAGTTCATCCCAAAAGAGCTGAATCCACTAAATTGTACTCAGTTCCCTCCAATAGAGAGGTATTGGTCGATAACTAAGCGGAAACTGAAGATGAAAGGAGCAGTCATCAGTGACATTGGCCAGAAGAAGAATTGGTGGAATCAGCTATCCAAAACCATGACTGTAGAAGGTGTACGCCGCACAGAAGAGATCGAGAATTTCTTTGAAATAACAATGAATGATGTGTTTCAGTTATTTTTATGAAATAAAATAATATTTCCTTTCATTCTTAAAAAGTTTTTCGATTGAAATAAAAGTTTAAGATATACACGCATTTGCCAGTGCCCCATTCCTAAACGATCTAGCATTGAATATTGTTTGTTGGCAAGAAGCCAATTGTAGGTAAATAAACTGTCGGTGGACCTTCTCTAAGCCTCACTTTCTCTCTCGTTCGGGCACTCGGTTATTGTTTGGGCTAGAGGACCGCACCTGCGCCACAATGTTTCGCCAAGAAACTCTGTTTAGGACTGCATGTTTCCAGTTTCTCGAGCGTTCTACACTTCCTAGATCTTCCTCCACTTGGTCTAACCACCTAGCTCGCAGCGCTCTACTGCGTCTTGAATCGGCCGGTTTTGAGGCAAAAACTTTTATGCGGGATTATTGTTTGGCATCCTTACAACGTGTCCCGCCTATTGTACCCTTCCAGCATTAGTGATATTCTGGCTACTGCGTTCGCCATAGTGTTGCGCCAGCTCGTGGTTCGTTCTTCTCCTCCATACGCCGTTTTCACATACACCGCAAAATATGGTCTAAGCACACGTTGTTTGAAAACTCCAAGCGTTTGCACTTCCTCCTAGGACATTGTCCACGTTTCGTGCCCGTAGCGCACTACTGGTCTTATCAGCGTCTTGTACGTGGTACACTTATTACTGGCGTGAAATTAACTAGACCTCAGGATCTTGTTATCTGACATCATCAATGATCACAGGTACATAAACTCATCTATAACCTCGAACTTACCTCCGTCAATAATCACACAGCTGCTTGTGTGTGCTCTATTACGCTAAGTTCCTCCTGACAGCAGAAACTTGGTCTTCGACGTATTCATCCTTAATCCAATCTTTACTTCTTCACGTTTCAGTTTGGTGTACTGTCAGTAACCACCCGGGCCGTTTTTCTGACAATGTCCATGTCATCAGCGTAGCAAATGAATTGACTTGATTTATTGAAAATCATGCCCTGCATGTTTAAGCTCGCACGATTTATAACTCCTTCTGGCGCACAGTTGAACATGCAGCAGGAAAGACCATCGCCTTGTTGAGTCCGATACCGCACCCGATGTCTTCACACAGCACTGTACACCATCCATCGTTGCCAGTATCGTATCAGTCTAGTCAGTTTCTCGGGAAAACCGTTCTCGTCTATAGCTCTTCGGCCTTGAAATCGATGAATAGGTGGTGCGTAGGAACTTGCTATTCAGGACACTTTTGGAGGATCTACCGCAACGTAAAGATTTGTTTCCTAGCGGTCTTAGCCAGCGGAAGATGATCTGGGAAACCACTTTGAAGGCCAACTCGTCACCCTTTTTGTGTATTGGGCATAAAACTCCTTCTCTCCATTACTCCGGTAGTTGTTTTTCCCAGATCCTGACTATCTGTCGGAGCAGACTATTTATTATCTTATCCGGGTTGTCTTGTTGTCCTTAAGCTGTTTGATGGCATTCTTAACTTTGCTTATCGTGGAAGTTGGCAGAAGAAATGACGTCATCGGAACGGCGGACGAGGGACGTACGTCCGCCGTTCCGATGAAGTCATTTCTTCTGCTGTCTTGATGTTCCGCCTCTGCGCCATGTGTTCATCCAGCTGTTCACAGTAGTGCTGCTTCCACCTTTCGATCACTTCACGTTCATCAATGAAGATAGCTATAACCTTATCTCGACACGTTTTGGCACGCGGCACAAAGCCTTTGCGGGATACTTTGAGTTTCTTGTAGAACTTTCGCGTTTTTTGAGAACAATACAGTTGCTCCATTTTTTTTGCACTCTTACTCCTCCAGGCGGCGCTCTTATCCCGGGAAGATGAATTTGCTGTCTTCGCTTATGTTACTTGGATCCGCTGAAAACCGTTCTGATTTGAATGAAACATCACTTCGACTATGTATTCGGCAAAAAATTGGTTAAAAAATGCCAAGAAAAAACAAACTAGAGTTATTTCCTTTTGATTCCGTTATTATTGCTTATCCTTTGACAGATACGCGTATTTCGTTTACTACATGTGGAAATGTACGTCAGTGCCCCGTACTCATACACCCCCGTACCCATACGCACTGAAGAAATCTGCAAGCACACAAAGTACTTGTATACGAAATACAAGTATCTGTCAATTAATAAGCAATAAGCAATTTTTGTTTTAAATTACATCATAAATTGTTATTTATTAGTACTGTTGTATTGAACCAAAAACAAACTTAATATTCTGATTGAAAATCAAACTAGGGTCCTATATGCGCGTTAGTCGTTTTTAGGTGCATCACATCGCATCGAAAGACAAACATTTTTGGTCATCATTTGGCCACAAGTTGGCTATGTGATATTTTCGTAAATAACAAGACTAGTAGCTTGCAAAATAAAATACATAATCAAATCAATGAATACTCTGTGTTTTCATAGTTTTTTCAATTAGTAAATAGCTCTTTAATATTTTTTCTTCTACCTCTTGGATTTGGAAAAATGAGTTTCAGGTTTCAGTCAATTGATGCAGCTAAAACTGCATCGGAATGACAAAAAGGAAGGTGATGGCTGCTGTATGTAGTGTGTTTTTTTTTAAATATCTTTATTATAGTGGATTTCAGCCTCCTGGGCTGGTTCGCCACTTATGTATGTAGTGTTTCTGAGTTCCGACTCTATCATGGCCCAATTGGTTTTGAATGCACATAGATCTGGGCAAAATGTTTCGAACTAGGCTCATATTTTTTCAGCTTTAGGAATAGTGGCATGAAGTTTAATCGGACCAAAAAAGTGGTATTCATTGTGCTGCTTCAAATATGGCAAAACAACTTTTGTTTTTGGAAATCTGTCTTGTAAAGTTACCATATAATGTACTTCGATGCAAACTTTGATGTTTCCATCTTTTTGATACGATTATCTTTTACGGTGTAAAATTTCTGTCCTGATATTAGCCGAAAGTAAGCTGCGACGTACACTCAGTAGCAAAAAAAAAGCCGGGCAAATTTTTGCTCCCTTCTGTAACTTTGTCAATTATCAATATTTTTAGCTGAAAATTTTACAAAATTATAATCAATGTATAGACCTCATGCGACCAAAATCATTGTGATAAGGTTTATAAATTTGAAGTTTTCATAACACATGTAAAAAAAGTAGTTTTTAATCATACCAATTTCAAAAATCCGTATTTCTATGAAAAATTTAGGTAGCATATAAAAAACTTCACCATAGCCTAAAAAAATATAGGAAATAATGTGGAAAACATTTGAACTATTTCCATTGAGTGGTTTGGACTAAAGCTGGCGTCAAAGTTGACGCACCACCATGAGTACCCAACAAACATCATCGAAGTTGGAGAAGCTATTCAGCTGTTTCTTCTAGAATAGCTGAATAGCTTCTCCAAATTTGTTTGAACAAGCTTTAATTCAACACCGATGTTTGTTGGGTATTTCCCTTTTTCACCCGATATTGACCATGCTGAAATATCGGTGCAAAAAAAAAAAACGCCGTGGTGAATTTTTTCACATATCAACAAACATTTTGGCCACATAACGTCTATACATTGGTTATAGTTTTGTAAAATTTTCAGCTAACAATATTAATAATTGACAAAGTTACACAAGGTTGAACATGGCGTTTTTTGGGAGCAAAATTTTGCTCGTTTTTTTTTTGCTACTGAGTGTGTGATTCGGTTATATGTATAACATATTCGTATTCGTATGTAGGGTAAGGGGATGTAATGTTAGCCTAGCTCCTTCATCCGGCCTATGTACCAAATATGTCATTAATTCAGCGATAATCAACAAAATATTGTTGCCATCATGATGAGCGGTTTAATTTGAAGCAGTTCGGACATTATTGATCAATTTACTGTAATTATTCCGTGTAATTTTAGATTTTCGTAACTTTTTAGGCATCATGATTTCATTGGTTAAGCTGAACAAATTATCTCCATGATCTCCGAATGACCTTAATTTGGCCAATTTGAACCAATAAACCAAATAATGCAACCTAGATGTACAGAAAATAGTCACACGTTATAAACTAACTGTTCAAACAGATAAAATAACAATGATTTAACAAGAAAACCGTGGACCCAATGTATGGGACATATGTTTTTCTTTGTTCCCAAGTATGGCTTGTTGTTTGGATAACTTAGTAAAAATGTTTTTATTGGTCAAATTTGCTGTAAAAATGTATAAGTTTCGGTTGTGTATTTTCCCAATGCCTCATCCAAACAAAAACCAAAGAAACAATATCTATGCAGACTGAATAATTATGTTTTAACTAACTAAATGACAATAATTCATGTGTGAAAATTTCCAAAGTGTTTCCAGCAGTTTAAGTTTAGTTTGTTTTGTGGAATTTTATGTTGGATAAAGCGAATACAGCTGACAATACCTTAAATCATAAAATCTGGAAAAACAAAAACCCGTACGAAGACTGCATTTAATAAAATTACATCCATATCCCTTGAAAGTTTCTGACTTTATAAAATAAGTTGTATAGCTCTTCGTGGTACATATTATCAAATATCTTATTAAAAGCATCTAAGCAAGTGTATAACAAGCTTTATATCGCTTATAGCTTAAATGTTTTATGAGTAATAATAAAAAATGTAATCGATCGTTGCATATTAGGCTGAGTCAAGGGACACATACCCTATGTCTCCGTATTATTTGTTCGCTGGCGTTTATCGTGGGTTTGGAAATTTCGAACCATGCAAGTTCTGGTTCTGGGCGAAACATCGGCCTTATAGATCACGTTTTAAAGTGTTTGGATTCCGGAAATAATCCAAATTTTTATCTCCTTCACTTTAAAAAAACACCTTTTTTAGAAAAAACTTTCACGAGCGTATTAGTAGAACAATTGGAATTGGAAAATTAGACACTTCACTTGATCACGTTTTGGGCAGACCTCGTACTCAACGATCTGGCGAGTGTGATGCGCAGCCGAGGATGGAGAGATGCAACTGCGAATCGAGTATTTTGGCGTGAAATTGTTGATTCCGGTGTTATCTGTAGAGGTCTTAACCAAATAAACAATAATAGATCACTGGGTGCTCCTTAGCTCAGTGGGTTAAAGGCGCAGCTACAAAGCAACACCATGCTGGAGGTGGCTGGGTTCGATTCCCAGTCTGGTCTAGGAATTTTTCGTTAAGGAAAATTACTAGACTCCCTGGGCAATAGGGTATGATGGTATTTGCCAAACAATGATACTAATGCAAAAATGGTACCTGTCATCGAAAGCTCTTAATTAATAACTGTGGAAGTGCATTTAGAACACCAAGTTGAGAGCAAGCAATAAGCTAATTGCGAAAGCAATAAGCTTGAAACGCTAAGAAAAAAGAAGAAGATCACATAAAAAAATAAAAAGCTGAAACATTTAATCAAAATATCACTAGTGAAAGCGAGCAAATTCCTTTAAATTCCAGTAGAAAAAGCTTATTCATTGACAGATAGGCTTATTTCGACTGCGACTTTCTTCAGTGCTCGAATTGATGGGAACATCACAGTATGTCTAGTATTTATAGTAGATTTGTTTGTACCTCAATGTGCGTGTTTTGTGTTTGTATTGTATATCTTTCATTTATACTGCCAGCTGACTAGTGACGAAAAAAAAAAAAAAAATCGTTGAAGGCGATTTATCTATCATAAATATCGCCTTCCTTAGCGCCCACCTTTGCAAGCAAGTCCGCTCACTCAGAATCGAACAATGAGAAAGTACCCTTACAAAGGCGAGGAGTAACAATTAACCTTGGTGGAATTTAAACTATCGTCCTATACGCGAAAAAATTACTTAAACCTAATCTTCTTATAGTAATTCACGAAAATTTTGAAATTGCGGGAAGAAACAGTTTCTATACATATTTGCGCAAAAGACAATGATATTTTTGCAAATGGACTTATGAACGCACACATTCCAAATAAGAGTTGTTGAGCTTCTACAATTGATATTTTTATCAAATGATATGTTGAGTTTACCAATAACCATAAGACTGTCACTTGAATGGAAAAGATATTGATACTTATAAATACGGTTGATAAATGTATCCATGCCAAGGAAAGTACAAAAATCAACCTGTAATAATTTTGAAATGGTCATCAAACCATTATCAATGTTCAGGCGCACAAATCAAAACAGCAATCGGAAATAAAAAAGTAAATTCTCATCAAATTCGCGATGAAACATCAAGCAATTTTCTAACCAATCAGAGCAAAGGAGCATTTCTAAATTCAAAATTTGCAATGAACTTTTGCAAAAATAACAAATAACTGGCAAGTGATTAGATCAAATCGCCCAGATAAAAATAAAAATAGAATTGAAAAAATCAAACTAATTGTATATCGTAGTGTATGGCAAGTCGGACAGTCTGTAAATGAGGACATATCAATTTTAATTAGTTTGTAGGTTATTTTTCCAACATTTAACGATTTCACAGTTGCGGTGCATTACAAACGTTGTAAGGAGTCTCTATGAACTTAAAAAAGTTATCATAACTGGCGTTCTGTTAAGGTGAAGGAACATAAATGTTAGGAAGATAAAGCCGCTCCAACGAAAAACGTAATCTTTGCGTCAACTTGATCCGTGGTATACAGGGTCATTAGAATAAGATTCAATGCTGATTCTTGGAAATTGGATGATAAATTGGAATAAGATGTTTTTCGAATACTCTTAAATGTGTGATAAACTGAAGCTATCTGTCTTTGAAAAAGCAAACAATCTTGTTATTTTGGTTGAACCTCTTAACGGAATCCCCTACATTCTTTTTGGTAGCCATTGGTAATCCCTTGAACTGTGTGGAATCGCGGTGTGGTGGATGAGTAGATCAATTACAAGGACGTTTGAATGACGAATTATGTTCGTCAACAATAAGAATTTACTGGCGTTGTTACCAATCTGCTTTGACAAATTTAAGCCATTTAAATGAGTAGTCTTTTTCTAAGTGCTGCTTTATATTATGAAACTGATCATATTTTTTATTTCCGATTGCTGTTTTGATTTGTGCGCCTGAACATTGATAATGGTTTGATGACCATTTCAAAATTAATACAGGTTGATTTTTGTACTTTCCCTTGGCATGGATACATTTATCAACCGTATTTATAAGTATCAATATTTTTTCCATTCAAGTGACAGTCTTATGGTTATTGGTAAACTCAACATATCATTTGATAAAAATATCAATTGTAGAAGCTCAACAACTCTTATTTGGAATGTGTGCGTTCATAAGTCCATTTGCAAAAATATCATTGTCTTTTGCGCATTATTGAATATTCATTGCTCATTTTACCTCTTCCATATGATTTTTTTTGTTTGTCGTAAAACACATCACAAGTTTTTATGGCTCATTCCCAATTTTTGCCTGGATTTATTTTCTGCTCTCTGGAACCCATTTAGTTTTCAAATGGTGTTGTTGAATATTTCATGGGAAAGTTTTCACGATATCAAATTATGTTTGAATTTAAAGATGGGTAACTGTATCTACTACCTAGAACATTTGAGTTTTTTTATTGTGGTTATTCAGTTATTTATTGCTCATTTTACTATTTTTATGGGAAAATCAAATAAAAATTCCATGACACAAGCGAGTAGTTTAGTGCTCAAATTAAATCATTTGGCGGAAATAAAGCCATATTGATTTGCACATGTACTAATACGTTGCGTGTTAGTCTGGAAGCACGAAGTCAAAGTGGTGAATTAAATACACGCGCTAGCGTGGTAAAAAATAGCTCGGCGTGCAGTGTAGTGTTTGGACATGGCTGCCTGCTAGTATGTTGATGTACAGAGCGTTTGCTGAATACTTGTTGCCACTCATCAACAGTGGTGGCACATGAAAAATGGGACTGGATTTTAACACTGCCTTTTTTTTTTTTTTGAAAACATTTGACACTTTACATAATGACCAAAGTGAACACAAGAAATTAAACAATTACTACATATTGAAAATGTCATGACATTCTGCAAAAATAAAATCATTCCGAGCAGAAATTTACACATGAGTGAACCAAACTTTTTCCTTACCGTGAATTATCAAGGCACAGTATTATCGTATTTCTTCTTCTCGTGATATATTTTTCAATAACAATTGCTTTACGTTCTTTTGCTAGTGTCTTTTCAGAAATTACTCACATGGCTGCTCATTAGACCAAACTATACATACATAACACCAAACCACGCTGGGGACGTAAGTATGACCGACACGTTGAATTTCCGTGAAAACGCCAAACAATAAGAAGAATATAAAGAAGAAAAAAAAAAAAAAAAAAATTTTCAAGCGGCCAACGAAGTACATTTTTGCACCACACGAAATTAGAAAGACCATTACTATGGAAATAATAAACCAATTTTGAAATCTTTTAGCAGCTATTGATTCAGGAACTCAATCACTTTCTCAAAATTGTCTAACATTACCGATGGACTTCATTCGTCTCTGAAAAGCTGAAAGCTGAATTTCCGGAACGATGTTTCGAAAATAAGATTTCATAAGAGAAAACGATTTCAATTGAAAATCAGCGAGTAATAATAGAGAAATTCGTATAATGAATGGACAGGAACGTGTGTGATTGCCATATGACAATCCGATGACTTGATCATGGAACGGTTATTTTGGAGCAGGTGCCCATGGTGACACGGATGACCAGACAATTATTTGAATTGAACCCTAGCAATATGGGTGTCAAAATTCTTGGAATCGTTTCAGAAGAAATTTATGCCATAGTTATTGTAATGAAAACATAACTAAATATTATGTCTTAAAATCGAAAAAGGCAAATTTGTTCCCTGTTGGAAACATAACGGTTAACCATGCATAACGAAACCCTAATTCCATGTTAACATTTTAAAAAGGTCTAAGTGCTATTAAAACTATAATACTTGCATTTATAGTTGGTTCGCTAATGCAATGCTACATTTGATCACCTAGTAGGAATGCCCTTTTCCACCAAGGGGCACGCAATTTAATTTAATTCCAACACAAGCATTAATAAATGACATTAGCTTCAGCTTTAATAACTTAAATTACAGTATATTTATGGATAGTTCATCAATTACTGACGAGAAATTTATAATTAAAGATATGAGATAGGGTTTTATTATGTTATATGGCTATATTTGTTATTTTTTGTCAGGAAATTATTATAATACGTTAGTACGATACAGAACCTCAGTAAATATTAAATTATTCAACTCTTATGTAAAGGTTACTTAAAGAGACTAAATAGAGATAAATATTCTTCGCATGGAAGAATTTACTGTGTATAGTAAATGCAGGAAGTTTGAATAAATCCACTGCAAAAACACTGAGAAATCTGAGGAAACTATTAGTTTCGAAGAACAATGAGTTTCCAATTTCGGTCGTATTCGAGCAGTTTTTTTTTGGAGTAAAGCGGCGAAAGTTTAGCTCAGTTCTGCGAATTTGTTTGGCTGAAATTTGCTTTGAATAATGCATTTCTTTACACAACGTGAGTGTGACGTGTGTTCTATGATTAAAGCTCTTAACAACATTACTCTTCTACAGCAATTCAATACATGTATCTACCTCAGAGAGGGCAGTGAAATACAAATTCACTCAGGTTCAATCCCTAGTAGCACACTTGATGCAAATCCGTCAAAGTAACTTCAGTGTGACTGAATTGAGTCATAATCAAGTTACTGCAACCAATTATGACAGTTTTGTGTTACTTGGGATGTAAACCAGAACCCAATAAGACGACAGACCTATCAAACGATTTAGATGACTCTATGACCGATTTGTTTGGAGGCCTTCATCCTGGAGCCACACAGGAGATATCTACTCCTTTGGTCAAACAACTCAACGCTCTGGATGTGGAATCTCATATAAGTTTTTCTTACGATGTTTGAAACCATTGGTGGAACGTCGGAACTCACAACCCCAACCTGCGGAGATTGCGCCGCTTCTGCTGTCAGTAACCTCGAACCAAGTAAATGTCGAGATGTCTTTCAGTGCGATAACGTTGGTGCTAACTGACCGGCATATCAAATTGTCCGAAGAAACATTTGTAAATATTTTGTTGAGTAAACTTAACAGCGATTAAGTAGAAAAAATGTACGTGGTGCGCATAATTTTACCGCAATCGATTGAGATTTGAATATGGCTACTTTTCTGGAGGAACTTGGATCTCGCAGGGTCTCCCTAAGCGGTTAGTATGCTTAGAAATCCTCAAAACGTCTTTTCATTTCCTAGTTTTGCAAAATCATGAAGTTTGATGTGTCGCTAGCCAGATTTTGGCAACGATTTGAATATGGCCACTTTCCCGGAGGAACTCGGACTCTAGAGGGTCACCCTAATTGGCCAGTATGGTAAAAAATCCTCAGAATGTCCTCCAAAGACCTCTTTTTTTCCATACTATAATTGTTATGTCTGTATTCTCCGTACTCTTTTTTTTTGCAAAATCATAAAGTTTGATACGTCGCAAGCCAGGTTTTGGTAAAAAATTTATTATGGCCACTTTCCTAGAGGAATTCAAAATACCGCAGGGTCACCCCAAGTGGCCAGTATGCTCAAGCACCCTCAAAATGTCCTCCTAAGACAAAGTTTTACCAAATAATGAAGTTTAAGGCGTCGCAAGCTAAGTTTTGGTAACGACTTGAGCCACTTTTCTTGAGGAACTTGGATCCCGCTGGGCCTTCCTTAGTGGCCAGTATGGTCATGAATCCTCAGAATATCCTCCGAAGACCTGTTTTTGCAAAATCATGAAGTTTGATATGTCGCTAGCCAGATTTTGGAAACGATTTGAATATGGCCACCTTCTAGGAGGAACTTGAATCCCGTAGGGCCTCCTGAGTGGCCCGTATGGTCAAACACCTTCAGAATGTCTTCCAAAGTCAATTATTTTGCAAAATCATGAAGTTTGATGTATCGCAAGCCGGGTTTGGAAAGGATTTGAATGTGGCTACTTTTCCGGAAGAATTCGGATCCCACAGGGCCTCTTGTAGTGGCTAGTATGGTCAAAAATCCTCAAAATGTCTTCTGGTGACCTAGTTTTGCTAAATCATGAAGTTTGAAAGTTTGAAGTCCCCGGACAGGTATTTACCCCAGTACTCCCCGCCTTGGAATCTGAAACTACGGACATTTTTTCGGAATAACCAGTGCAGATCTATAAACAAAGATAATTTTGAGATCTATTGCAAAAAACTACATCAAAATTCAATAGCTAACGATGGAGTATCATTAATTTTAAATTTGATTTTTTTTCTTTCTCTGAGGGGCCGCATGTTTGAGTGTGGCAATAAAGTATTTTTTAGTGAAACTTTTCATTTAACAAAAGGGCTTATTACTGTTCTCACTCGACCCGCGATAACCGTCAAGAAAACAATAATTTCCATTTGATTTGCCCGTGGTTTTTTTTTCCACTGTAATTCATTTTCACAAAGCCAAAAAATGCGGACATGAATCTATTTAAAAACTTTGCTGAAAACAGTAGTTTCATATTCAACGTGTCATATTTTGACTACAAAGTTACAACGCTATCTTGATGATGTTTTTCTTGATGAAGCATTTTATAACATCCGTTCATCATGTTATAACTCTGCATTCTGAACAAAGCATAAATTGATTGTAATATGTAATATTTTGTAACTATATGATTCGAGATGTTACATGTTACAACAAATAGAGCCAAAACCCATGTGCACCGGCCTTCCAATAACGCAGTTCATCCTCGAGACCGACGTTATAGGAAATCACGTCAATCAAAACTGCGCAATTCGGGAGAATGCTGTATTACTCATTAGTACAGTTCGAGCAATAAATCTCCTTATAGTTTGACAACTGAACATTTCTATGCATTGATGGAGTTTTTCGTATCATTATTATTTTATGTGAAGAGACTTTTCGTTGGTTTCGAGTTGGTTCGTTTATTTGAAGAAATGTCTCCTACATTTTCTTTTCTAAATGTCATGAAATTTTTTTTTTTACATAAATATAAGCGAGAGAAAATAAAAGAGAACATGACCAAAAAGAATCGAAATAAAAAGTTATTGTCTTTCATACGACACCGCAGACACTATCTCATCATAAAAAAGCAAAATAAAAAATCCGTTTTGTTCGAAATTCCAGCGCTACGTGGAACTAGTGAGCATTCAAAATTGAACATTTTCAGCATGCTCTATTCCGTGATTCTGATAAGATAGAAAGTTCGAGTTTTCGTGAAAGTTTTTCGGAAGAGGTTATTTGGGTCTGATTTACTTCTTATTCAAGTGATTCTCCAAGTAACACTCAAAACATAGTTTTACAATGATTAATAATTATTTGTTTTATAAATGTATTATAAATGTATTGCAAAACATGCTTAGTTCGAATCGGATTGGATCTCTCGTATTCTATTTATCAATCTGACTAACGATTGTGCTAAAAATACGTTTTTCACTTCTGGAAGTGATTTATACTCTATCATTGTTCTTAAAAACATTGTTCCACACATATATAAAACATGAACAGGACAAAATTTTACGGTTTGTTCTGTATACAGTTGAAATTACACAACACCATGTTTTGCAAACCGTGTTATTTTTTCTCTTAAAGATGAGTTAGTTGTACAAGATTGTGGTTTTACTGCCAACGGGAAGCATATCATTGATACTCGGAGTTTACTTTTCAACCATTTGAGTTGGCTTAGCAAAGAAGCTACCTATCACGCCAAGGACTAGTGTTCCAATCCCACGCTTGGCGTTGTTATATTTTTGTATAAGAAAGATTTTTTTTCTCCATTTTATGTTTTAGAAGGCTTCACTTTTTGCGCTTTTTACGTCATATTAAAGTATGAAATAAAGTGTTATATACTTATACTGATAACCTGTATTTGCCATTTAACAGAACTTTCAACTTGTTTATTACAAGCTGTGTTGCATGGGAATCAGGACTGACTCACCTCAAATTCAATTGATTAAGGACTGACTGACTTCTCATTCAAGTTTTTGTACATTTTCTAGATCTGATTAATTTAGTTTTCAAGTGATTCAGGTCTGATTCCCTTAATATTCAAGTGATTCACCCCAAATTCTAGTAATTCAGGAGTGACTCACAACACATTCAAATGATTAAGGTCTGGTTTACTTCATATTTAAGTGATCAAGGTCTAAGTCACATTATATTCAAGTGATGCAGGACTGACTTACCTCAAATTCAAATGATTTAGAAAGATTCGTCACACATTCAAGTGATTCAGGCCTTATTTTGTTCATATTCAAGTTAGTCAGAAAGGACTCACCTCAAATTCAAGTAATTCAGGACTGACTCAAAATACATTCGAGTAATACAGGTCTAATTCACTTCATATTATTGTGATAAGGCTCTTGTTTATTTCATATTCATGTTATTCAAGGCTGATTTATTTCATATTCAAGTGATTCAGTCCTGAATCACATCATATTTAAGTGATTTAGGCCTGATTCACTTCATATTCAAGTCATTCAAGTCAGCTCTACTTCATTTTCAAGTGATACAGAACTGACTCATCACAAATTCAAGTGATTCAGGGACTGACTCAACACAAATTCAAGTGGTTTTCATATTAATATCATTGAGGTCTAACTCATTTCATAATCATGTCATTCAAGGCTGAATCACTTCATTTACAAGTTATTCAAGCCTTATTCACTTCATATTCTAGTGCTTCACTTCATATTTAGCGTCACGTAGCGGTATAATTCCGAATCAAACTGCCAAACGGAACAACTCAAGTCTTGGCGTATGATGATATGGAGACACTTCTAGCGCAAATAGAATGCTGTCTCAATTCCCACCCACTCACTCCATTAAGCGACGACCCTTCTGACTTGGCTCCTCTAACTCCTGGTCATTTCCTAGTGGGTTCGGAATTGAAGGCTGTGCCGGACATCAATCTCGATTCAATCCCATATAACCGGCTAACGCAATGGGAGCAGACCCAAACAATGTTCCAGGAAATTTGGAATCGATGGCATATGGAATACTTGGCAACTTTACAACCAAGAGCCAAATGGTGTAAACCACCTGTGCAAATTGAGAAGAATCGTCTTGCAATCATAAAGGAGGAAAATCTATCACCGATGCGATGGCCAACTGGAAGAATCAATGAACTGCACCCCGGCAAGGACGGCGTTGTTCGGGTTGTTACCCTTCAAACGGCTCGTGGATTCATCACTCGACCTGTGGCAAAGCTGTGTCTGCTATCAGTTTCATCATCATCGAACGAAGGAAAATCATCTAACGTCGGCAATCTTGTCGTGAACAACAATTAAAAGCAGAAGTGCAACCCGGAATGATCACCGTAGAAATTAAAAATACAAGGCTCTATATCTTAGGGTCCAAGGTAAGGACCTGTCTAACAAATATACTAGAAATCTCCGGATTTACCGGGCCTTATTTTTCATGTGCCAATCAACTGAGGACTGAGGATCGATGTGGAAGACGATATCATCAAGAAGACAAAGAGTTACAGTTAGTCCACAGCAGCTAGCGTTATCAACGTCCAGAAATAGTCATTTCTGGGGGAGGCAGGATGTTTGCATATAACATGCAAATAGCCCAGAACAACACTCGTCAACCGAAGCGACTCATTATTGCGACGAAACAATGTTTCATCGAACAACAAGCTGTCTCACACATCTAGGCGCACTCATCTCGAATCAACTGATCCTATCAGTAGAATAAACCACATCCCAATGGGATCTCTGAGAGGCAGAGATGCTGTATCTGCTGGATTTTAAAGGGAGAGCAGACGGTGTAACCCGAAGGTATCTCTCCACAACGGCTATCGAGATGTACATTAAGCTGGACATCGAGGAGGATAGTCAGTGCACACACGACATCTCACTGTGATCAGTCCGTTTCCAACGTCGATACTCCTGTTATTTATGTTCAATGTGCTATGTGTTAAATGTTAAGATAAGTTAATAAAATAAGACGTTAAGTTAAAAATTCACGAAAAATAAACGCATGTGTAACAGTGATTTAATGAACTAAACAAACTTGCGTATAGTGAACCAGCTTGTTATAAAAAACACAGTGTAGAACTAAAACTCCTGCACAGTGCCACGTATGTAACAGTGATTGAGCGTTACATGGTGACAATCATGGGACATCCACCAAGTCCGCAAAATTACTGACTAAACACAAAGGAACGCTGTTGCCGAGCATTTTCGGGCAAAGAAGGTGTCCAAATTCCCGAAGAAGTATTTGATTCGGCAGGCCATACGTAGTTGTGGTCAAAAATCTAAAAGTTTCGTCTCTACCAGCTCTATCAATAAGGATGTGTACGAGAAAGAATGTCTGCAAAAGCGCTTGGTACCGTTTATCAGAATCCACGACTCTCCAGCTCTGTTTTGGCTTGATTTGGCTTCTTGTCACTATGCGAAATCCGTCCTGGAATCGTCTAAGGAACAAGATGTCAAATACGTGCCAAAAACAGAAAATCCACAAAACTGTCCAGAATTTCGCCTAATAGAGAAGTACTGGGCTCTAGTAAAGCGGAAACCCTTGGAAATTAAGAAGAAAGCAAATGGTACGGATGATTTCAAGAGAGGATGGAGAATCGTCACGGCGGGCGTATCTGAGGAAGCCGTACCGAACCTGATGGCGGGTGTACCACAGAAAGTTTGAGAATTTTATAGAAAGAAGGATCAATTTCTTAATTAAATGTTTTGAATGTAGATATAACTCAATTATTGTGAAATAAACAATCGGTTTTGTTGAGGTATGCGTAATTTTCTTATGCTGCTAATATGATGGTGTCCGAAATTTAACGTGGACAGGCTTGGTTCCAGTTATAAGCTCGCTTTCACCATGAATCATGTAATGTAAGTGTATTCCCTTCATTCGGTCTTTGCACAAAATATGTCATAAATTCAGTGAAAATTAACAAAATCATGTTGACATCATAACGATCAATTTTTTTTAAGCAATTCAGAAATAATTCATAAATTTATAGCTAGGCACTTTCGTGAGAATCTCGATCTCCGTAACTATTTGGCGCCATGACTTCAATTATTAAGATGAACAGATTATTTTCATTATATCCAAATCACCTTAATTTGGAGAAAATTTAACAATATACCTTGAAATTTACCCATTATATACAGGAAATAGTCACAGG
This sequence comes from Aedes koreicus, assembly GCA_024533555.2. NCBI lineage: Eukaryota > Metazoa > Arthropoda > Insecta > Diptera > Culicidae > Aedes > Aedes koreicus. The sequence goes on from JAHHFK020005989.1 coordinate 55,994, forward strand.
ATATAAACTTTCTATTCATACAGACAAATGTAGAATAATTTCAGAAGAAAACCGTAAACCAAATTCCAGAGGCATTTTTTTTTGTATTTAAAAAATGTAATTTAATATAATTTAGTAGAAAACGAAAAATACCAAGAGGCAATCATTGATTATAATTAAAATTAAAACTCACACAACATATGTCGCATTTGTTTGAACTTCATTCTTTAAAATATAATTTTTAATGCTAGAAGTAATCTTGAAGAAGCAATAAATAAAGCCTAAACCTGAACATTATAAGATTCTACTTTTGTTCTTGTGCTTATGGAATCTCTAGAAAAAAATTCTTCAAATCAATAACATTTTAATACTGATAATTCCTTCTACGAATCGATATTCGTAATGATTTCCTTGAAATCTCGATTCGTTTACTTATCTCAATAACATTTCCAGTTTCTCTCATTCCCCCGGAAAGCCACGAACCGCTAGCAATACAAACGAACTACGTCAAGCAAAGTTTTCGCCCTTTTACGGGCATGGCAGAAGCTAGGAAAAAAAAAACTCGTTACTCGAAATTAAACGTATCCCCGCCAAAAGAAGCAACAAGAGCTAAACTATCAGAGGAAAAACCTTAGTTTGAGGAAATCAAAAAGAATTTACCGCTTATCCATCCAAGGAGGCACAGGGATCGCTCTCCAAAGCCTTCCTGGATGAGATGGTAGGATATCAACATTTTTTTTTCCAGTTTCCGTTCACCGCCCAGCTTGCTTTCCATCATCTGTGCAACCTCTGACCACTTGAGAGAAATAAACGAGCCCAAAGAACAAAAATACAAGTGGAAACTCGTCGACCAGTTAACGAGAAAAGTCCGAAAGAAAAGCGAAAGGATTTCGCTGAATACATAGTTGGTTGAATCTTTTGCCTTCCTCCCCGCCCTCTGCCAGAGTCAAGCCGACAGGAAGTTTATAGTTTGTTAAACTCGTTGCTTTTCCTTTTTTTAGGCCGGTGTATTTTTTATACCTACCAGTTTTCCCTGTGCTCGTTTTTTTCCACTCGACTTTTTTGAATAATTTTTAGAAAACTCCCTCTGCTGCTGTCTTGAGTACTGCTGCCGTGTCGGTTTTTATTGCGTCAAACTATTGCCTAAGTAGACGGTACTTAATTAAAACTTTTAATGGTAAATATTTACGAACAGTTTTCGGGGGCATTTTTCGGCTACTTGCCACCGTAAGTGTGATGGAAGGGGGAACTAGGAATGCGCTAGAGAAGTGCTTGTTATTTGTTCGAAATTTCTCGGGAAATTTGAGTTTAATAACTTTGTACCGTTGTTCAACTGTACCAACTTCCAGGCACTTCCATTTGGTATCCTTCAGGGGGGAACAAACAGTTGGATTATCAATCTTTGAAAAGTCAGGTTCATTCGGGAAACGTGTGTTTGTGTGTGTGATGGAGAGTGAGAAAGCTATTCGCCACCCGCAGGGATCGGAAAATTGTCGCATGACGCATGATAAATCACATCTTTTTGACGGACACCATAAATTTAACGTCCTTCAGCTTGTATGTGACCCAACCCTTGTGCGTGCCAACGATCCCATGTCATTTGGGTAGGTTTGGGGTGGTGAAGAGACAGACGGACGGAACCTTTTGTTAGCACCATACATCTTTTTCACCTTGAAAGGCATACGTAAATAGATATACTGACACCTCATGGCTCAAGGCTGATATCTGCATGGCTTTCCCGTGTCCAACGGATTGTGGATGTGACACCGAACCTGGTGTGATCAGCACACACAAACACACTCATAGAGAAGGATATGGATATCCATCACCGGCAGACAGCTAAAAGGTCCGGATGCTGTTGCTGATGCAGACACCAGCTCGGCATGGCAAATGATGGCGCCCGAAGGCGATAAATACGTAAATAACGGGAGATGTGCTTTAACACCTCCTTCTCCGCAGGAAGACCAGAAACCATCGGCAATCGATTCGAACCGCATACACACACGAGCATTCGGCAGAAATCTACCTGGATATCGTTTATTACACCCTCGAGATCCTTCCAGTTGGTAGTGGCTGCTGCGAAATGCGGAATGGGCCGCCATGTGAGTGTTGGCGGAAAATGTCGTCAACACAAACAGACACTCGCAGGCGGAAAATTTAATGAACCGCTAGTGGTTGGTTAGTGGTTATATAGTTATTGATCGAATTGTTGGGGATATTTTGGAGGGATTTTTAAGTTGAAAAACACTTCAGTGGCGCTGCTCAAACAATTCAAAAGTATGCCCGTCTCTGTTTTAGTTGAGATGAGCTTCGAAAATCTTAAACTTTCGAACGTATTCAATTTATTTTCCTGTTTAGAATTTTTCAAGAGGTTTACAAACTTGCAAACAATTAATTGTAGCTAATTGTTAGTCCATCAATCGTCTTTTATCTAAAAACAACAACTTTGAGAATATTTTTTAAGAAGATTCAAGTGGTTGGGTTGTGCAGAGCAAATGTAACATTTTGTTTTGTTTGAAATTTACATCTTAAATGGAAGCAACCCATAAAAAAAACTGTTTAACTTTTTTTTCCATTTATTTTGCCAAAGCTTCCGGGAGAAGTCAAGTTAAAAGATAGAACCTTCATAAATTCTAGGTAAGCAGTTGGAAAACTCGCTACTCGAGTAGAGTTCGAGATCAAATAGAAAACTTAATATGATGTTGTAAAGTTGGCGATAAGGATTACTTAGGTTGTTGTCGTTCTGGTCATTTTTACGATTAAACGATCAAAATTGATAGCAAACATTTATTCTTGTGACATCGAATTAAAAAGTGATCCTGCTATCAAAGAGAGTACATTGAAAAGTCAAGTTGCTGTCCATTTTTTCCCGTTGAAAGCAAAATCAGTGTTCCACTTGATGATCTGTCAATTTAATGAAAACAAAACAACATTTCTCAAAAAAAAAAAATTACAGCAAGATGAAAACTAAATTTTATATCAAATTTGACAATTGTGAAGAGAAATCAAATTTTAAGATGGATGATTTCAATTTGTTGTTGATATTAAAATAAGTTTTCGAATTGCTATCTATATGATGTTAGACTTAACTCGGGTATGGACTCACAAGTCAAAATCTTAAGTATAATAAAGGGTGTCCCTCATCAAATTGCATTCCGGAAAAAAAACGCTGTAGAAAATTATTTTGTTCAACGATCCTTTTCAAACTTTCAGACAATAACAAAAAACCCATTGGTAAGCTTTTGACATATTTATTTCATTCAATTTCAATACCATAACTGTTCTTCTGTAAGGAAACCCACTTTTTCTTCATGTTTTCCTCAGGTTTGACCTCCTTGGGATGCTTCCGTAGTGCCTGCTTCATAATAGCCCAGTATTTTTCGATGGGCTTTAGTTACGGAGCGTTGGGGGCCCATGTACTTGGGTACGAAAGTGTTCCCGTTGGTTTCGTACCACTCCAGGACAACATTGGGATATTGGCACGAAGCTAAATCCGACCAGAAGATCGTATGGCGTGTTGCTTCAACAGAGGAAGCAGAGGCTTCTGTAGACATTCCTTGAAGTAGATCTCCCCGTTTACAGTCGCGGTAGTCACGAACGGTGCACTCCGTTTGTCACATGGGAAGATGGCTTACCAAATCATGTATTTCTTGGCAAACTTTGAAGGTAATTGCTTCCTTACTTCCTCCGGAACATCAAGCTTGTGCTGAGCGGTGAAGAAAAGTTGCCCCGGAAGCTACCTTGGCGTTAGTCTCATCATCCATGACGAGACAATGAGGCTTCGTACAGTTTCCGAGCCCGTGACTTTCGCACCGTATTTTGCAGTTCGTCACAATTTGGAGCCTTCTACACTTTGCACGTATGCAGTCCTCCCGGTCCTTGGCTCTCTGAACGAGAGATTTGGACAAAATCAACTTTTTGGCCACATCCCCGGTCGAAGCATTGGAAATCCGCTTAAACCAGAGGACTGAAGAGAGCGTTAGTTCTTGAAGCCTGCCACTTTTGGTGTGGCGCTAGTGACGATTTTAACATTTTAAGCTCGGTTCACAATGTATTGTATTTCCTTACAATATTACTTTTACCAAACTTCTAGTATCAGTAGTTTAGATAAAACATTACAATACCTGGTTGATAAACAATGAAAAATAACTATCGTTGGGATAATTACTGCACTAAGTACATCACGGAAGATTTTTCTCTCGAATCAAATTAACGACAAAACACGACAACTTCCGCCGCGAATATTGTGTTTGCTGCATATAGCCTTCAAGAAAACCGAGCTGTCAAATTAGCACCACTCGCAGCACCACGTTTTCGGCTTCACGATTGTTGTTCGTGGATGACAGCCGCTTCAGTCCTGTGGCTTAAACGCTTTCACGACACGTGATCCTGATCACTAATACATCGGTAGAACATCCCATTCTGACCGCATTTCTCCTTCCGTTCGATGCTCAGAGTTTTGTTATAACGATTAACCATACGGCTCACCGCTGACTGCACGATTCCAAGTTGTTTTCCGATGTCCCGATGAGAGAGTTGAGGATTTTCCAGGCGCTTGTGCAAAATCAATTCGCGACGTTGCTTTTCGGGTGACGCCATTTTTTCCAATTTTCAAAAAACTGACAGCGATAAAAATACAACAGGAAAAAAACACTCTCAACTACTTCTACCCAAATTTTCAAGAGAAAATACCCAATGAGTAGTTTTCTACAGCATTTTTTTCGTGTTGCAATTTGATGCGGGACACCCTTTAATAACGTCAAAGATTAGATATTTGTTGGGTGGATGATCAAAAAATTAAAAAACTCGCATAGGAAAAAAAGTAATAAACAAAGGAGATTGTAACGATCAGGAAATTTGAATAATTTTGTATATAATTTATTAGATCTAGGGAGAATTTGAATTTTAATTCCATAAGGTAGGCAGTAGGAAAGCACTTGCGTTCTGCTGAAATCTTTCCTAAGGCGGGCCCATTTAAATTATGGATAAAGAAGGAAAGAGACAGCTGGTCAGCGAAAGTATTATTGTATGTCCAGTTTCACGATAGGACACGAAGGGTCCCGGGAAAAGGCAAGCTTCCGGTTTGTCCGAGTTGGCTTTCCTTAATCTGAGGATTCACGGTCTCGTTCATTCTGTCCGTGACAACCCAACGAAGTTGAAGTGTGCGCGTTTGCTCGTGGTCGTTTTGTCTTGTCTAAAGTAATATTCTTTTTAAAAGTGATGGTAATATTCAAATTGACGAAATATTTTGTTCGTTTCTAGAAGTAGGGTAAATGAAGTGTGCGGAAAGGAAAGTTTGTGCGATTAGGAGATAAAGTTAAATAGTACAGGTAAATAATTGTGCTCATAATGTGCTGTCCGTGTGATCAATGCTCGTGCTTGTGTTAATTGTTCTGTTGTAGTCGTTTCAATTCCCAATCCGCAGCAATTCTACACATACCCAAGACGCAGGCATTTCTTCCCGTCGGACGGATTTTCCCGACCACAGGCAACCGGCCGGAAACTAACCGATTCACTAAAGTCATCGGTCCGAGGAGACACGAGGGAATCTCCAGTGGACAGATTCCACACGCTGGTTCGTCAGCATACCAGCACGGCAGAGTAACCGCCATCGCAGTGGCGCGCGAAACGCCATAGCAGTTAGCATCACCTCCATTCGCCAATTCATCCCAGATCGCCATTGATCGTTGATCGAGAGCATCGAACCCGTTGGCAGGTCATCGACGTTGAGCATCGACCGTAAGCGGTCAACAGCTGGTGAGTCAAGCCCTTCTTTTACTTTGGAGTGTGGCGTCCGGTGAGGGCGCCACGGAGTGATTTTTTGCCAGTCATAAGACTGAGGATAGCCATGCGCTATTAGTGCCGAGTTCCGTGCCACGCTTTCCGGACTCGTGAAGAAACGGTGGTTTGGACGCCGCCTAAATTGAAGTTTGTCGCAGGAGCACAGACTCGTAAGGAGCTGCGTTGCCGGGAATGTGACGTCTCAAATATTTGAAAACACAAGCACATGAGCACACCAGTTGAGTTAGGGAGAGGAATTAATCGCACACAGTAGGAGAGAGGGACGAACAAACACTACCATAAAAATTATGGAAAATACAATACCACAATAAATGTATTCTGTTAGCGCTTAAAACCACATATTTCATTAATGTTAATATTTCCATCACTTCGCGTCCTCGTTGTAGTTTGGTGAGTCCGTTCTCTCGTGTACGAGTTCAAATGTTGGGGAGAGAAAGTCCGCTTCAAGATTGGTGCGACGTCTAGTGGCAGGAAACGAGACGGCCGATGATGATTATGTCTGTGAGATTTGAGGTATAAGTGGCTCTCACCGCGGTCTCTGAGTGACTATCGTGAATGTGGTGGCATACAACAATAGGGTTTCCCGTTTGGACGTTTTAAGTTACAAGCCAACTGGTCTGATTCGAAATTATTTTTTTAAATGGACTCGCCCTTAGGAGAGTCTCAACCGGGCAAAATAACATTGGGCGTGTGGTCTCCCCTGTGGAGTGGCGCTTAAGCCACACGTTTTGAGACGGATCGTCCGGGTTGGCTACATACAACCGTGCATCGAGCCAAAAAACGAGCCGGACTATCGACTTACAAGAAGGTAGTGACTCCAAATCGCGGTGATAAACAAAATACGACGGCCAAAGCGCGATCCCGGAGGCTGTACACGACGATGCTGACGAAGTTTGACTGCGTGGTAATGGACGACGAAACCTACGTCAAAGCCGACTACAAGCAGCTTCCGGGACAGGAGTTTTATACGGCAAAAGGAAGGGGAAAGGTAGCAGATATTTTCAAGCACACGAAACTGTCAAAGTTCGCAAAAAGGAAATATCTGGTTTGGCAAGCCATCTGTACCTGTGGCTTGAAAGGCGAGTATTTTCATAGCTTCCGGGACTGTCAACCAAGAAATTTACGTGAAAGAGTGTTTGAATAAACGTCTGCTGCCTTTCCTGAAGAAACACGGTTGTTCCGTACTGTTTTGGCCGGATTTGGCATCTTGCCATTACGGTAAAAAGGCCGTAAGGTGGTACGCCGCCAACAACGTACAGGTGGTTCCCAAGGACAAGAACCCTCCCAACACGCCAGAGCTCCGCCCAATTGAGAAATACTGGGCTATTGTCAAGCGGAAACCTAAAGAAGACCAAAAAAACTGCTAAGGACGAGCAGCAGTTCAAGGCAAACTGGCTTTCAGCGTCGAAGAAGGTGGACAAGGTGGCTGTACAAAATCTGATGGCAGGGGTCAAGCGTAAGGCCCGGCAATTCGGATATGGAAAAGCGGAAGCCTAACTGAATATTTTTCCTGAAATTTATACTAATTGAACTTGAAAAAGAAATTTAATTTGATTTTTTAAATAAACGATTTCACCGATTTACACGCGTTTTCCCTTGACCAAATTTTGACCGTATCACCCTTTACATAGAGAAACTCAGTTTGGGCAGAAACGCAAAAAGGATCGACTTGCAATGGGTGACAGAGATGGTAAGATCAACAGCAACCAAAAAGCGGACAAGCAGGCCTTTATTAGTGTAACGCACATTCGGTTCCAAATCGGTTAAATCAGCGTATGCTAGTAAATAGCTAGGGTTTGTGGAAATCAACTATTTCACGGAAGCCACGAAATACGCGAAATTTGATGTTAGCCGAGAAATTTAATAATTTCCGCGGAAAGCCACGAAATTCAGTAAATTTGACCTCACTGCTACAAGCCGTGTGCTAGAAAGAGCACCATGTGACACTTCGCATTATTTGTATTGATACTGATATGAATTGCTTGCCATCTGTCAAAAGTTAAGTTTGCGCCGCAAAAGTGAAAGATTGGAGTCCGACGATGGCTCATATTAGAAAAAAAATAATCCAGCATCTTTATAAAGGTTTTAACCGCGGCCAGCAGCGTGGCAGCTTCGTGTGGTAACTAATCAGCCAATTTACCCCAAAATATAGATATATTAATACAGACCCTACGGTTGCATCGATTGTCGTGTGGATGGATTGGATTGGATTTGGATTGGATTTGGATTGGATTTGGATTGGATTTGGATTGGATTTGGATTGGATTTGGATTGGATTTGGATTGGATTTGGATTGGATTTGGATTGGATTTGGATTGGATTTGGATTGGATTTGGATTGGATTTGGATTGGATTTGGATTGGATTTGGATTGGATTTGGATTGGATTTGGATTGGATTTGGATTGGATTTGGATTGGATTTGGATTGGATTTGGATTGGATTTGGATTGGATTTGGATTGGATTTGGATTGGATTTGGATTGGATTTGGATTGGATTTTGGATTGGATTTGGATTGGATTTGGATTGGATTTGGATTGGATTTGGATTGGATTTGGATTGGATTTCGATTGGATTTGGATTGGTAGTTGGATTGGTTTTGGATTGGATTTGGATTGGATTTGGATTGGTTAGGTTGGATTGGATTGGTTGGATTGGATTTGGATTGGATTTGGATTGGATTTGGATTGGATTTGGATTGGTTGGATTGGATTTGGATTGGATTTGGATTGGATTTGGATTGGATTTGGATTGGTTTTGGATTGGTTTTGGATTGGATTTGGATTGGATTTGGATTGGATTTGGATTGGATTTGGATTGGATTTGGATTGGATTTGGATTGGATTTGGATTGGATTTGGATTGGATTTGGATTGGTTTTGGTTTGGATTTGGATTGGATTTGGATTGGATTTGGATTGGTTTTGGTTTGGATTTGGTTGGATTTGGATTGGATTTGGTTTGGTTTTGGATTGGATTTGGATTGGATTGGATTGGATTTGGATTGGTTTTGTATGGTTGGATTGGATTTGGATTGGATTTGGATTGGAGTTGGATTGGATTTGGATTGGTTTTGGATTGGATTTGGATTGGATTTTGGATTGGATTTGGATTGGATTTGGATTGCATTTGGATTGGATTTGGATTGGATTTGATTGGATTTGGATTGGATTTGGATTGGATTTGATTGGATTTGGATTGGATTTGGATTGGATTTGATTGGATTTGGATTGGATTTGGATTGGATTTGGATTGGATTTGGATTGGATTTGGATTGGATTTGGATTGGATTTGGATTGGATTTGGATTGGATTTGGATTGGATTTGGATTGGATTTGGATTGGATTTGGATTGGATTTGGATTGGATTTGGATTGGATTTGGATTGGATTTGGATTGGATTTGGATTGGATTTGGATTGGATTTGGATTGGATTTGGATTGGATTTGGATTGATTTGGATTGGATTTGGATTGGATTTGGATTGGATTTGGATTGGATTTGGATTGGATTTGGATTGGATTTGGATTGGATTTGGATTGGATTTGGATTGATTTGGATTGGATTTGGATTGGATTTGGATTGATTTGGATTGGATTTGGATTGGATTTGGATTGATTTGGATTGGATTTGGATTGGATTTGGATTGGATTTGGATTGGATTTGGATTGGATTTGGATTGGATTTGGATTGGATTTGGATTGGATTTGGATTGGATTTGGATTGGATTTGGATTGGATTTGGATTGGATTTGGATTGGATTTGGATTGGATTTGGATTGGATTTGGATTGGATTTGGATTGGATTTGGATTGGATTTGGATTGGATTTGGATTGGATTTGGATTGGATTTGGATTGGATTTGGATTGGATTTGGATTGGATTTGGATTGGATTTGGATTGGATTTGGATTGGATTTGGATTGGATTTGGATTGGATTTGGATTGGATTTGGATTGGATTTGGATTGGATTTGGATTGGATTTGGATTGGATTTGGATTGGATTTGGATTGGATTTGGATTGGATTTGGATTGGATTTGGATTGGATTTGGATTGGATTTGGATTGGATTTGGATTTGGATTGGATTGCGATGAGAGATTTAAAGAAATTTTTAGTGAGTAATATGTTGTCATTTTTGTCATAGTGTTGAATCGGTACCTTCGAACCTTTAAACGACAAAATGTTCCTTTAATATGGTACGAGAGTTTTTGTTAAACGTAGCAGCCTAAATTTTACGATTAAATTTTATTAATTTAGAGGCTGTATGAATGAATCTTATCAAAAATGTAACATGATTTACAATCTTCTTAAGTAGTCAAGTTTATATTTCTGTTCACAAGTAAATTACCACCACCAGCACAATATATTTTCTTGGAAATCCTCTGACAAATTAGCTTCAAATGCGGCACTTAGCGCATCACCTTACAGAGGCAAACATCACAACGCCATCACATTTCATCTACTTTGGAAGATTATAACTACTACCCATTTGCATTGCTCTTCTCGTTGAACTGAAGCCCAAACATCACGGACTCAAGCATTCCCAAAAAAAAAAAAATCCAAAGCTTAAAGCAAACATCCACCATCACCTCCATTCCTTCCACACCAAGAGCAGAGTTGCCCATCCACGGACGGCGCTGGGGTGATAAAAGTTTCAGCGGGTGATGCAGAATAAAACAAAACTGGATCACACAATATTTGCAACAGATGTTCAAATAGAAGGCAACATATTGTCTATTCCGTCGCTTTTTTTTCCCCATGATACTGCTCAGGGATTGCTGCTTCTACTGTTGCTTTTGGTTTTCTTCGTGTTCCAGTATTATTTCTATGGTTAGACAAAATATTCTCATTTCCATCCTTCCATACTGTGACCCGTTCATTTCCACTCAGTTCAACTGTTTCGGATTTTATGTGAAATCCTTTTCTCCGGTCTCTTCTCCTCACCGACCGACCGACCGACACGAACCAGCATCCAAATAGAGTAGTTGTTGCTGTGGCCGCTTGAGAAAATAAGCGCACTGGAGGACTCCAAACAAAGCTCCATTTCTTTTCTCCGGGAAAAAATGGCATATTCTCTATCCCGTAGTTCAACAGCGATGCTCCGTTCTGATCCTCGGAATGCACCCAAACCAAGTGATAGATGCATGTTCTCTAACAGTTTATTTTTATTTTCATAAAGCGCAATAACACACTACATTTCAAAGAAATTGCACCTAGTTATCGATGAATAATTGAAAATTATTAAAAAAAAAGGTAAGACAATCTTACATTTCTCGTAAGCCACAATTGAAGCTGCAACTATTGTTGACTTTGCCATTGCTTGCACTTGCTCCCTGCGTTTCATTTGGTAAGTTTGTCAGTGTGTGTGAGCGAGTTTCGATGTGCATTGTGTTTGTGTTTTATGTTTTCAAAAACCATACCACGTTCTTCTGTGTTCCGTAGTTTTATGTTGATGTTCCCCCCAACGAGTCCGACGTCGACACCGACAACGCTTCTAGTATAGTATTCAGGATGCACAGACTAAGTCGTTCTGGGTTTTTGTTTTTTCCCCTCTTGTTCTCGGCAGTTACTCCCAACCGGAGTCGGATACAGACAACCGTTCACTATATTATGCGAGCGAATTTGTGTTTCGTGTAAAATTCAAACAAAGTAAAGGATTTTCTGAAAATACGATTGAGTCTAGAGCGGAAGGATGGCAAGAGGGGGTTAGTACATGATCCTTAACGTCAGTCAGCCTTGGGGTGACGAGTAGCTTTTTTTCTTCTTCTATTTTTTCTCTAGCGATTGCTTGAGCTTTGAGAATTGATCGTTGGAAATTCTGAAATATAAATTCTTGTTTGAATTTTCGAAAAAGCATCGGTTATAAATAGCAAATTCTCCAATAAGGTAACGTCATACGCACTCGTTAATCTCAGTTTAACTTAAAATAATAAGCAGTATTTTTATAGCCACTAGTACTACTTCCCAAGTAATCAGTAGTTCTAACAAGAACGGCTTGAGCAGCTCAGATTATGGGGGTCTCAACATATCGAGACGCCCTTGATGCGAACAGTTGTATTTTGTTTTTCAGCAGTGCTCTTCCTGCTCTTAATTTGTTCGGAAGGGTCAATTAAATAATCTACTTTTGTGTTTAAAATGGAGCATAAACTGAGAGCGAGAGGTAACGGTTCAACTTATGTTAAATTCGTTGGGCCAGAATGTGAAGCGATTCTAGGAACCCGCCTTCCAACTGCCTTCTACTACTGGCAAGCTGCCTTCTACTACTGGCATCGATTCACAAAACTTCTCATCAGGACGAGTGCCAAGGAAACCATAAATCATATGCACATTTATATGAATGTGTAATTACCCATCATTTAATTGAATTCTTGTAAAATGTTCTCAGATGAGTTACCAATCAAGCCAGTGTTAAATTTTTTTTTGTCTTCTGGGACTATTTACATTTCAGTACTAAAAAATTAGTGGTGGGTTATACCAAAGATATAGTCGCAAGGCTGACGTAGGACCGCGTTGGTCTCGAGCAATAATGATATCGTATAATTTATACGTTACACATATGGTTGGTTAAAATGTTAATAAAATAGTTCTATAATGTTGCTTTAAACCAGTCCCTTCTTATAAATTTTACTCCATACTGCACTTCTGTGATCCCCATTTTTATGGGCCATACTATTCAACGCTAGTATACAGGGTGCGGCAGAAAATAATGCGAAAATGTTCAAACTTGAGTATTTGGTTAATTCGTATAGCTAGTGACTAATTTCTGTCGAAAGTGTATTTGTTTATGTTTACGTTCAAGTGCTACATCCAAACATTCTATTTGTTTTATTGCAAATTCGTCAAAATGTTCCCGAAAGAAGTGATCACCAGTTTGTTGCTCGCCCAGAAGAAGCCGAAAGAGATTGCCAAGGTGGTAGGGTGCCATTTGGCAACAGTTTACCGCATAAAAATGTCCCTGCAGGATGGTCCTAAGCAGTGGAACCCGGGAAGCGGACGTCCGCGCTTTGCACGCACGCCGAACGTGATCAAATCGGTCCGTGCAAAAATTGTTCGCAACCCGGTGCGTTCCATAAGAAAATTTGCAAAGGAAGCCAATATTTCGGAGAAATCCATGCGGAGAATCATCAAAGAAGACCTGCATGCATCTTCAAGAGCCAGAGCGAAACGCCACTTGATTACGGACCGGGTCAAGGAACTACGAATGACTCGTTCCAAGAGATTGCTTTCCTTATTGAAGAAGGAAATAATGATAATCCTGTTCTCCGACGAAAAGTTTTTCAGCATCGATGCTGTGGCCAACAGCCGCACGGACCGGTTCATTTCACCGCAGAAAATGGAGAACGTTCCGGAAATAGTGAAATTCAAATTTCAAACCAAACATCCGGCTGTTGTCATGATGTTTGGCTTGGTGGCGTCCAACGGTTTGAAAATGACGCCTGTTTTCATTGATGCTGGAATTAAAATCAATACCGAAGTGTATATCGGTATTTTAAAGGACCAAGTGCTTCCCTGGGTGAAGGCCAACTTCTCCGAGGACCAAAACGTTGTCCTACAGCAAGATGGAGCGCCGTGTCACACGTCCAATCGAACCCAGCAATGGTTGAACGATAACATGAAGTTTTGGCCGAAGGATTTGTGGTCCCCTAGCAGTCCAGATCTTAATCCGTTGGATTATTCGATTTGGGCATATGTTGAAGCACGAGCCTGCAAAACATCACACCCTAGTGTGAAAACCCTGAAGTCAACCATAACACGCACATGGCAGTCAATGTCGGAGGACTACGTCCGAAAGGCATGCTCTGGCTTCCGGCGTCGGCTCGAGGATGTTATTAATAAAAATGGAGGACACATTGAATAAATTTGTTTAAAAGGACTTTATAAAGATAACTGCACTCGAAAATGTTGATATTATTGCTTGAATTAGTTGAAAATGGGATTTGAAAAAATAGAACAAATTTTCGCATCATTTTCTGCCGCACCCTGTATAGCACGCGAGACGAACCAAAATTATATTATAAGGGACGAATGGCCAGTTTTCACTGGCCCGAAATTTTATCATTGCATTGGGTACACATGGAAACCGGTAACTGTCCGATTAGCCGGTCTCCCATATCACAACTGGGCGGAATGTGGCGGGTGGAAAAAGCCCTGTCCGTACCTCCAGCTGAGAGCTCGTGTCAAACACTGAAATCATTTGGGTTCATCTCGCGAGCTTTATATGTACAAGCGTTGATAGCATAGCCCTGAATGAAGAGAGGCACAAAAATCTAGAACGAAGCAAAATTCTAAAGAGGGGCGGGCCTCAGTTATAAAATCAGACACCTGCAACACAGCAAAATAATTTTGCAGCTGAGGGGTGTGGCTATTTCTGTATTCAACATGGAATGAAACTAAATAGAAAAGAAAAAAAAAAGACAATTTGAACCATTTGTTACCCGGTTTTGAGGACCCGGATAGGGAAAACATATTTCAAACCTGTTCAACCTGTTACGAAGATTTGTATGGGAGCAAAAGTAGGTCATTTTTAAGTAAGAAATTACTTATACTAATAGCACTTGATTGTAATTTCAATGCAAACATTTTGTATGTTTTCTAATTATACAAGTCGTTGTGTTCAGTTGAACGAGAGTTATGAGCGATCAAAAACTTTTCACTTTAGCGTAACGTTCACACTTTTCAAAATTTTGAAATGACACCCGGTATGGAAAAGAGAAACGTAGTCCTACGTTAAAACGATCAAATAAGGTGAAATAAAATTAACACCACCTTTTCTTTAAACTAAAAAACCACGCCTTAGTCAGTTTTGATTTGTGAATGGCCGCATTAGCTTGCTGAAAAACAAAGTCTGGACCCATCAGTGACTCGCCGTGTTCAATCAAGCTTATCTCGAGCATCTCGCGTAATCTCCGGACTTCATTTTACTGGAAATTCACGCCAACGGGAGCTTTCCTCGAAAGGAAAAGGCGCCTCCAATCAGTGTTCCACCACCAAAGTTCCTGCTCATCTTCACATCCGGGTCCTTGCGCAAGTCGTGCGAGTAGTACTGCCAGCTATCAGCTTTTCAAGGTCAGCCAGCTTCTCCTCGATTGTAAGATGCTTTGATCGACCCATGGTCGATAAATTCCAGGAAAAAAATAATCGAAAATCACTACAATTTGAAGAAGACTTAGACTCTAAAAGAACTTTGTGCAAACAAAAACAAACACCTGTCAAATGACAGACAGGGTGTCTTGAATACAGGTTGGTGTTATTTTTATTTCGCACATTTTTTATGATTTTTTTTGTTTAAATGTTAATGCTCCATAAAACTACCAGCAAAACTGATTGTTTGCTGAGCTTAGCTTAGCCTGAGCAAACATAAAACTACCAGCAAACATGATTGTGAATAAAAAAACTAATATATAGAAAGGTGAAAAAACCTTGATAAACAAGGACAGTTGAGAAATATTTCCGAATGAGTGGTGCTATTTTTATTTCGCTGAGTGTATTACCTATGTTTCTGGCAGGAAACAAAGATTCCGATCGAAAACAGTAAAGCGCAAACTAACCAAGAAAGCCGCTTCAAAAATAATCTTGACAACCTATTTGACATTGTTATAAGCATGGCGATTCCGATATTGGATCAACACGTCCGCAAAGAGAAGGGATTATGCTGTGAAATAAGCCTTTCCCACAGATACAGCCTTTCTAAAAGACCAGTAAGAATGTCATCACTTAGGTTCCATTGCTGGAATCGATATGATCCTTGGTTAACAAATGCGTAAGAAGATGAAAACAGCGGAACGTTAAGAGCAAAAACGCAAAAAACTTCTAGAAGAAAGGCGAAATAAAAGTGAAACACATTCAGATATAGGTATTATTTATATGCACCTTAACCTCTTCAGGCCTATGAGGTCGTTTAAGAACCCAAAAGTTAAAATGGCTGTTCTAAATCACAGACTGATTAAACATGTACACTCTCTGCGGGAAGTTTGTTCTACCTCAATTTTTCTGTCTGGGAAAAATACAAAAAAAAACAAAACATTAAGACTTAATTGACGACCTAGAACATCCTGAACATGAAGAAGTTCACAAAGAAAAAAATAATGCCTTATTCATAGTGTAAAGCGTTGTTCTACAAACTATGCATACGTATTATTAAATTCTCGTTGGTAAACATCAATAATTTTTGTATCTTTCTGGGATATTCTAGGTTATCAAAAATGTACTAGAGTTCAGAACATTAGATTTATAGTTGTAGCAGTAGCTTATAGGGCTATATTAAATTACGATATGTGTTCAAACATATTGAATAAACCTTTTCAAAGATCATCAGTCATTATTTGATAATTTTGAGATCATCAAGGACCTCAAACTGTCCTTGAGTTCAGAACTTAAGATCAACAGTAACCGGTTTTGGGCTATACAAAGTAACGCTACGTTTTTAACCATGTTAAGTAAATATTTTCATACATTAAAATACATTATGAAATAAACTGGAATAATCAAGGTAATCCAAACTGTTCTTGAGTTCAGTTCATAAGATTAACAGCTGTATAAGTAGGTTTTGGAGTAAGCAAAGGGACAATATGTATTAAACAACATTCATTGAATAGTGTGGAAGGTCGACAGACGCAATACTATAGGTCATCCAAACTGTCCTTAAGTTCAATACATAAGATCTACAGATCCTGGAGAGTGTGAGCTGTTTAGTGGAATACCTGTAACTAGAAAATGAGAAGAATGATTAGTAATTTCCATTCAATTCCAACTACCTTTATTGCTTATCTTGACAGATACGCGTATTTCGTCTACAATGTGCAGACTTCTTCAGCGTCGTGTACTAATACTCGACTGGTCGGCAACGCATCAAAATTTTACACGTGCATGGTGAAAATCCAAACTACTCTCATGCCAAGTTGGCGAAATTGTTGAATGTGGCTAAATCAAGTGTAACCAACGTATTAAAAGTGTTCGGTGAACGTTTGTCAACAGCCAGGAAAGCTGGATCGGGGGAAAATCGAAAGCCGGATACCACAGCGACGACAAAAAGAATTGCCCGCTGTTTCGAGCGGAACCCCAACCTCTCTGACCGAGATGTCACAAAAAAGCTAGGAGTGGCACCTTCAACCGTGAATAGAGCTAAGAAACGAGCTGGACTGTCGACTTACAAGAAAGTGGTGACTCCAAATCGCGACGATAAATAAAACACGTCGGCCAGAGCACAATCGCGAAAGTTGTACACGACGATGCTGACGAAGTTTGATTGCGTGGTACAGAACGATGAAACTTACGTCAAGGTAGACTTTAAATAGCAAGAATTTAAATAGCTTTAAATAACAGGAATTTTATACGGCAACCGGACGGGAAAAGGTGGCAGATATTTTCAAGCACATTCAACTGTCTAAGTTCGCTAAGAAATATCTGGTGAAGAGCAACGTTAACATTGCGACTGGAACCGTTAACCAGGAAATTTATCCGAGCAAGTGCCTACAAAAACGTCTACTGCCTTTCCTGAAGCGACGCAATTGTTTCGTTCTATTTTGGCCGGATCTTGTCATTATGGAAAAAAGGCCATGGAGTGGTATACTGCCAACAAAGTTCAAGTGGTGCCCAAGGACAAGAACCCTCCCAACACGGCAGAGCTCCACCTAATCGAACAATATTGGGCCATCGTCAAGCAGAAGACGCAAAAAGCTGTTGTGAGCGAGAAACAGTTCAAGGCAAACTGGCGTTCTGCGGCGAATAAAGTGGACAAGGAGACTGTACAAAATCTTATGGCAGGTGTTAAACGAAAGACCTGGTTATTCGTATTTGGTTAAAAGGAAGCTTAGTTGAATATTTTTCCTGTATTCTGTATTAACTGAACTTGAAAAAGGAAAAAAAAGAATTATTAATAAAAGCTTTGATCGACTCACACACATTACTGTTTGACCAAATTTTGATCGGAACATCCTTTATTTTTGAACATAATAATACATGAGAAGATAATTTTGGGATGATCTAGGTCATCCAATCTGTCCTGGCGTTCATAACTTTATATTTACAGTTGTGACAGTAATTTTTGAGCAATAAAAATTCACAATAAATATTCCACCTTATTCAGTTAATATCCTTAAAGGTCAACAAACATTATAAAGCAATGTGATATGTTATAGATCATAAAAAACTATCCTTGAGATCAGAACAAAAGACCTACAGCTGAAACAAAAGCGTTCTTGGCTATGTAAAGCTACGATGTGTATTGAGACATATTCATTGAATATCTTGGAAAATCAACAGACATTATGAGATAATCTTCGGATGTTCTTGGTTGTTCAAACTATACTGGAGTTCAAAACATAAAATCTACAGCTGTAACTGTAACTTTCTGGAGTAAACAAAGTAACAATATGTATTTGACCAAATTAAGTGTGTCTTCTGGAAGGTCAACAGATATTAGGAGCTACACGATAATCAATGGACTGGAGTGGAAAATTGACGGCATCAAACTAAGTCATAAATATCAGTTATAAATAGTTGACCACCAAGTAGAGCCGATGACAATGGTTGGATACTTTATATAGTCCAAAAAGCTACAGTTACAACTGAAAATCTTTACAATGACAAAGAATTTCCCCACATTATCTCATTGTGGCAGTTGATCTTCATTCATTAAATATATTTGAATGCATTTCATAACTTCGTTTAGTGGATAAAACTACTGTTACAAAAGAAGATTGTAAGTTTTGTACTCCAGGACGGTTTGGATGACATTGAATATCCCATGATTATCTCATAATATCTGTTAGTCTTCCACGCCATTCGTTGAATACGATTGAACTCACATTGTAAGCTTGTATAGTGGATTTGGTTGACCTAGCACAATTCAAAAAAATGTTTCCGACTCTTTTCAATAAATCAAAATTCACCAAATTTCTTATACGTTCGTAAAAATTTAGGCCTGAAAGGGTTAATTAAAATAGTCAAATATCAACTAATTTTAACAGCATTTTACAAACAGCCAACGTTGTGAACCTGAGGAATGAGGAACCTGAAAATAAAGAGAAAGATGCAGATTTTGTCGTATCCATCGAGGAGAACTCAACAAATATTTACACCTTCACTGGTTGAAAAAACCTTAAAAAGTTTATCCCATTATAAAATTTGGCCACAAGGAATCGAATTGAATTTCATACTTTTGTTCCAACACATTTTTTTTTGTAGAAATCCCTGAGAGAAAATCTGCCGAAATTTGTGGTGCAATCTCTTGAGGAACTTTGAAACAAACACTTTTGCAGCGGAATTTTAAATCATTTCTGGAGAAGTGCAAGAATCCTTTGTAGACAAATTAAAATCATAGACAAAATTTAAAAAAAATAACTCTACAAGAATTCCTTGCGGAATTTTTAAATTTAAGATTGAATACATGAAATTATGGAATTCGAGCAAAAAATTCTCCATGGATATCTCTAACAAAGCAGAATTTTTTCAAATAATTACCTTAACGTTTTTGTGTAGTACTTTCAGGTGTCCTATAGGCATTCCTTAAGAACCACAAAACATCACAAGTTCAGGGATACCTCCAAAAACTTCATCACAATAAAGTTTTCAAAAACTGCAGATGAAATGCCAGAAAAAACTCCTGAAAGAATCGCTGGAGGAATGCCTACACACTCCCGAAGAAAACCTTAAGAAAAGTCAATAGGAATATCTCGAGGAATGTCTGAGAACTTTTCTAAATTCTTTGGGAAATTCTGTAAAATTTTCTTAGACATTTTATGGAGGAATCATTTTGGAGCAAACTCACAAACTGACTGTCATCTGTCACTGTAGTGTCAGTGTCAATTATTTTCTTTTGGTTTATGGCCTAAGACAGCACATTGAAAGAAGAATTGTTAAAAAGTTGGATCCAAAAATGTACTCATTTTTTTAATTTTTGGGGTTTTTGAGTGAACGAGCAATTTTCAAAAATCTGACATCGCAGCAAGCCGTGCTTGGAAAATGACGTGTTTTGTTTTTGCTGCGTCCTTTTCGCGAAAAATAAAATCAAAAATTTATTTGTAATTCAACCTAAACGAACAGTGAAATCATAAAATCTACACGGGTTTTGTGTAAGATGTAGTGAAAATTATCGATTTGCTCCCGAAAATTGTGATGGTCGGTAGTTTTTCCGTTTTTTTTTTTTTTTTTTTTTTGCGCTTCGCCCCCGCACCCGGTGGGAGAGTTAATATCAGCTTAGTTGTCCACTTTGTCGCGAGTGAATTGATGATTATAAGCAGTTTAGAAGGCGATATAGAGTCGCTTCATAGCGGAGGATTTTGATTATTGACAGAGTGTGGAGAGAGAAAAAAGAAAATCGGTGCAATGTAGAAAACAGCCATTTGCTGGTCAGTAATAAAGAACGAAGCTAACTCGCATGCGCGCGTGAGTTGCTGGCAAATAATTTCAGATGCACTCATCACGTGGTGTACAGATGCTGTGAAGTTTTTTTTTCTTTTGTTGCACAGTTAGTGTGATTTTCAAGTTAAATTTCTTCTCGGAAGTGCTTTTTTACCTGTGATTTTCATTGTATTGCATTTGTGCGCGAAGTACGAATTGTATTCGGGCTGTTCCATTCGAAAAGGATGATGTGAAAATATTTGCCGAAATGCGGAGTGCTACTTCTGTAGAGACATACAATTATCCTTAAGCATCACAGGAAAATCATCCAAATCAAAACTGTACATCAGCAACAATTTCCGGTGAGATCTATCTGTTTAGAACTAAATTTGAACGATACTCATTTCCCCCGAACGGTTTCACGATCTGTTGAAAAATAAGAATCTGAAAAGTGTCACCCTTGAGACGAAATGCGGCAGAATTTATGCTTTGGGAGGAGATTTTTCAAAAGTTGGTTACTAAATACGTGCCATCCTCAAAACAATAAGATTTGATGATGGAAGTGTATGCACTGTACCTATATCCATTTAATGTTTGTACTGTGTCTATGCGGGGCTTGTTGTAAGTGAAAGTGACCTCGGATTGGACGTGAGTAACCAGGCATTCTGAAATGGGTCACTGGAACCCAACAGAGCTATCACCTTCCAACTCCCGGGCTAAACATGTTTGTCGAGTCGATAACAGTTCGTTTAACTGCAAACATTTTTTTTTCCATAAAAACACTGCCGGACGGTGGGCATTGGATTGTATAAATACACACACATATACACATATACACGAGCAATTTCCAAAAATCTTAAAAATCTGGATTTATCTCAAAAATCTGTAATCTTTACATACAGATATCTGCATGAAAAAAATGAAAAAGATCTGTGTCAATCTTGATAAATCTGTGCATGTGACAACCCTGAACACGATATGGCTAACTTACGAGCGCAAGAGCGAGAGTACTCCGTTGTCAAGCCAATCGTTGAGTCTGCACTGCATGACCCGAGAGATTTCGTGTTGCGAAGAGAATAAGAGAGTACGAAAGGTTAGGCCACGTTTAGAAAAAAAAAAAAAAAAAACGGCCAGTTTTTGGACATACGTGTAGTGGAGATCATACGTTCTGCAAATCGTTGTGGAATATGACAACGGATGCAATGCAACAGTAGGTTTGTTTACTCGAAGGTGCCCGATTGCAGTTTAATCTTTTTGGGCAGAAACTAATTCCGTTATCTTTCAAATATCTTGGCCTCAAAAAACCAGTTGCCTCCGTGTCTTTGATGAAAACTTAAGCGCCTTCGACAAATATAAGGAATATTGTTTTGTTTGTGTTGCTAAGCTGGCACCAATTAACTTTGCATTGGGGTTTATTTCCAACATGCTCACAGACCATTACATGATCTTCTCGGACAGCCACAGTTCGATTGAGGGTCTTCGGTAGATAAAATCGTGTGCTAAAAAATAGCTGAAAACACCTTTTCGATCAAACTTGTTCGATGTTTTCAAGGACCACTCTTATTCTAGTTAGAGTAAAATTAAAGCCTCAATTATAAGAAACAATCTTACCGAATGACAATGTCATTAAAAACATTCTTTTTTATGGTGAAAATAATGTATTCTCGCTGATTTCGATATCTGGTCCACTTTGCAACCCAACAAAGCAACCTGACTCACCCTTAGTAGCACCGAATCATCCCAGTTTCGGTGTGCAGCAGCCACTGTTTGGCCAACGTTTCACGTTTTCCGTCCCCATTCAGCATTTCCATCATCTACAGCTTGACTGCAACTGTCAGGAGTTTTGTTGTTGCAGCAATGACGTTTTCCGGAATACGGGAAAGAACGACATCAAGCACCGGAAGAATCGTGTGCAACAGCATCAACCTTTGCACGAGTTGTTTGGGACGGTCCTGAGAGGTTGAGTATCACAACATTTTATAACTCTGAACAATGTTCTCTTTTAAATGGGGAGAGCCATTTTTGAGGGGGGCTGCTGGTGCAGCTGGTGAGTAGTAAAGCCAGGAGACACACAGGGACAGTAGGTATCAACAAACGGCAGAAGGATCACATTTTCCCAGAATATGTTGTAGCACTTTTGTTTTTGGTCTGTGCTTGTCTTGTTCCCGAGTGAAGGTCGTTCCGGTCAACGGAGGTCGGTAGTGATAACGGAGGAAGGGCACTATGTATGTATGTTTTGAATAAAAATATTATGAAGTAAATACGAGGGGTTGGTTTTATTTTCGCAGCGCTTCCATTACGCGGAAAAAAGTGAGAAGACAAGGGACCAGGTCGTAGTAAAAAATAACAATTCCGAACACAAAACCATCGGATCCCTTAGTGCGGTGGTGAGTGTAGAGCTATGGTAGGACATGATGCATCGTAATGGGTCCATATGAGTGCAATCTGTTGGTGGAAATAACGTATAATGTTTCATTTTTATGCTCCTTTGCGTTCTCGGTGGTTGCACAGATGGGTCACAATGGGTCGGGGGATGCATGTTCTACCTTGCTGGACGTTGCGCTGGAATGTATCTGCCCATTCTTGCGTTGTAAGCCGTTCATTAACGGTTGAACAGCTAGCGACGATTCGCTGCTGACATATGCTGTCGAGTATGGTTTACATTATTTTTTAGCTTCCTACGTGTACCTGTTTTCAGCGTCATCGGGTTTCATTTTCTCTTACACTCAGGTGCTCTAAATTAAACCCATAAATCAAGTTTGTAAGCACCAATTAATCGAGTTAATCTATTATTTTTTTTTTATTGGAACGCACGTGTTTATTATAACCCAAAAATAACTGAGTTCATGATTGTCGGACATAAGTCACTCGCAGTGACGTGACACTCGATTTGATTTACCCAGGAGATTCACGTCACTGCAGGTGATTTTTCTCACTTCATCAAGTGACAAAAGTCACTTCGACTCTCGGAATAACCCTCACTGTGTATGTTGCTAGGGGTTTATGATTAAGGTGTAAGTATATGGAATTCATAAATGTTTGCTATTATGGCTGATAGCAAAATTATCTTGTGGTTTTGATGGCACATATCTCAAAAATCCTTCACATTTGGTGTACGAAATTTTAATGTTTGATTTAAATGTTATTAGAGTTAAACGTGTGAAATTTTTTGAAGTTCCTTACGATTGTATCTTAAAATATTCAGAGCGGCGATGCAGATCATATATGATGATGGTCATTTGTGGATTGGTGTCCATATAATATTTTGTTATCTGTTTGAAATAGGTCATTTCAATGGACATGTTTTATTTTTACAAATTTTATTGAATATACAAGTTGTATGCGTAAGAAAATATTCTCCAAGAATATGTGCCTATGTAATCAAACCTCAACGTTTATATTAAATTATTGCAGAGCTAGTTCAAAGTGTATAAGTTCAATCTACTTAGTCATGTTTAAGTGAAGTCAGAAAAATCAACCATTTGAAAACAACTCTCGTACACTAACAATGAAAATTTAGAAGCTTATAACCAACAGACCGCTCAGAAGCTTTAAGTTGAAAATACTCGTTTGATTTGACAATCAATAATATCTGAATGTTGTTTGTGGACATTGGTACCGATGGACCGCGAGACCAATTTTTGGCAGAATTCAAGTTTCATTCGAGTATTTCCACCCGGGACGGTTTCTTTTATCCAGACAAAAACTTGCTGGATAAAATGTGAAGTGAAATGAGAATCAATATGTTATTTATAAATCGCGTGCTCTCACGCCATTGCACATTGGTTCAGAATGAAAATGGGTTTTCATTGTCCACTTTAAAGGGTGTCCACGATGAAATTGCCACACTATGAAATTGCTCTAACTTTTTAACCGTTGGGTAGAATTTAATGAAAATTTGGGTGGATTTAGTTCATAGTGCATTATTTACATCCTGCAAGTTTTAAAGTCCTGTGATTAAAATTCGCGGAAATGGAGTCGAAAGAACAGCTCGTGCGTGATAAAATCTTGCGCATTCATCACGAGAACAAGGATCTCTCGCATCGTTCCATCGCTAAAACGTTGGGAATCGCGAATTCCACGGTGTCGCGAGTGATTAAGCGGTTCGAGGAACGATTGACCACCGATCGGAAGCCCAGAAGTGAAGGAAAAAGTATTCCGTACAACACCAAAAATCACAACTGCGTAGTTTGGGCCTTCAACCGAAATCCGAACGCCTCCGTTCGGGATGTGGCTAAGAAGCTGCACCTAAGTCGAAGTTTTGTCCAGAAGGCCAAAACTAAGGCTGGGCTTCGAACGTTCAAGGTACAAAAGGCCCCTAATCGCGACGAGAAGCAGAACAAGTCCGCCAAAACCCGTGCCAGGAAGTTGTACCTCAACATGCTGACGAAAGTTGAATGCTGCATCATGGACGACGAAACATATGTGAAGGCCGACTTCAAACAGATCCCCGGCAACCTGTTTTTCACGGCCAAGGATAAGTTCAGCGTTCCGGAGCATGTCCGCACTCAGAAGATGTCCAAATTTGCGAAGAAATTCCTGGTTTGGCAAGCCATCTGCACGTGCGGGAGGCGGAGTGCACCTTTCGTGACCCAGGACACGATGAACGGACAGGTGTACATAAAAGAGTGCCTCCAGAAGCGGCTGCTTCCTCTCCTGAAGGCCCACAACGTCCCAACAATTTTCTGGCCGGATTTGGCTTCATGCCACTACTCCAAGGACGTGCTGAAATGGTATGCGGACAATAAGGTCAATTTCGTGCCGAAAATGTTCAACCCTCCCAACACTCCGGAGCTCCGCCCCATCGAGAAGTACTGGGCGATTATGAAGCAGCACCTTCTTAAACGACCTAAGGTAGTGAAGACAGTCGAGGAACTGAAGAAAGTATGGGTTTACATGCAAAAAACGGTTGATTCACAGGTTGTGCAGAATCTTATGGCCGGGGTTAAGGCCAAGGTGCGGGCATTTGCGTATGGACTGTAAATAAAATACGAGTAAAATGGTAAAATGAAGTTTAATAGTTATTTCTCAATCCCTGAAAATTTGATGGCAATCGGATGAAAACTCGAATTTTGCGAATCAATTTTGTGTGTGGCAATTTCATCGTGGACACCCTTTAACGTTTCACTTGGATTTTTTGTAAAAACTCCATGCACATTTTTCAGATTTTCAAGTTCAATTGTATGATCCTTTGCACAAGCCAGGATCTTCGTTTCGATTTTCTTATTTCTTTATTGTACTCAGTAAGTGTACTCCTAAAGGGGGTCCAATCTGAAGTTCTTTTCGTTTTATTAAACAATCGACGGGAAGTTTTACGGAGACGTTCAAACTAAGAGTTCCATCGCGGAACACTCCTGTGAGAGGCAATTCTTTGATAGGACAACTAATATTGAAAGAATTTAAAATCTTATCATTTACCATTTGTAAAAATGATTCCTATTTTTGAACGTAGTCAATCATTCCACCTTCTCAAAGGCATACTTCAGAATCGTCTTCACCATTCATACGCATTCTCAATAGTAATTATTGGAATCTTGTGATGAAATGTCATTCTTAATATTGAAAAAAACATTCTTAATATGTCAGAATTCTTAAGGAGTATTCAGAAGCCTCCTAATTCTCCTCAAAATCTTCATAAAGATTTAACAAAACCTGCTGCAGAGTTCATCAAAAATCTGGTGCAGCTTTAGTGACTTTCATGATACGGTGTTCGTAATAGAGTTGCATATGCCGTTTCCACATACTCCATTAAAAATGGTTCTAAGCACATGTCGTCTGAAAACTCGAAGTGCTTGCAGGTCCTTCTCGAGCATTTTCCACGTCACATAATCATAGAGAACAAGCGGTCTTATCAGCGTATGGTGCAATTAGAACGGGGTAAAGTTTATCAGACGACAGTGTCTAGTTATAGGTACACAAATTCGTCCAGCACCTTGAATGCCAGTTCTACCACGATCAGTTCCTTTTGCCAACAGTAACTTGGTTTGCGACTACCTTTTCTGTTTCACATTTTCCGCTTGTTGTGCTGATCAGCAACCGCTTGAAAAGTGCTTCCGGCAATGTCCACTTCCTCAGCGAAACAGATGAGTTGGCTGGATTTATTGAAAACTGTAAATCGTATGTTAAGGTCCTCACGTTCTCCAACACCTAGTTCTAGCAACAAAACAGGACGCAGGAAGATCATCGCGTTGTCAAAGTAGTTAACGTGTTTGAAACGTGGCCATAAAGCAAAACTCCATTAAGTACGTCAGTTGGGGGCTATGGAAACTGTGACGATGCATACAACTAATTATTGAAAGTCATACATAAAACTTCATAATGTGTTAAAAGGGGGGGGGGGGGGGGGGGGTTGGCTTATGGGCATTTTTCGCACGACGTACTTACTTAATGCACGTTCCCGCACAAGATTGTTCATCATTCGTCGTAGCCTTGATTAGTCTTGCCAGTTTCCTGGGCGAAACCGTTTTCGTCAATTATTTTCCATACACTCAGAAATAAAGAATTTTACATAAGGCGTAATTAAAATTTTATTTACGTCAAAGAAAGCAAACAATGATTTCGTGTAAAATGATGTATCCCGAAACACAATCAAGCGCAACCCAACAAAAAGTGTGCTTGGTTTGATTGATTTTCTCGTCTTTTCTGACTGATTCTTATGTCTTAAAGGCCGCTCACATGTGTCACTCTCAGGTGACCGAAATGTACATTAATTTGGGAAATTTACATTAATTTCTTTACGACAATTTTTTTTTTTTAATATCTTTATTAGCGTGGCTTTCAGCCTCCTGGGCTGGTTCGCCACTTCTCTTTACGACAATACCATATGTTGCCTCGAAGTCGATGAATAGGTAGTGCGTAGAGGCTTGACACGCGGCATATTTGACGGAGCTGCTGAAACCTTAATATGTGTTCTGTTGGAGGTCAACTGTTCACAATATCGTCTTGATAATATTCTACAAATCTGCTGTGATCCAACGGACTGATGCAGGCTTGGTTTGCTCCTCCGTTTGAGCGAAAAGTGGAGTGTATCGGCTACGCGCACGGCATACGTTACATGGTGTGTCGTGCGTGTTTGGCATCTGCTCTACACGGACAAATACACGCTCCTCCCGTTGGGGGAATCGAGCGTGCGAAACGATCGTTCACTCTTCGGTAAAAGAGAAAACCCGAAGGTTGGCACTTGACTGCCCTCGTGTTTTGTACGAGCGCGCTCGCCCAGCAAACGAGTGTGCTGCTCCTCTATGTGCCTTATATTGTCATCGTGCAGAAAAAGCACCACTCTGATCTTACCTCTGCATAAGGATGATTTTGTTGACAAATTGAATGGATGAAAAATGAGAATGAGCACATAAACATTACTCTCGACAAAGGCTTCAAATGGTGAGTTGACATCTTCGAAGGAGGGTGCGACCGACCTCCCGACTGCCAGCTGAAAAATGGAGACGGTGGTTGGCGTAGCCTGGGCAATGTTGTCAATCTGACAATAGCGAAGTGAGGGGGTGCGACTGAAGATCGTGTACCTTAAGTCATATTGTATATTTTCCATTCTCAATTTATTAATAATTTCAGCACGCATGAGAATCATCGGCATCGAAAGCTTTCAATCAATAACTGTGAAATTGCATTTGGAACACTGAGTTGAAAGCAGGCAATAATAAGGCAATAATCATCTTTGCATTCCAAAACCATTTAAGAGACTGGAGCATTATGACAGGCGTCAAAGGCTTAATTTGTTTTTCAGCATTTTAGCATAACATTTAATTTAAAATTGCACTTCAAAACTTCAACTACTATATTCATAAAAGATTGGCATGTGCATATAAGCAATGTAGGATTATATTTTAATATTGTGTTTAGTGGTATTATGGTAAGAAAAGCTATTATTTCAGAAATCATCAAACCGGATTCTTCGATCACTACAATTGCTATCTTTGAAATTTTACTAGAACAGTATACAGACAAATATTACAACATGTCTTATAAAATAATTTCTTTATCTTTGATATTTGGTGATGATCTATTCTGTTTTCAGCTTTTCCAGGACTAGAAGGATATTAATACATATCTAATTTTTATTTATTTTTCAGTAACAATCCATTGGATCTATCATTTAAGTTTGAAATTTGAATAAATTAGCATTCTTGTTATGACGATATCTTAATTTTTCGAGTGCAAAATATACTAAATATTAAATCAAATATAACTGCGAAAAGGAGGGTCCATCAGGGCACCCAAGTAAAACGATTTGGATAGGGAGCATGGGACTGCCTCCTCCCTATTGTTAACATTTCGCGGAACGAGGGCTGGCTCTTCGACCCCATCTATTGGGTTTATTCTGTCAACCGAGGGCTCGATTCTAGTGCTGTCTGTGTGACTTTGCTTTTGGAAGGAGATTTTTTTCCCTATATTCGCGGGTTTCGCGTAAGTGTCTCTGCTTACTGGCCCGCCCAAACGTTTTTGGCCCTTCATACAGGAGTTTGATGATCACATACAATAATAGAATCCTGATCAAATCGTTTCTCAGATTATTCCACTGCTATGGAAAGTTACCTTGCTACAATAGATGGTCGTCATCATTATCATAAACATTACGCTCAACAAAGCTCTATGAAGAATATTGTCATAGAGAGCCTTTTTTTCGACTGTTCTGGAACGATAGAAGCTTCCAATCGCAAAATTGAATCAATTTACGCAGTCATCGCACTAGAAATCACATAATTTCATCATTTTCCCAAAAATGGTGCTTCGCAGGTGGTAACCTTAATATTTGAAATAACTTTGCTGGAATAAACGCTCCTATAGTGGTGCTACGTTAGGGTTCCTAGAGCGGCTTATGGAGACTCCAAAATGAGGACGATAGGAACCTAAAGCTTATAACGTACCACCACAATTGAAGTGATTACCCTATTTTAATTTTTCTCATAAATGTCAGGTTTTTGAAATTTTTAATTCATTTCCAAAGCGTCAAATTTTAATGAGAGTCAATCAAATAGAATATCCCTCTGTTACTGATGCCTAGTTTGGAAAAGATATATGCGAACAATTTTATCTCAAATAAGTCTTGCAGAATATCTGGGTTATATTTATAATTTATATCTGTCACATTGTTACTCTGTCAAATTTTCGAAAACTTCAAAGACAGTTTGTGCCGTCGCAGTTACTTGGAGCGTATTTTTTATAGAACAACAGAATATTTAGAAGGAAGACAGCTTTTTGAAATTCTAGTTAATGTGATGGAAAACATGTTTTTAACTCTTTTCCAAAATGTATCAAAGTTGATTGAACCTTAAATAAAAATTATTTTCAATTCTTCAGGTCGAGCACATCTTTAGAATCAAGTTTCCGAAAATGGGTTATGCAACTTAACAAATTGCTATGCTGCTTTTAAAACTTTCTTCGTCGACTTTTCTTTAAAGAATTTTATTTAAAGAATCTACAACTTCACGCTCAGTCAGATGAAGAGTTTGAGCATCTCTCAATAAATCAGTTCCTTTTAGAAAATTGGTACCGTTATCAGTAGTGTTAGAGTACACGTAACCCAGGTCAATATTAAAGTTTTTCATAACTTTTAGCATTTCGTCACAAATAACTTAGGACGTATTGAGGCCAAATCTTTCGACCATAGCAAGGGTATGAGTGCAAATCACGTCATTTTTTGAAATTTGGGCAACAATCCCAAGCAGAGATCTTCACCTACGCGATGCTCCGTCCGCTTTTATACAATCCATGCAAACCGCGAATTCAGCCAGAATGAATTTACAAATTTTAGAATGTTGCACTATGTTTCTTCTTCCATTATGGAGTAACTTCAGTGCATTTTCAATAGGGTGCAAAATGTCGTTACCGTGCTCATTGAAAAAAAAAAATGAGTGGAAGTCCACACTCCGTTATCCACTGCGCAATGCTGGTGATGAACACATTTCGGTCCATCGAAATAAACAATTTTGAAAGTTTCATTGTAACCCTCGGATATGTTTTCCTTGCTTTCCTTTAGAAGTTCGCACTCCACTGCCTTTTCCGTGTAAACGGAAGTAATATGCCGATTCAAATTTCGAGCCACATTACAGCGACCGCCTTTTACACCATGAACATGTAAAGACGGTTTTTTTTCGGAACCATTATCGACAATTATTTTCTTTTCAGAGAAAAAAAAACTCGACACATCCCCACTTAAACACTGGTCAGACTGAGAAGTTAAAACATGTTATAAGCCAATCTTAATGACGAAATTCTTGTTGAAATTAGTTGACAACCGTTCTAACATGTCATAACTCTGTAGTCTGAACAAGGCTCAGCCATCGTTCAAAAACAATACAGATCTCGACTTCCCGTGAGATACGACCGCGTACTAATGCTGACGAAAGATTTCCGAAATCCAAGAGCACGGAGCATCTTTGTTTTCCTCCGTGTCTCTCTTTCTGCATGTTACACGCTCCCGATAGGCCATGCTCTTGCTCCGTTTTCAAGTTCTCGTACACGGCGTGCAACCAGTGATTGAAATTCTCACTCAGCTCTCTCTCAAGCAGGTTGTCGATGAGTAGCGAACCGTTCACATTTTCATCTCTCCTTTTTCGCCGATAATTCATTATCCTCTCTCTTGTACATGCGAAAATATCTCTCTAAAAAATTCAACGAAAATATTTTCTCATGCCACATTTTTCACACTTAGAAATTATGAATTTTACACGAGACGTAATTCCTGCTTGTAAAAAGTCGGGGAACGTAAACAAAGATTTCGTGTAAAATTATGTCTCCTGAAACTGACAAATACGCAAGTCGACAAAAGATGTGTTTGATTGAATTTATTTTCTCATCTCTTGGAAATCATTTTTATGTGCTAAAGGACACTTGCATGTGTCGGTCTCAGGGGACAGAAATTTACATGACATTTTGGTAGTGTGTAGATCGTATACGAGAAGCAAACCCGAAAATAAGGCCAGGCCGGTGCACACTGGTACCACCATGGACCATAAATGAAAAAACTGGTGAATAGACCATAAATGATAAATGAAGACTGGTGCATTTTCAGGTGTCATAAAGCAAATCAAAAATAATTATCGGCATCTAGGATTCACTAAGAAAGAAACGATTTATCAGCTACTCATGCTCTCCGAAAATTATAATTCGCCGTTGCTTTTCTCGCGAAAACTGCTGTGAGCGCATAATAGTCTCTCGCTTTTCACATTCTCATCTGTTTCTCCAAGCGGTTTCTCTTCACAAGTAGGCGAAAATTTCGGTCTCTGCGTGCAACCGATGTTCGCACCGCGTGAATCAAGTTTTCTACTCCGCGTGTGGTTCAAAACGTACACTTGCTAGCTACACGTGCGAAGAGAAGCCAAGCCTGCTGATGGCCTCCATACGGATCTTGGGATCGCAACGTTCTTGGTTCGATTTCTGATCGCAAAGGTTTTGTTGTGCTCGTTATATGGTTGATTTTGCCTAGTAGTAGATTTAAGTAATTTACCAAAAAGTACGTAATACGACAATTTTAGCTAGATTTGGCTTATTAAAATGGAGTTCGTGGTTGATTCAAATCAACCTTATTTTAATGGTGTAGAAGGAAATAATCTCTCATCACCAGGAAGCCCCAAGAGTATTTTTGCTTATCTAGAACGAAAGATATCAAGAGAATGTGTTGATAGTTCAATTAGTGTACGACAGGCCGTGAAAAATTGATTAGAAGTATTTAAAATTGAGTGAAGGGCATGTAATGTAGTACTCGAATCAAGTACACATTCTTTTGCCATACGACCAGGGTTGCCACATACACAGATTTATCTAGATTAACACAGATTTTTTTCATTTTATTCATACAGATTTTTGAGATAAACCAAGATTTTTAAGATTTTTGAGAATTACTTGTCCACTAAAAAATCTCAAATTTATAATATGTGTACATTTCAAGATCCAACATTTTACCAATTCTACTTTCATTGTGTTGTTTAAGGCCCATGAAGCAAAAGAAAACAATTGACACCGGCACCAACAACCAATAGGAAACTAGCGATTTCAAATTGGCACCTGACACCTTGAACCACGCAATACATTCTTCCGCTTTCCTGTACAAGAATCTTTGTTTTTGCTTTGATTCGCGTTGTCAATTCAACAGAATATATGAAAGGTTCTTCGATGTGAGCTCATTTTTTAGGAGCACACTAAAGTGACAGCTGACAGTCTGAAAGTCAGTTTGTGCGTGTGCCTCAAAATGATTTCTTCATACATTTTTTGAGGTAATCTTTTAATTTTTTTAATAGAATTTCTCAACGATTCTATGGAAAGTTATCAAACATTCCTTGAGATATTCCTTCTGGCGTTTCTAAAGGTATTCTTCAGGAGTTTGTAGGCATTCCTCCAAGCATTTTTTTCAGGAGTTTCATCTGGCATCTCATCGGCAGTATTTCAAAACATTCTTGTGGTGATTTTTTTTTAGGAATCCCTGAACTTGTACAGTTTTGTAATTCTAAAGGAATCTATGGAGGACACCTGAAAGAACTTCACAAAAACTATAAGATAATTCTTGGAGAAAATCTTGATTTGTTTGGAGAAATCAAAGAAGAATGTTTTGCATGAATTCCATAATCTCATTTATTTAATTCTGAATTTAAAAAAATCCACAAGGGGTTATGCAAAAATATTTTTAAAATTTTGTCTAAGATGTCTGAAGGCATTCTAACATGTAGTTCTCCAAAAAATACTTCAATAATTGTTTCAAGTATTCCGCTGGAGAAGTATTTTTCTCAATGTTCCTTAAGAGCATTTCCTACAGAGATTTCTACAAAAAATACTGTTCCTCCAATTTAGAAGCATTTTCATGCATTCACTCAGAGGAGTTTTGGAAAGTTAGAATAATGTTCTCGATGGTTAGTTTTGCTATTCAAAGTAAAGGTTTATTTTTTGTTTCTGTATTATCGAGATCATCTCCCGTTGTAGTCACTCAAGCACTTTTTTGGGTGTTTTTTGTAACTTGTCCTGGGGTGAGATTTGAACTCGTGACTTTGGCGTGAGAGTTATGGATGTTAACCACTACGCCAGGGTTACTCCCCAAAGTATAGTTGTTTCGAACGTGATTTTTTTGTTATCTTCAATGAGCTTTGGATCAGATCGAGCATCGGTAATAATGGGTTCTGACCGATCCGCTCAGAAGCTGCTGAAACGTGACTGTCCCCATTTTATAATTTTAAAGTGTACTGGCTCCTTGTGCAATCTACGCATACGAAAAGCTTCCATTGTACCTGGAACAGTAGATCCGTTCTGATACAGTCCAAGGAATTGCAGATTATACTTTGAATTTAAACCATTAAAAATTCTGCATCCATTCACCACCAGATGGCTATCGTTGGAGTCAATTGTCAAAAGGAATTTGGAACGGTTTTCGGAGCTCGTGTTGTTTTTTTTTTCGTTCCAAGCCAACTGCGACAACACAGCGCATTTTCTGTCAAGGGCGTGGCACCGTATCTTCCAGTCAGAAGCTTCAGGATTCCCGAACATGTGAAATCAGCTGAAGTCTCACCAATGGTTCTCCTTGTAAATATGTGTGAGGATCAGGGCTGGCAAATGTCATTTTCAATGAAAAATGACCAACGATGTTTACCGAATTGCGTCTGAAAATCTCATCGGGCGAGAAAACGATGACGAATTGCGTCTTCTAAATCTCATCGGTTTTTTCGTCATGACAGCACGTGTTTTGGTCATCGCTATTACCAGAACATTTATTGATATAATTCTAAATTCGACCACAAAACTTCAAATAGAATTTCCACTCTATCGATTACATATAATTACTTGGCTAGTTTCAAGTAAGTTAATTAGAAATTTGTGAAACAAAATCGTATGAGAAAAAATCTCATGACTGCATGATGGTGTGAGATTGACAAGAAAGCTTATGATAGTTCATTTCGTCTCGTGACAGTGAGATGCCCTGTTTTTACATCGTCACATGATGGCCGTGAGATTTACCAGCTCTGGTAAGGATGATTACCTCAGACAGGTGATAGATTTTAGAGTTTTTTATTTAGAGAAACATCTTCGTAAGAGATCGGAAAATATATATATATATATATATATATATATATATATATATATATATATATATATATATATATATATATATATATATATATATATATATATATATATATATATATATATATATATATATATATATATCAGAGTAGCAGCAAGAGAAATGCTTGGTTCGGAACTCTCGATGATACCAGAAAGGAGGATTTCTTGATTTGCTGTGCTGCCTATACCGAGTTGGTTAAACAGATCACTAAGCGCTTTGATCTGAACGAATCCAATCCAGTTCTGATTACTGCATTAAGCGTTGACCCCAAGATGCTGCACACTTTGAAGGAGTTCTACTGGATCAGATCTTCTATGAAAGCGGTTATAAACAGGCCATAGAAAATGAGCTTCGTGAGCTGAGGACGGCAATCATCGGCAAGGAAATTGAGGTGGAAGAATCGGATGACTTGAAAGCTTGTTGGAGACAACTGTTGTGTTTCAAACGAGCAGATGGGAAGAATGCTTTTCAGTTGCTAAGAAAGATCATTGCGAACTTTGTACTAATTCCTGTACTACTAGTTTCCTTTAGAAAGAATATCCGTTTTGCTGTGTTGTGATGTAGGGAAACCGATAAATACACTTAAGCCCTATTGAAAAGACCGTTTTGTATCGGCTTATCATCAGATGTGTTCTGATGAGATATCTGTTTTATTTTGTATTCAATTCAAAAGCAATTGTAAAAAAGAAGTGCATTATCAGGCACCTGAAAAGTTTCTATTCTACTTTTACAGCACAAAGTAGAAAGCTAAGACTTTTGCCAAGATTTTCTGCAGTAAAACACAGATAAACAAGATTTTTTTTATGTAGAAGCAGATGTTTCGCTCATCACCATGAGGCACCAAGAGAAGACAGTCATGTTTGCTAGAATGAAAGATATGAAGAGAAAGTGTTGAAAGTTCCGTCAGTGTACGGTAGGTTGGAAATTGAATAGAAGTATTGAAAATTGAGCGAAAGGGCATGGGTAAAGTAGTACTCGAACCAAGGACGTTATCATTGCCAAACATCCCACTGCGGGGTAGGTTGAGGCACAGATACCTCTGCCACCTCAACTGGCAATAATAACGTGTTGGATCTCGCTCATGTACCACTGATAGCTTGTGATAGTTTCTAGAGGTAATTTGTGCCGATTAGAGTTGCGATACTGGTCCCCACCAGTATGATTCAATGGGTTCCCCCATTATGGGTTTTACATACTATAATTGTTACTTTGTATTCTCCATACGTGGAGTACCGATTATGATGATGTAGAAGGAAATATTATCTCATCACCTTGAGGCCACAAGAGTAGACAGTAAAGTTTCCAAAAACGAAAGACATGAAGAGAAAGTATTGCTTGTTCCGTTAGTGTACGGCAGGCTGTGAAAAATTGCACAGAAGTTGTTGAAATTGAGCGAAGGGCATGTGATATAGCACCTTATTTTAGGTTTATTTTTATTTTCGTGTACATTGTACTGCTCTAAAAAAAGAGGAAGAAAAACACACGGTCGACCAATGATCAGATTCTCAAAATCCTGAACCATTAACACAAACAAATTGAATCGTCCTGCCTAATCGCACGTATCACAGCAAACCAGCTTCCACTATAAGCTTCAAGCGGAAAATGGCACGTACATGGGATTCGCTCCTCGTGGTGACCGAATCTGCTATTTTAGCGCCAGCTCTTTGATCGACTCTCAATTTGACGGAATCACGCACTGGCCATTAATAAAGTATAATTTGTCTGGGAGCAAACAGCAGTCCGCTTTACCGGGGTGAAATAGCTACCACAACAGGAGGTGGCGGTACAGAGAATCGTCCAAATGACATTATTTCCACTCCACTTGGCCGAAATGACCTCTGTGGTGGTGTTGCGTTGGCGTTGGAGGCCCCGGTGCAATGATGCATTATGGCTCAGAGCAGGGCATGGATTCAGGACGCATTGAGGCAAAAATCACCTACTGCCCCTTTCACTGAAAATGTGAAATGGGCATCGGGTAAAACAAAGCTTTTGGCACCGTTTCTGCTACCACTGCCTTCGAACCACCCGGTGATGATTCCCGT
This sequence comes from Aedes koreicus, assembly GCA_024533555.2. NCBI lineage: Eukaryota > Metazoa > Arthropoda > Insecta > Diptera > Culicidae > Aedes > Aedes koreicus. The sequence continues at coordinate 92,218 of JAHHFK020005989.1, forward strand.
TAATGCGTTTGCCGTGCACTCACACAATGTGTAGATGCAACGCAGGATTAAGTACGCATCCCTGCCAGCCGGACTGCAGAGCAGCAACGCGGATTTACTCTGCTGCCCGTTTTATGAATCCCTCGTGGAAAAGCTTCACTGCGTCACTGAGTCCCGGTGTTATTCGTATGGCCATGAGTTTGCTGCTGGAAATGGTGCAATACCGTTAGGGGGCAGTTTCGTTTCGTTCGATGTTGTCTGGAGGCATTATTTGTTAATTTTACAGATAAGTGCAGCGACCATGTTCCTGTCCGTAGGCCGATAATCTAATTATCGAGCACTCGAGCGACGGTGCATATTTTCGGAACATTGCGATAAGTGATTATTTGGCGTGCATGTATTTTCGACGACATGGGATTACGAAGGTACAATGGTATTTATATGTTCTTCTCAAATGAAGTCTGTCCAATCGATCTAATCTGAATCTTCCCACGAAGGCATCTGCTTTTAAAAGACCTCACCTGAGCACTCCAAGAACCCTTCTCTCCTGCTTATCGTTCATTCAGAGTATCAGATCTCTGGTCGCTATTGTCTGATGAAACCCTCGCGCTTAATTTCTTTGTTGGCTCATAAATTTTCCACCAGCTCAAACGAAGCTGCCAAGAAAAGGTCGAAAGTTCAAGGATTTATGAGTCCTATTTTCACCATTGCCCTCTTTGGTCGGCTATCCCGGTGCACCATCTTGGAACCCCAAGTCCAAACTGATAACTCGGACTTTTTTCGCACTCGCATAATCTACCGACCAGCCAGTGCCTCAGTCAGAGACGAGCAGCTGTTTCTTTGGAGATGTTTCCGTCAGCTTCGCCCTATCAGCTGGTATCTGACGAAGCAACATAAAAAATACGAAAGTCATTAGCATTTCAATCACAACAAAAGACACATCTTTAGAAGAGTCTCTCTCTCTCTCTCTCAACTTTGTTGTCGTTGGTTTTGTTATTTGCGGGATGCTCATGCTGCTCGTCAAATGGAATACATGTTCTTTCTATCTATGTAAGAGAAGATTTCCCAACGAAATAGCTTTCTTCTTTTTATGAGGAATCATCGTTGCAAGAAAAGTACGAAGTGAGGCCAACCACCCAGCAACGTTCAACAGATGATTTCGCTGCTTATCCACTTGGGGGTACACAACAGACACTTTCATCTACTTTCGGACGATTCGGCACGTTCACCGACATTGAACGAGGGTAGCCAGCCCGGACAAAGATAAGTTTTCCTCCAGTTCTCCACCCTAGGAATGCCTCAAAGGCAAAGTGGCTACGAAAGCAGCTATGGTGACTGCTGCTGCTGCTGCTGTGTCTGTGGTCGGTGTTTATCTGCAAGCCAAAAACTGGTGGAAAACCTCAAAGGCAGTTAGTTTTCGTCTGTTTCTTCGGCGGCTAACGAACTACAAGCACTAGCATTGGGGGTGGGCAACAAACGAACATGCTCAGCCAGCAGCCTTGAAGTGAAAGTCTTGTTCTCAAATTGAAAGAGTGCAACTTGAATTCACGCTGCCGATTCCCTCGCAGTAGGTTATCTTCGACAGCTAGCGAGGTGGAAAAGTTTTCCATTCGGGAAATCGGGTGGCAGCATTCTCTGTGTTTGTTTGTTTGTCCAAGCTCTCTTGGAATCGGGATTTGTTTGCGGAAACTTGCTAGGAGGCACGGATAGGACAACAGAAATCGATAAATTAAAGATTTGAGTGCATTGATGAGTTTGCTTAAAACGTTAAGACTGTGTAGCGATGAGTTTCCGTTAATGATAATCAAACTTACGAGCATCCTCAATAGTATTTTTTCCTACATCAATCCGGAGCTCGGTTCGGAACATACCTGGAAGAGAAAGAGAACAAAACAAACTATTATTCATTTGTCACAACTTACAAATAGCTGAAAATCTCGATAACAAAAGCCCTTCAGCCGTCGCATGTTTATCGCAAACTTACGTCAAGCACTCATTATTCCATCAACGCCCACTCCTAGTCAAGACCCCAGCGATCAATCAACCTTCTCGTTCAGTTAGCCATTCTCTCAACCCCCGCCGTGCGTCAATCTCCTACCATTTCAAGCCAACTGCCATTGACATGTTTCATCCGAGATTCCTAATAACCGCCTAATTAAATTATAAGCCCTCTCTTCAGCTCACCTTTCTCGTTCGTGTTCGATCATTTTTCCTCCAGGCGTATAAGTTGCTGTTGTTGGCATTGGAACTTTTCGCTGAATTGGAGAAGCCGCTAGAAGACAGACAAAGGACCAGCTCCGAGAAAGGAACACAGAGAACATTGGGATTTATCCCAATTATTATCACTATGGAAGCTTCCTGTCAGACTCGGAGGATGAGTGTTGGAGGAAACGGAAAAGTTCTCCTTGACACGCTGTCGAAACTAAACGATGGCGTTCAGTGCTCGGTTGCAAGAAACGGATGTAACATCGGAACGCAATCGACCGTAGAAACGAGATACCGGTTTTTGTTGCCTCGTGGACTCAATGGAGAACTGCGTGGGTTGTTGACAGTTGGGTTGTTTGGGGAAAAGTGACAGTATTCCACTTGCAGAAGGGAAAGGTGATCAAAAGAATTTCTTGTTGCTTCATAATGGATCAAGCGAGTTGGAGAAAATTAAAGCATTGATAGCAGATTGGATTATCGATTTAAAAGAATTTGAGGGTGAGGTCCGAGACAAAACCGCATTGTTGATTTAGGACTGCGATAGTGTTATGAATTCTTACTCTTCTGAAATAAGTTTTGTGGCCTTAATAAGAGCTGACATTTTCAGTGGTTTCGTCAAATGTTTTTCTAGGAAGTTGAGAGAATTTTGAACCGAAAAGATATCGGCTAGTCCAGCTGGAAATTTCACACCAAGGTATCTGTTCAACTTGAAGAAAAACGATGGGTCCAGGAAATATTACTTTTGGGATTTTCAGGTAGTTCCGAATCACTCTTTCGGGCCTGTTGATCTCAAAACCAGAACTTTGCCCTTTTCCAATTCACTCAGACGTATGGCCTTTCCTATTTCTAGGAGCAGTAAAAATAATTTATATATTATGTATCAATTACACTAAGAAGACTTGGTTCGATGCACAAAGATAATCTACTCATGGAATATGTTTATTGTTTGCGGTAGAATGGAGTAAACACTTATTGCGTCTAAACAAACGCAACACCCTAGAAGCAGTAAATATCTCTAAATACGACAAATATCTTTCATTTGGGCCCAACTGACAAACGTAAACAATGGCACCTACCGTAAATTTCTCGTGGTACAAAGTATGTTACCCTCCAATTCTATCGGTGAACTTTTCCTCTTCGATAAGACCGTGGTGGATTCATTTGGCGATTTTTCAATGACAAGAAAATCGCGGAAAAAGCCATTGTTTACGTTTGTTGGTAAGGACCTAATAAAAAATCTTTGCCGAATAAGCTTTAAACCATATCAGCAGCAGGAAGATGTTTGAACAGAAAGCGCTTGAGCTTAATCAAAGATGTCACTAACACATGCATATATAATCGGGTTTGTTGCTCTGAAACAAAATGTAAACGACTGTTTTTTTTTTTTTCTGGTGCGGTAAAACGAATGCATCACACTGTACGAAAATACTAGTCTTTTTATTGGATCTACATACTTAGAAATTATGAATTTTACTCGAGACATCGATTCATGTAAGTAAAAAGTCGGGGAACGTAAAGAAAGATTTCGTGTAAAATTATGTCTCCTTAAACTGACAAATACGCAAATCGACGAAAGATGTGTTTGATTGAATTTGTTTTCTCATCTCTTTCAACTCATTTTTTTTTGTGCTAAAGGACGCTTACATGTGTCGTTCTTAGGGGACAGAAATTTACATGACATTTTGGTAGTGTGTACTTTTTCACCATTTACATATAGAGTTTGCATCCTCTATATGTTCCGGCGTTTCATGTTTACGGTTTGTTCGTAGGCTGTTTTTGCGATGCTTTTGACATTAGAAACCTTGAAGATTATTTTGCAAATGAAGCTACACGTGAAATTGCATCCCATCTATACCGAGGCTGCCGCATATTACATTGGTATTCAATACTGTATACTGTACTTTACTATGTGAAAGACACTTGGAGTTTTCAAACGACGTGTGCTTTGGACCATCTTTGGTGATGAATGAGAAAACGGCGTATGGAGGAGGAACCCAGAATCTAGAAATTCGCCAAAGCTGCAACCCAACCATCACATTTCTGTCATAATCGGTTGCAGCAACTTGATTGTGACTTAATTGAGTCACAAAGCAGTTAAATACTTTGACTCATTTGCAACGAGTGAGCTACTAGGGAAGGGTACAATGCGCGGGATACGTTGTAAGGATGCCAGACAACAATCTCGCCAAAATGGTGTATGCCTAGAATCTGGCCAGTACAAGACACAGGGGAGCGCAGCGGTTAGATAAAGTGGAACAAGACTCAGCAAGTGTTGGATGCCCGAGGAACTGGAGACAAGCAGTCCTAAAACTAATTTCTAGGCGAAACATAATGGCACAGATGCGGTCCAGGAGGGACATTGGACCAGCCCTAGTAAGTATAATAAACTTTAAATATGCACAATGTTGCCATCTTTTATTTGTGGAATTTTTAAATCTTGAAAGTAAACTTGGTAATCGCAAAACAATCCAACTGATCGATGCAATAATCTCAAAAATCTATCTTGAGATGAAAAAATATTTTAATTTTCGTTTATCATTCTACCCTGGACGCTTAGTTATTTTTGTTTCGTTTGAACTCTCAAACAACATGGTACGCATGGCTCAAAGTATACGGCAAATTAAGAGAAAACTGACATTATTGCTTAGCTACCGCTGGCTGTCTACTGTCGAAAATATGCAATGGTAAGTTGGATGAGATCAAGAGAAATTCCAATCATAAGAAATGTTTAGCAGCAAAATTGATTTTGTCGTCATGAAAAACACGGATTTCAGATAGTGAGCATGGTTCGCGATTAAATTTAACCTTTCGTTAAGTCTTCTTTGGAAACGGGCCATTTATCTCCTCATTGCTAACTCTTCTAAACTGCCAATCAGTTGGCTGACTAGCCATAAATAGTTGCCAATGGATGAGAATATGCAACGGTAAGATGAGATTAAGCAAAATTTGAATAAAAAAGAACTCTTTACCTACACACTACCAAAATGTCGTGTAAATTTCTGTCCCCTGAGACCGACACATGCAAGCATCCTTTTACACATAAAAATTAGTTAAAAAAGATGAGAAAATAAATTCAATCACACACATCTTTCGTCGAATTGCGTGTGTGTCAGTTTCAGGAGACATAATTTTACAAGAAATCTTTCTTTACGTTCCCCGACTTTTTACAGACAAGAATTACATCTCGTGTAAAAATTAGAATTTCTTAGTGTGTAGGATTAATAAATTTATGGTTCTGACGGATTTGAGATTATAGGCATGATCCACAGTTTAAGCCTGCTTTTAGATCTTTTTCGGACGTCATAAGGATAGGATAATGTATTTAGTGGAAATAAAAGGGAATTTGTTCGAGATTACTAATGTGTGCATTAAAAAAGTGACTATTTTTGGATGGATGGTAAAAAAAAACGGAAAAAGAAATTTTAACAAACCAAATTGCTTTTTATTCGAGTAGTGGGCCGACGCTAGATTCGGCCAAAACACTACGTCGTCATCCTTGTGGTACTTTTTGATGAAGGTGGCAACTTCTGGGAGGCACTAATCGTATTAAAAATTGGAACATTTGGTCGCTTATTTCAATGCACAGTTTAATGAAAGTTTGAATAAGTTTTTCACATTTATTTTTATTTTTATTTTTAAAATGTGATGAAGTGTTGTGTTAGTTTAAATTTTCCTTCTTGTAATAACAATTGTTCTACTACATTTTTTTCAATCTGTTTAGAAAAGAGTGAAGTTTTAGAGTAGGTTATTTCAATTCCCAGCGATCCCCAGAATCTCGTCGTCCATAGCGATGCATTTCGACTGCACCAACCACTCACGGAACAGCTTCCTGGCACGGCATTTGGCCACCGCATTCTGTTTATCGGTTTAGTTCGGTGCCTTCCTTACCTTGAAGACATAAAATGCAGTCCACTTCATTGTCTGCTGGACGAACCAGACGGAAGAACTGACCTTCTTGGCCACGCCCCGAATCAAATCGTTCGGATTGCGCTTGAAGTATCCCCCCACCTTTCTCGTGTTCACGGGGTCGGTCGTTTTCGCTTTTTTCCGCTGCCAGCTCGCCGCTGTGTCATCTGGATCCCCTTGAACGATTTTACGACACGAGACACGGTCGAATTGTCGATTTCCAACTGTTTCGTGATCCACCTGTGGGACTGACCTGGATTTTCCACGACCGCGCCCATAATTAGTTGTCGAAGCATTCCTTGATTGGAAGCCATCTCGATCACCACTTGACAGATTGTGAAGAGATTTTGCACATGTAAACATAACACTCTAGTTTTACTCAAGTGTTTACCCAATTTTTCATCAATTTTTACCCATGCAATAAAAAAATATACACAAAAGAAAGTGTTGCATTTGTTTTCGAGAACAATGTTTATGATACTAAATTACTTGTATACATTTTTATTGCCAGTGCTGTATTCACAGATAACTGAGTTCAATTCACTGCTCATAATTACTTACATACATGCTAATGTGATGTTTAATATTAGCGGTTAATGCACTGTCGGAATGCATAATCAGAGATGTGAACCCTGCATTAGCAACTGGCTGCCAACTGGCTCACACCGGAAAGAAGTTTATTTCGCTCCTCATCGTTGCGCTTTTCCCGCTGGCTGCAAATTCACCTTTGGCTACTATTGCTAAGATTCTTATCAACTGGCTGCCTAGCCCTTGGTGGTCCTGCTTTGCCTGTTTTGCAACCAGCTGTCTGCCAATCCACCAGTGGCTATAAATCTACCTCTGGCTCCATGCCGCACCTATCATCCCTAAGACCACCAAACGAATAATGCTTTGCCCCTTTATATATTTTATGCATTGCATCGGATACTGGCAACGCTTATGATGTGCTCACTCATACACGCGTTAGACTATTAATCTGAGCCTTCCTACATTCTACCCGTTCTTCTGTCAACAACTTGATTCGCTCGTGAATTTTAGATAAAGAAGTGATAGTTTTCGAGATGCTGTGAATCGAAAAGAGTTTTAAAATTAAAGTGATGGACACGGTGTTTCGTGGGAAAGATGTTTCGATGAACAAAATAGCGAAACGTTTCGGAATTCATCATGACAGCTCAATATCTATTATCAAAAAGTTCGGAGAATACTACTCTTTCGAAGAATTGCTAAGAAGAGGAAGAAACTCAGGCCCAGCTAATCCAAAATTAGATCGGAATGTAGTGAACCTCATCGTTCGGAACAGATCGATGTTGATTCATGATTTTGCCAAAATGGCTGGTACCTCCGTCGGAATAGTGCCAACAGTAAAGAATCACAACAACCCGAAGACTTATAAGAAGTAGAAAATAGCAAAACAATGCGCTGCGCAAAAATCAAGGGTAAAAACCAGAGCCAGAAGCAGTACAAGGTTCTCCTTTGTTTTCGCCTGATTTGGCGCCAGCCCATTACGCGAAAACCACAGTTCAATGAATGCAAGAAAATGAAGTAGATTTCATTGAGAAAGACATCAATCCTCTCAATTGTCCACAGATTCGTTCAATCGAACGGTACAAGGCTATCGTCAAATGCAACTTCAAGGAGAGTGGTAAGCAGTGAAAGACCACGGAAGAGTTAAAAATAGAAATGGTCTGCGGCTTCCTGCAAATGCGGCAAAACAACTGCGGAAAATGCAACAAAAGTAAATCTCATGGTAGATTCAAATCCAAAATCAGAAAATTAGTTTTCGTTCATTTTTATTTTGTTTAAACTAAGAGAGCAAGACTTGAATTAAACGAAACAGTTGTTTTCAATTTTGTTGTTTTTTTTTTATTTCAGGCTATCTGAAAAAAAAAATGTGCGTCCGGTTTGTTATCGATACAGTCCTTATGAGACGCTGAAAGCTGCCAATTGAATTATATGTTAGGAGAATTCTGTGCATTTAGTGAATTTTGTACTAATACTAATACTTTTAATTGTGCATTTCACAAGGTGTGCTCAAAGATTATTATTGTTTTTAATGACAGGGTATAAAATTAAAAAATAAAACAATTTTCGCTACACGAGAATTTTCTTGTTTTTGCAGAGGGCACCCCAGTGAAATAAACATAGCCGCAGTGCTTAATGAAGGAGGACACACTTCTGCCTTGAGGTTTATATAAACTGTCGATGCGTAGAAATTAATTATATTTAGATATTATGGGGAGAAATTATGTCAGAGTCTCAAAATATTATAATTGAAATCGTTATTGGTGAATTATGTTTGTTATGTTCAGTAAACTAACAACAAAATTTTTAACTTCATGGGGAAGGCGATGGAACACAAAACATAACACAAGTATTACCCTCAAAAATACTAAATCAGGGTTATCAGCTTTTCCGTAAAACTTTAGTTGAAGTTTACCAATTTTCTTCCGCTTACTCAATTTCAAAAATTTCCTAGCTCAAGAATAGAGCCTCGCTTAGCAAAATGTTTGTATGATTTTTTTTCAAGAGTTTAAAAAAGCTACAATTATATAAGACAAATTCCCTAACAATGTTTACGATGGAGGATATTGCAAAGAGTAACTATAGTAACTATAAGAGTTAACTGTGTACTAAGTCATGACATTTTTTGAAAATTGTTTTGTTCACTAATACCTAATTTGTTAGTGATGAAAACCTTAGGAGGGACTTTTTTTCCCGGAAAATCCCCAAAAATATAAATAGATTATAAAATTTGTTTATACCTTGTGATCAAAAAGTTCCGGTAATTTTCAATTTAAAAAGGCCGCCTTTATTTTTTCGGTAAAATCTTTTTAGTGTAAGATGGCAACACTAGTTCTGATATTCTGTCAAAGTGTGAGAGCAAATTATCCATTAGTTTTGTTTTGACAACTGCTTTTGTTAGTCGAAAAATAGACGCTCGGCGATTTTTACCATGGATAAAAAATTGGAACAACGCGTTTGTGTGAAATTTTGTGTTGCAAACGGATTTTCTGCAGCGGAAACGCTCAGAATGTTGCAAAAAGCCTTTGGTGAGGACTCTATGTCACAAAATCGTACATTTGTTTGGCACAAAGACTTTAAAGAAGGCCGTGAAAGCGTGAGTGACATGCCGCGTTCTGGACGACCATCGACCTCAACTACCGATGAAAACATCGCTTCCGTGAAGAATTTAGTTATGGAAAACCGCTCAATTAGCATTCGGGAGATAGCTGCACTCCTTGATATCTCATTTGGATCGACCGAACACATTTTGACGGAAATTCTGGGCATGAAACGCATTGAAGCACGACTTGTTCCAAAAGAGCTGAATTTTTTGCAAAAACAGCATCGAGTTGAGGTCGCTAAACAGATGATTGCGAACGCAGATAGCGATCCCACATTCATGGAACGCATCATAACTGGTGATGAAACGTGGGTATATGAATTTGATATGCTCACAAGTCAACAATTCCGCTCAGAGGTAGGCGTTTTGAATCGATTGATGCGATAAAAAAGAATTCGCTGGAAGAACTGAAAGCCATACATTCATCGGCCTATAAAAAATGTATGGATGATTGGATAAAGCGCTGGCATATGTGTGTTGCCTCTAATGGCGAGTACTTTGAAGGCGATAATAAAGATATCAATTAAAAATTGAAATAAATGCGTTTTTTTTTCAAATTACCGGAACTTTTTGATCACAAGGTATTAACTGCTAAATTTATCGTTTATGGGTTTAAAATTGTCTATTTTATAATGCCGACTTTACTTATGTTACGTGAAGAAGAACGAATAGATTCTTAGATGAGGCTCCTACGTTACACGAGCTAAATATTATTTGCAGTGCTTAGGTAGCTATACTCTCTAGAATTTCGCTATTGCCTTTGACCCTGAGAGTATGTTCTCCTGGCGTAAAAAGTTATTTTATTTACCAATTGCAATATTTGAACAACTTTCTCAATTCATCCTTTTCATCAACATTCAATCCTTGATTTGAACCCATCTCGTTCCGCAACTTAACAAATTATCTCTTCCGAACAATGAATTGGGTAACGACAGTACGACTAGTAGTACACCTACCGGCGACGTTGGCAGCCAGCAACAAAACAAAGCATCCTTTCGCTTCTTGCGAGCAGACAAGCAAAAAAGCAATAGAAACTTCCTTTACTTTGCCCGTAGTTTACAGGAGATGGTAAACACGACAACGAAAACGTCGTCGACGACGTCAGCAAGAAGGGAAAAACTTCAGCCGCCCCGTTTTATTGATTGCCTGTTATGGAACAAGTGGGAACGGAGTGGTATGGAGCGGGGGTTGAAATTCGGTGGAAAACTTGGCAGCCCAGAAGGCGTGTTCTGGTTCCCGCTGTCTCGGCTCCCGCACAGCACAATGCTCTTGAAATGTATATAACGAAAACAAATGATGATGATACTTTAATAAGATTATCTGACGTTGCCGGAAAAGGCAAAATTTGGCACTCTCCGGTGTCTGGGACCCGAAGCTGGCAGGGCAATTATCGAGCATAGTTGGGCGTTGACAACCGGATCCTTGGACGGCTTTAAGATGCTAGCTGTCGACCTCAATCCTCCCGTCATACATCTTCCGAGTAAATTCAATTCCTTAAGCCGCACTTCATTAGCCCCAGCTTGAACCCATGTCTGTTTTATTTCTTGCTTTGCATTTTTATAGGAAACCATTTTTCGCTTCCAGTCGACTGCGTCCTTTCATTAGATTATGGCCGTAGCGTGCCGCCGGCAGAATTCCTTTTTTTTTTTGCAAATTTCGTTCTATATTTTATAGCTTCTAGAAAAAACGTAACAAATGCGGGTGATATGAATCCCAGCCACTTCAAACGATACTGAAACCCTCACTGCGCCGCTGAACTATTCGCAATTCGTGCAAATTTCTTCCGTTCATTCCGAGATCCCAGGTGTGAGCACCGGACGCGCTGCGGAGAAATATACTAAGCTTCTCTCGTCTCGTCGCATAATAACACAGAACGAAAAAAAAAAGAAAGAAAACCATTCGAGACATCGCAGGATACACTCGATGAAACAGAACGCAAACTACCCCGGTAGCAGCGGGCTGTATTCTTCGGGGAACTATAAAGCGAGTAAAATAATAATCAAGCAAACCCCCCTCAGGAAAACGAATGAATCCTATAAAAAGAGAGCACACTTCTGCTTCTAAAGCTGCATGGATTTTCTACTGAAAGGAATGCAACTATCCCCTGAAGCGACCCCGGAATCACCTGTTGTTCAACCAACTGGAGCACCGGGGAATCCCCCACTACAAAGAAAAGCGAAAAAAAAAAAAAAACAAAAGAAGAAAAATAAATTATTACACGGTCAAAAAAATTTCAAAAAAACCCAAAAAAAAAAAAAACACCCCCCCTGTGGCAGCGGGGAGAAAAAGCAAAGAAAGAAAAAAAAAAAAAATAAACCATTGAAGAAAAAAAAAAAACACACACACAAAGAAAAAAAAAAAAAAATACACTTTTTTGGTGTTTTGTGTGTAAATGGACATTGAATTAACAAACAAGGAGCAGGGAGGAGAAGTGGGAGTGAGTGTGTGTTTTGTGTGGTGAGACACGAGACAACGGGCGGCCGGGGCGGGGGGGGCGGTACCACCATAACGACTGTTCCAGAAAGTATAAGCACACCTTATTTTAACGATCACTTTGAATATAATGAAATATTTCAACATATTTTGGCTGCGTCCTTTTGTTTGCACATTTCTGAATAACATAGCATCCAAAAAGTGCTCAGTTTTGTGTTACCTATCAAAATGCGCGGTCTTACTCCGGAACAACGAAAAAGTATCGTGCTCAAATGGTGCACTGTGAGCGGACTCTCCTTGAGAAAATGAAGGAAGAGGGTGTAAGCGTCGGAGCGGTAATTGCGATCGAAAATAAGAGACAGGTACGTTTGAAGATGCGCCGAGTGGTCGGAAATCCGGTCCTGTTAGTCCGGATATCGATAAAAAGATCAGGAATGCCTACAAGCGAAAACCAGCGACTTCCGTTCGGGATGTTGCGAAAAAACTAGGGACCTCGTCGAGTAACGTCATGCGTGCCAAAGAAAGACTTGGGCTAAAAACATACCGGAAGCAGAAAAAAAACCCAAAAGGAACCCAAAACAGGCCGCGTCCGTGAAACCACGGGCCCGCAAACTCTACGATTCGTTATTTTGTAGAAATTCTGGGTGTATAATAATGGACGACGAAACGCTTCCCGGACAACAATTCTATACTGTAAGCGAAGACAAAGACATCCCCGAAACGGAAAAGACTATTTTTATCGAAAAATTCGGTAAGAAGGTTATGGTTTGGCAGGCAATATGCAAGTGTGGTAAAACATCTAGTCCGTACATCACAACGGAGACGATGAACACTCAGAAATACGTTAAGGAATGTCTCCAGAAGTGATTATTGCCGATGATCAGGCAGCACGAAGGTCAAGTAGTGTTTTGGCCTGATTTGGCGTCATGTCATTACGCAAACGACACTTTAGAATGGTACAAAAGTCAAAATGTATGTTTCGTGCCGTTTGACATGAATCCGCCGAACTGCCCGAAGGCACGGCCAATCGAGACTTTTTGGGCTTTAACCAAAGCAAAGCCTCGAAAATTCATAATACCAGCGGACGATATCCAAAAATTTAAAAAAGATGGGCCAAAAGTGGTCAAAATGGTGGGAAGTACCACTGTGCAGAAGCTAATGGGTCATGTTCGAGGAAAAGTTAGGAGTCTTGGCTATGATTAAATATTTTGATTAAACGAGAGTAAAATATTATATAAAACACAAATACGAATATTATTTTCCAAGTAAAATTATTAAAACCAAAAAAAACATGACGTTTTTGTTATTTTGAAAGCGTGTTAATACTTTCTGGAACAGTCTTTAACAAAATTAACAATTCTGAAAAAAATATTTGTTTTTCTATTGGTGTGTTTCCAAATCGGTTCGGGGGAACAAATTTTTTCACTCTTAAAAACCCACCACCTTCATTAATGGTGTATTTTAAGGTTTTTCGGTCCCTTCGGGTCCTCCGTTAAGGATTGAAAAAAAAAAAAAAAAAAAAAAAAAAAGAAAAGTAATGGAAAAAAAAAAAAAAAAAAAAAAAAAAAAAATAAAAAAAAAAAAAAAAAATTTAATTTTTTTTGGATAAATTTTTAATTTGTACACAGTTGGTTGGAACTTCAGCTATAGCCCTCGAGCAGAAAGAAGTTGGCTTGTTCTTTAGCATTCTGGTCGCCTTATCAGTTCTTTTTCGGTTTGCGCCACGAAATTGTTCAAATAGATCCTCCGCTTTAGGTTTGCACAGCAATTTTTATTTGGGCTCAGCTGGGGCACGTTGGATGGGGTTGATGTTCTTGGGAACGATTGGAATCTTCAAACGCTCCATCTCCTCCGGCGACCGCTTCACGTCATGTACCGAGGCCAGTTCCGGCGAGAACACGACATCGTCCTTCAGGTGGTTTCTTAATAAAAGCCGCAGCTTCCGATGTACTTCACGTCACTGCTAACCTCCTTCCTGAGGGACATTAAATAGCCGGTCCCTTGCCAGACTTTGCCGTTGAGGTAGGTCTTGTTGTCTATGACGACATTCAGTTGCTTTTGGGTGACCGCTTGCTTTTCCGTCACGGCCAGCGTCGACTTCCGCTTCCCCATCACGATGCCCATGTTTGCCAAATACATTTTGATCCAAGACGCGGAAAGATTTCGCCACCTTGCCTGCCGTAAGCGCTTGTTGCACCTTCCGGTCACGCAAAACCATCAGACGGCCGGAACCCTAGCGCACGATCCTCTCACCTTCCTCCAGCAGCGCCTTCTTCGCTCCAGGGCGATAATTACAAACCATCGTACGTACAGGGTAGGCCCAAATAAGTAACGCAGTATTTTGTTTCAGTGTGGAATTCTTCTAGATTAATATGTAAACAAACTAATGTTCGCTAGATTCCGTCGACAAGAAGTGCCTAAGAAAAATATGGATTTCAAAAGACAACGGATTTTGCAGTTGCATTTGGCGGGAAAGCGTCCCAACCAGATACTGGCCGAGACCCGGTGAGCGAATTCGCCGAAATCCTTGTTGTTCTTCATAGAAACTGGCTCAGGATATGGACGTCTCCAGGAAAACTATCAGATCAGTTCTCAAAAAGGATTTGAGATTGGTGCCGTACAAGAAAGGAAAAATTCATGGACTTTCGGAAGTCGATAAAAAGAACAGAGTCATTCGTTGTCGCGAATTACTTCGTCAGGACGGTGATTGTATTTTCGGATGAGAAACATTTCGTATTGCAGCAAAGTTTCAACGCTCAAAATGACAGGGTCTATGCAGCGAGTATTCAGGATATTCCTTCTTCGCAGTTCAACGCTTCCAAAATCATACTTTGGTCATGGTTTGGGGAGCGATTCCTGCGGAAGGTCGTCTACCACTGCTTTTCATTGATAAGGCTGTAAAAATCAACGCAGCATACTACGTAAAAGAGGTCCTGGAAAAGCATGTGAAGAAGCATACTTCAACGATGTTCGGTAACCGTAAATTAAAATCGTTTTTAAAAAAGTTTCTGTCTTCGATAAAGTTATTCACTACCTCAAGAGCTTGTAGTTAGTAAGTATCAGTTCCGAATATGTTCGTTTGCCATATAAAACGTTTCAGATTTACAAACGTTAATCAGTTGGACACGGCCTTTTGATTGGTAATTAAAGGTTCAGAATTTTCTCGCTACGTGGCGCTGGCATGAGACGGAATATCCAGAACATGCTATGTCTTGGGATCCTGACCTGACTTCTTTCCATCAAACTAATGGCGCTGAACAACTTTGTCGATGACAGGAACCTTCCATATGGACAAGATAAAAAAGTAAATTATGTTCAGGAAACTCACTTATGCACTAGCGTCACGTAGCAAGAAACTTCTGACCTATTAATACCCAATGAAAATGCCATGGCCCACAGAACAACCATATCGAAGACAGGAAAGTTGTATATAGCCCAAGATCTAGCATATTTGGGAGATTTACTTGAACACTAGCGCCACGAATTGAGACAACTTTGGGAAGATTTGTGGACGGAGTCAGGAAGCAGGAAGTAAGAAAGCTGAAGGAAAGTTATCCGAATTTCAAACGAAGCATTTCGTCGATATTCCGATCAAAAGTGTTCGCTGTTGTTGTTGATGCGGTAGAAGATAAGATGCTGGGACCAAAGTTGATTTTTGTCATCATGTTTGCAGTCTATGACATCATGTCCCAGACCTATGGCATCGTTTCTTTTTGACGATTTTAAAAATTTTAAGCCTGAGCGTCAAAGCAAAATCATTAATTGAAAGAGAATTTACGAAGAGCAATCTTCTGCCAGCCCTTAATATGGAAATCGGGTTTGCCTCTTAATCGGCATTTAAGAAAGCGAGAGTATTTGCAATAATTTCGGTCAAATACGTTTTGGCATTCCGCAATGACTGTCAATCTATTTGCTGTGGTTTTCTGAAGTAGCTACTCAACAAATCTCCATTAACATACTCTTTAAGGTGAAAAGCGATGCAGTCCTTACACCATATGAGTTATAGGTTAGGTTGATTATCACTTTACGTTTTTGAGACTAAAGATCACAAACAAAACAAAGCAAACAGCGGTCAAATTGCTAGCCAATGGATGTTTCGCGCCTGAAGTCCTAATAGTGTTTGAGGTTCGTGCTCAGAGGACTTCGAAGTGATAGGGATTTGTCTTTCGTTCGTATGTCCTTAACGCATTACGTCATCTATATTAACCCTGATGTTATAACTCGCATCGAGAACATAGCTAACATGCGTCTGGAGCTGTGTAGATAAAGACTATCTCTGCGCTGCAGTTGCTCACAAATTGAAAGAATTTATTGGTCATTTCACGAATGAGCTGCCGAATTAGACAACATTTGAGGAAAAAATGCTCATCCTGTCGCACGAAAATGCAACTATGGAGCGAGGATTTTCAATTAATGAAAAGTGTCTGGTGGTGAACCAAACTGAAAAGAGTTTGTTAACTCAGAGAATTGTCTACAATCTCTCAACTACGTTGAAATCAAGAAATACTTATACACTTATGCACGCAACGCACGTGTATCATTTGAAAACCTCGAATGCTGATTAGTAATTTCCATTTAATTTCAACTACCTTTATTGCTTATCTTGACAGATACGCGTATTTCGTCTACAATGTGCAGACTTCTTCAGTGTCGTGTACTAATACTCGAATGCTTAGCTATTTTTCTTCGATGTTCATGCTTCTAGCAACTTGAAAGCAAAATGCCAAAGCAGTAGGCAAAATGAGGCAAAAATGCGGGAAAATAGCGGGAAATTTAAAACTAAGATTGTGTGGCCACACTGGGTAGCGACAATGTTGATGGTTTGGAGGGGTTAAGTTCGAGATAAGATGCTATTTTCGTTCACGTGCAATGCCATAAGGGCCAAGTATGGTGGGTTTGGATAGGCATCATTTAGATACCTTGGAAGAAGGAGAACGCCAACCAGTTGGACCTCGCAAAGGATTTTCAGAAAATTTAAAGGTGGCAAGTGCTCTCAAAATCGCAGAGTGAAACAGATAATTGTTATCCTTTTTGTCCCCTGAAATTAATAAACTATATTATATGATCACATCACTTATCAAGGTGAACCCTGATCCATCGAGCTCTACCCTACTAACATAGAAAAACCCCCTTCCGGTGACCTTTGTGGGGATGCCGAGGTGAAGAAGGTCCTTAAACAGCAAAGGTCACACTAACTTTCCTTCCCTATTCCCACCTGATTGCAAGGACGTGGCCGGCGCCGTTATTGATTATCAAAGAAATTTAGTCACTGAAACATGTACAGTGAGAATGGCCCCATTCAGTTGATTCATTGTGCAATTTCACTGATTCTGATCAATCACGAAGTAGCAACCATGGATACGTGCAGTCAGTCAAGCTAAGCTAAGCTAAACTCTGCCGGGAACACAGTTTTATACCTCGTCGAAGAGATAGGATGTTCCTGGATCACTGAAAGCCATTTAAACCGAAAAAATCGGCATGCACGTAACGGCGTAGCAGGCCATATGTGGATGTGGGAAAATATCTCTTCCATTCATTACCAGGCAGACACAATGAATAGTCAAATCTACGTGAAGGAGTGTCTACAAAAAAGGTTGCTACCCTTGATTCAACAGCAAAACAAGCCTCCAATCTTTTGGCCTGAGCTTGCATTCTGTCATTACTCTAAATATGCACTGGAGTGGCACAAAAGGATCAATTTTGTATTTGTACCAATGGAAATGTATCCACCAAACTGCCCAGAGATTCACCCTTTCGAAATTTTCTGAGTTTTGAAGAAGGCGAAGCTGAGAAAACACATGAAACCAGCGGATAGTTTTGAAAAATTTAAGAAAGATTCACCAAAAGTGGTGAAAATGGTAGGAGAAAGCACTGTGCAGAAGGGAAATGTTTGAGAACTCGCCTACCCTACGAAAAATCAAATTGCAAATTGAAATGAAGATGGAAAGAAAGCATTGTTATTTTCGTATGTTTGAGAATAAAGTAATCAAAAATCACAGAATGGTCTTTTTTTATTTGAGAAAAAAGGTGTATTTATATTTTTCGGAACAGTCTATACATCTACATCTGATCTACAAAGCACAACAGCACGAGTGCTCAAAGGTTAATCATTTTTGTGTACCACACTTTTGACCAATTTAAATACATACTTCTCACTTTTGAGGTGTGTGGAAAATGCGTGTGCAAGTTTTCAATGACATGTGGGAGACAAGTATATTTTATTGTTTTGATTTATTCATGCTGCTGACAGCAGAAAGGTCACTGTTTCCAGCTAAATTTGATTCATAAATGTTGAATCAGTTGATCAGCTGAATAGGAACGTCTCGGAAAATGCACTTTTAGTATCCTTTAAACTCAAGATGATAGTTGATAGGAGAATTACGACCACCTTACAGTTAAATATCAATTTTTAGCAAACAGACCAACATTTTTTAAGATAGAGTGTACTTTCAAAATGTTGCGAGTGGAGAAGATCCATCAGTTTATTAGCTAAAAACTCTGCACAGCCGGGAAACTTTCGCTTCGGTTCCCTACCGAAGCGAAAACATAACCATAATGTTGTCATCAATATTCGAGAATTCCATGAATACAGACACGTTTGGCTACCCTGCACCTTACCCAGCGCAAAAATAAGTCCCTTTTTAACAACCTTCAACTTCATTGCAAATAGCTTTCGGGCGAAAATGCTAATAACCAACATAATTTCCAAATACTCTACAGAGCTTGTGATCACAACGAACCACGTATTTTTATTAGTTCCATAATTCAACGCCCAACGCATCATGATTGGACGGGCGTTTTCGAGTACAGCTCGTGCCACTGCTCGTGCTCGGTGCGCCAATAAAAGCATGTAATATTTCTTCCGGCACTTTGTCCCGCTCATGATCACGGCCCGACAAGGATCTGTTCTGGCCTGGGCTGTGCGGCCACTTCCACACAGACGTCTCTCGGTCTGGGGGGAAACAACAGTCTTCATTAGTGATGAGTAATTCCAAACAAGACTTCAAATTGATGACTCCGGTTCAGGATGATGAGCAGCCAGGATAACAAAAAAAAAAGGAATCCTCCCAGGAAAGTCGAGGGACAGATAAAATTCAAAATCATACCAACCACATCGCTGCTGCTGACTGCCCGGGGGAGTCCGCTTGTCAGTGGGTGAGCAAATTTGTGCGGCGAAATTGATGAAAATAATGAGATTATTCTATGCTGCAGGCGGCAGTCGAGCGGTGAGTGGTCATTGCGGTGCCTTCAGGCATGGTCGTCGGACGTCCTGATGTGAAATGGAATTACTCCGATTTGCTTCGTTCTTCCTTTTCAATTAAAAGTTTCTGGCAGTTCGGGTGGTTCGGGGGAGGAACTTGCCAGTTGTATTGTCACCGTTGGGCGGAAATTGGGTCCATCTTGAGTTCGTAGTAAACAGCTAAATAATTGGAATATATAGAAGCGCAATTTTTGCTCATCAAAACGAATGGTAGGAATAAAAATTCTACCGGTTGCCAAGCTTTCTTGGTTCGATGTTCTAGAGACATGTATTGTCTTAGATGAGAGTTATTTATGTTTTCTAGACCAGCGTCAACTGACTTCAAAAAACATCTTAGATAATAACTCCACTGATATGGTCTTGAGATTTTATGAAAACATATTATGTCAATAGAAATATAAAGATGCAAATTCATGTTGGATAACAGATGTCTTACGTCACCACGTTGAAAAGAAGGTCGCACCTAGTTCTTTCATGCATTCACAATCAAATGCAAACAATTTTGAAAACAACGTCATCTCAATCGTTTGTTTGGACACGGGTCAGCGTGAAGTGTAATCCGCCCAGGAACTTTTTCCTGTCAGTTATTGCCTCAACATTTATTCAATTTCCATCATGCCGTGGTTGTATTTCCCCGTATCGATAAGCTCGATTGACCTCTTGATGATGGCAGCCTGAGTGGGCAGGGAATGCAGTGCTGAATTGCATTACAGTAAGGTGGAAACGAGCTGAAGCCGCAAATAGAGATTCAGTGTTGTAAATAATTAATTTGCCACGTAAGTGTTAAAGCTGGGAATGCCGGCGAATTCCACGACCAGCAATGGACGTACTATAGGTCACATGTTTCAGCGGATGATCCGACTGTCACCTTGATTGACATCATTGACACGTGATATGTTTATTATGTTTGCGATTGGTCTTGGAAATCCTGTTCCTTCGAGCTGGCAGCTTGACTGGTCTGACTTTGTAGTGCATTATTACAAATTGAATCAATGGATTACATATTCTTCACTTCTTGCCAGGTAAAAAGGTTCGTCAAATTCCCAGCCTCTATGCAGGTTCATTTCAATTATGTGCTAGGCAACTCGCGAACAACAGAACATGGACACGAAACTGCCCTAGATCAAGCGGCACACTAATTGGTTTTATTGGTGACCGTGTGGACATTGGATCTGTACTAAATACTCGTCCATTAGGGTCGTCGATGTAATTCAGCGCAATAAAACATTTTCGTAATTAAGCACTACCTCTTGCCTCCCCCGTGAACTCCTAAATATATACATTTTTTTTATAGGATATTTACCGCTCCATTCGATTGGCTTTAACGAAGCATACAGTAAACTTTAGGTTAACGTGGTGAGCGAACACCGAAGCAATGCACTATGGGGATTTAGGTGGCCAATAAAAAAAAGACCGACTTTCTCCGATTCGTGATTTGTGTACGTTTATCGTTAAATGACTAGTCAATGGAGAAAACCAAAAAATAAAAAATTAAATCTTCAAACCCTACCGAGGCAGCGGAATTTTTTTTTCACGGAAAAATCCGAATTTAAAAAAAAAAAAAAGTTAAGTTTTGGGGTAAAAGTGCCACCACTGTTTGGGGCAAGAGTCCCAACCCTGTATTCGCTATTCTTCTTCAACATGAAGCTGTCAAAAACGTTAACATTGTTGCTGAGTTCACAGTGAAGCAGGATGGTGCGTAAATATAAGCGGATTTCGTCCCGAAAAAGTTGGCCAGCGGCCAGGATGGAAACAGCAGTGCAGTCCGTGATCGAAAAGGGCACTTCGGTGAAACGAGCCGCGCAGGAACTTGAAGTTCCACGGAAAATGCTCGCCAAATACCTGAAACTCAACGAGACAACCCCCATCGCCAGTTTGGAGCTAAGTTTGGGTCGTTATGAGACTGTTTTCAACGCAAAGCAAGAGGAAAATTAGTAAACCACATATTGAAGCTTGAAAAACGATGTTACGGAATTGGCCGTCGTGTTGTACGCAGCCTTGCGTTTGAGCTAGCAGAGCGGAACAACATAAACCATCCATTCAATCGAGACAAGGAACTGGCCGGTTGGGATTGGTTTTACGGTTTTCGTAACAGGCACCAGGAACTTTCCCTCAGGATTGCAGAACCCACATCAGCTGCTTGCCTGCAGGGATTCAATCAAGTTGCTGTGGACAAATTCTTCAACACTCTTGAGGAAAAAAGAAGCCCTCAAAAGTTCCCCCCAAGCAGAATATTCAATGTGGACGAAACATCAATTTGAACGGTAAGATTCAAATGATCATTAAAATTATGTAGCTATTTTTGTTTAATTTTATATTTCTATAAACCAGGTTCAAACCAAGAAGGCACGAGCGCTGGCCTTGAGAGGTAAAAGAAAATTGGTGGAATCACATCAGCGAAGCACGAGTTATGGCAACGGCCTGCGTGGCCATGTCAGCGAACGGAATTTTCGTTCTACCGATGCTGTTTTTTACGAGAGCCAGAATGACGGAGCGCTTGAAGAAGGGTGCTCCACCGGAAACGTTGTGTTGTTGCAATACAACAGGGTGGATGAAGGCCTTTGACTTCGACAAATTTTTCGATCACTTGCTGGAACATATTCGACCAACAGAATCGAGTCCAATTCTGTTGCTTAATGGACACAGCTCACATACCAAAAATATGACGTTTTTGGGAAAGGCAAGCCGGAATCACGTAACTGTAATCAGCTTCCCGCCGCACTGCAGTCATCGGGTGCAACCTTTGGACGTAACCTTTATAGGACCGCTAAAGACGTATCTGTCCAGGGCAATCGACGCATACCTCAAAGAAAAGGCAAGGTCGTTACCGGTAATGAACTGAGTGAACTTTTGGAAAGGAAAACATGAAACGCATCAATCGCAATCAACGGATTCGCTAAGACGGGACTGGTTCTCCGAAACAGGAGTGTGTTTACTGACGATCTTACGGCACCTTCTGATGTTACGGATATTGACCTTACGTGCAGCGACCCGACTGATTTCAACGGAACAAGTGATCATGATGGAACTGGTGGTGACATCGAAGCTTGTGAATCCAAAGACAATGCCTTCGACAAAAACCTGACGGCGTTCAGCAACGATGAACCTGTGGTTTCAGTCACTGAGGATGAAGATAAAGAAAACTGTGCGCCGGGAACCCAGCGGGCTCCACATCAAGGGTTTGAAGTTTCTCCAGAGGCCATACTTCCAAAAACACGAACCCGAAAGATATCGCGAAAGAGGAAAGAAAAGGCAACAGATCTCATATCAAGTCCGTACGGCACGGCTTTAAAGGAGGCTCAGGCATCGAAGGATATAGAAAATATCAAGAAAGCTAACAAGAGACGTCAACAATCAAATACGAAGCAGTCTGCGAAACGCAAACGTAGGGTAGGGAACGGCTTAATCAGGGGTCACTATTTTTATCAGTTGTTAGGAAAGAGGTCTAAAACTCCTATATTTTCCAAATAATTTCATTTTTAATGATACGATCATAAGCTTTATCTATTGGGCCAATGATTCGATGTATGAATCATGATTGATTACCAATTTATTACTGTCATTTTGAAGATTTAAAATACATCATCTAGAAACCATCAGTTTCTGACCTGCTGAAGAAGTTCGCTCAAATGTTGCCTTTGTGTATTTTGCATTTGCATCGCTTGTACCGTAGAGCATGTCTTCATCAGATCTCTCCCACAACTAGGTTTGTTGCCAGAATGTGATGTTGAACATTGAGTTAAATTTATTACATATTTAGATAATCTAAAATCGCTATTTATTTCATGTTTCTTCCAGTCATTGGACGTTGATCAATGCTTATGATTATATTGTCCATCATCTGGCACTATCATTTGCAATAAAAAATATGTTATGGGTGTCCAATAGTACCCAACGATAAATAATGCTTCGCTGTTGAGCTGCAGCTATGGCATCACTGTTGCTTTTGAGAGAGTCCATGTTTCCTCTCTTCTTTGTTAAACATGAATATAGCGCACCGGTAATGTAACGTGAAGCCTGCTGTCTCTTACATTTGTTTGTTTTTAAACGAAGCATCCCGTTTGTCGTCACAGTCGCTTTGGCTAACATTTGCGTGAGAGTTAATGAAATAAGAAATTCACATCGTCAATCTAAAGATCAATGACAAACTTAAAGTTTGGTCGTGTACGTCTGTCTCATTACTTGCTAGTAGATGAGTTTGTGATCGTAGCAATCGACATGGTTTGGTTGATTGTTTTCGAGTGCGGTTGTGTAAAACGAAGGAGCGGGTTGAGGAAATTGACGTTTGCAGCAAATCGTGAACTGGGCTATTTGATTTCGCCTTCACACACATGCACAGAATCGCACTCATACAATATTGTTAGTTTATGTACAGATTGGGGAGCTGAAGAAAACATTTTTTTAATCGGAAAGCAATCCGCATGCGTTTAAGAAGTCCCTGCAATTGGTAAATTTATTCCATGGCTATGAAATTTTCTGAGCCTAATGCTTGCTGCTGAAGGTATGTTCCGATAGACCAGACGTAAGCAGAGGGATTAATGTCTAAATATTGGCAGCTCTAATAATGGATTACATACAGCTTCATCAAATGTCTCAGGGGCTGACTAAACTGCTTAAAACCCGTCCCGTACCCTATAACTGATGACAACTCATTGGAAGATTTCCTGTGTGATCTGTGTGGAAAATGTTTCATGCAATCTGAACATGGAAACGGCTGGAACAAGGGTGGCGCATGCCATGATTGGTTTCACGATTGTTACAAAGATGAATGCCCAACGTGCTCCCACTAATATGTAACCATCTGAAGGAGGCTTGACTTTTATTTGAAATAAGTATGAAATTAGAACTGTTTGTTTTGTTATTGCTGCTGTTGTTTTTCTTTTGTTTTTACCTTTTGAATAAAATAAAATGAAATAATGCAAGTCTGAGTTCTACCGCTGAATTGGTTATGTCTTATAAAAAGAGCTTCAACTATACTTTTGAACTATTATATGCTGATTTTTGTAATATTAATTTGAGGTTAGGCATACTCTTCATTCTCTTCATGACGCATAAAGAGTGAAGGAAAGGGGGTTGGCTCGCCCCCACCTGGCAAAAAGGTATATTTTTCAATCAAAATCTTTCTTCATAGTATTCCAGAAAATTCTCTGATTTGTGGCCTTGGCTATCGACCCAGCCCCCCCCCCTCTCCTTCTATATGTCTGCCCATGACATCAAAGAGTCACCATCCTCTTTTGGGGAGCGTTCAATTATTAGCTCTCATACAAAACAGTGTTTTTATGGGGGGGGGGGGGGGTGATGGACAGGGTGTAAAATGACCAATACGTAATATTTGAAAGAATTTGAATAATAATGATTAAATATTTGATAATAATTGAATATTTGGTAAATTCAGTTAAATAGATTGTATACAGTAACTCCTAATGTTGGTAAACTTAAAAATGTATTGAAATGCTCTATTTAACTACCCCTGACATATACAAGCGCCACACCTGCTAAGATTTTCCATTTTGCCATTAAATTCATTTATTTTATCTAGGTGGTCGTCTTGCCCAAAACGGTTGGCCCTCTTGCCCCATAGCACAAAAAAGTATGTCATTTTTAACAATTTTTAAAACACTTTAAAAATAGTTGTTTTTGCGTTTATTTTTTTCTGGAACTCAACAATAAGTGCAAAAATAAGTGTGAAATTGCATTGAAACTAAATCCGGCGTTTATCTAACAAATTTTAGTAAGTTACAGAACGAATTGCTTAAAGTGGCACACTTGCCCTACATTCCGCTACAGGTAAGGAGTGTATCGAATATAAGCTATCCACATACATTTGCGTTGTACGCATGTATTTGTGATGGTTTTTTATGCTCTGAACACTGCATGCTGTGCGTTTGACTGTCAGCTTTCTTTTGTTTACTTGTTTGTGCGGTTCAAATTCTGCGTTTTCAAAATGTCGCGTATTGAAAAGGAAGTGAAAATTAAGGTTCTGGACACATGGCTAAGTGAGAAGGGTATTACTATGCGAAAATTGGCGAAGCGGTTTGGAATTCATCATGCGAGTGTTAAAACCATCATTAATAAGTTTGGGGAACACTATTCTTTGGATGAGCTACCAGGAAGAGGCAGAAAACCCGGTTCTTCCAACCCGAAACTGGAGCAGAAAGTGGTATCTCTAATCATGAAGAACAAATCAATGTCAATACGTGATTTGGCCAAAAAAGCAGGAACGAGTGTCGGAATGATCCAGCGTATCAAGAGGCGAAACCACCTGAAGACCTACAAGAAGCCGAAAATCTCGAAACAAAGTGCTGAACAGAAGAAGCGAGCAGCAACAAGGGCCCGGAAATTGTATTCGCGTCTTTTGCAGCGTCCGGATGCAAACGCATGATGGACGATGAGACCTATGTAAAGGAGGACTCAAAAACCCTTCCAGGTCCACAATACTTTACTGCCGTCGTTGGGGAGGATGTGAGCGATGCAGACAGGTCGATTCAAGTGGAGAAATTCGGTCGAAAGGTACTGGTATGGCAAGCAATATGTTCCTGTGGTTTGAATTCAACCATTTTTTACACTACCGGAACTATAAATGCGGAAATCTATCGATCTGAGTGTCTCCAGAAGAGATGGTTGCCTTTATATAAGAAGCATAGTACACCTCCACTGTTTTGGCCGGATTTAGCGTCGGCTCACTATGCCAAAACCACTCTCAATTGACTTGCGGAAAAGGGTATAGATTTCGTTGAGAAAAATATCAATCCACCAAATTGCCCTCAGCTTCGACCCATCGAACGTTACTGGGCAATTTTGAAGAGGGTCTTCAAGAAGAGTGGTAAGGCAGCTGTGAACATGCAGGAGTTCAAAAAAATTTGGGCTCAAGCGTCCAAAAAATGCGATGCAACACTTGTCCGGAACTTGATGAAGAGCATTCGATCCAAAGTTCGAAAATTCGTGAAGCAATAACTTAAATTTCATCCGGTCTTCATTATGTTCAAGTTTAACCTCGTACAATAAAGGATCAATTTTTTGTATCAATAAAATCGGTTTTCAACATAATTTGAAAGAAAGTTTGTGGAAAGCTTATTTTCGATACACTCCTTAATAGAGTCGAACAGTTATTTCTTTTTTTTTTTTTGAAAAAATGAACAATAAATTCAAAACCACTTTTCTCAAGGTTTAGAGCATCTTTATTATCATTTGAAGTGGTTTCTGAAAGCTCATATTGTGAGCTTTCAAATGGTTTTAAGTGTGTTTATGCATCGTCATTAAAAGTATAAAATATTGACGAATAAAATATACAAAAAAAAGTTTACCAAATTTACACTCGGGACCACATTCACGTTTATCCTCATCATACAACAACATAGCTTCAATTGAATTTGCTAAAAATTGAATATTTTAGTAAAAAATAGAATATTCTGCCCGTTATGTAGTCAGACGAACATTTTTGTCAGTCTATCGATAGTAGATTATTTAAGGGAGATACCCTGGATAAATAAGTTCCATAAATAATGTACTTACCGAGTACAGGCAAAAGAGTCAAAATAGTTTTGGGATTTTTAGACTGAGTTGGGTCCTCCCTTAGCTCAGTCGGCAAAGGCGCAGCTACAAAGCAACACCATGCTGGAGGTGGCTGGGTTCAATTCCCGGTTTGGTCTAGGAATTTTTCGTTAAGGAAAATTTCTCGACTCCCTGGGCATAGAGTATGATTGTACATGCCACACAATCATACTAATGCAAAAATTGTACCTGGCATCGAAATCTCTCAATTAATAACTTTGGAAGTGCATTTAGAACACTAAGTTGAGAGCAAACGATAAGCTAATTATGAAAGCAATAAGCTTGAAATGCTAAAGAAGAAGAGGTACTAAAAGTACAAACCATCGACGTGACGTTCTGCAGCCCTGGGCTGACGAGCAACTGGAGCGTGGAGGATGGCAACACCCATAGCGACCAATTGGCGGTTCGCTACAGCATCGTCCACAAAGCGCTTGAGTGGAAACGGAATGTAAGCTAAGCCCAGGACCCGTGCGATCAATTCGTAGCGCTACTTAGACATATGTGCGATGTAACCATGCCTAGGAGGGTCAAACCTAGAGATGGGTGGTGAAGCATGGTGATTATAAAGTTAGGGAAATCAGATCAAATACATCACAATTTAATTGTAAAGTCCTCAGTTGGTTAGGAACAAGTTGATCGCCACAATTGCATCGTTAATTTGTTGATTTTCACTAAACTCATTACATATTTGGTACATAGGCTGAATAAAGGGACTAGGCTAACAATTAAGGGTGTCCACGATGAAATTGCCACACACAAAATTGATTCGCAAAATTCGAGTTTTCATCCGATTGCCATCAAATTTTCAGGGATTGAGAAATAACTATTAAACTTCATTTTACCATTTTACTCGTATTTTATTTAGAGTCCATACGCAAATGCCCGCACCTTGACCTTAACCCCGGCCATAAGATTCTGCACAACCTGTGAATCAACCGTTTTTTGCATGTAAACCCATACTTTCTTCAGTTCCTCGACTGTCTTCACTACCTTAGGTCGTTTAAGAAGGTGCTGCTTCATAGGTGCTGCTATATACTCACACAAACTCAAATCAAACATTCAATATTAATAAAAGAGAAGCATTAATCAACCACTCGTGTCAGTATAAATTACATGATACCATTATTACTTAACATCAACGCAACCCTACGTCAACCTCACGGTCATGTCTCCAATATAACCACCTTTTTTTTATTCTCATTTTTCTGTGAACACCCGTTCTACCGTAGCTGCTATTGGTTCGCAATCGTTAAGCGGAGAGTTGAGCTCAAAAGTCCGCAAGTAATTTCTTCGACGCGCGTTTTGGAATACCTGAGATTTTCTGTGAGAAGCTGGCAAATGCCATTAACAGGGAAGCTTAAATCATATAAACTACTGTTGAGCAAGTAGTAGCGAGAGGTACAGTCTAAATTGCAGCCAGGGTTGCCTCATGCACAAATTTATCTAGATTGGCACAGTTTTTTTTTATTTCATTTTTTTTAATACAGATATCTGTAAGTGAATATTACAGATTTTGGAGATAAACTAAGATTTTTAAGATTATTGACATTGCTTGTCCATTCAGAAACCTCAAATTTAAAATATCAGTACATTTTAGGATCCAACTTTTTACCAATTCTACTTTCAGTGTACTGTTTTACGCCCACGAGGCAAAAGATAACTATTGACGCTGACACCAACAATCAATAGGAAACTAGCGATTTGATATTAGAACATTGTTGTAGAACCCTTTGGTTCCAAGTGCAACTAGCATCTTGCACCTTGCAACACATTCTTGTGCTCTTCGGTACAACAATCTTTGTTTTTGTTTTGATTCGCTTAAGGCCTGTACTCGAAAAAAAATGCACCAGACAAAAGTGTTCGCCAAAAGTTTATTTTAAGTCTGATTTTCTTGAAACTTTCTGGAAATGAACTAATACATATACATATGGATTATGTTTCGGCATAATTACTTTATTCAATTTCCTTTCTATCGCTGAAAGCCCGCACCTTTCCCTAAAGACCCCTCATTACATTTTGTGCAATGGTGGAGCCGACCTTTTTGGTCACTTTCATCCATTTCTTCTTCGACTCCAGCTCGTTCTTAAGCACTTTGGACGATTTTCGAACTTTGGCCATCATCATGGCCCAAAATTATTCCATCGGGCGAATCTCTGGTGAATTTGGGGGGTTGGCGGTTTTTGGTACAAAAACAACGTTATTGTCTCTGTACCAATTCAACGTCGATCGCGCGTAATGGCATGATGCCAGGTTCGGCCAAAATAATGTCTCGCCTCCGTGGGACCACATTAAGGGCAACAGACGCTTCTGGAGGCACTCGGTGCGATAAATTTCACTTTTGATGGTACCCGTTGTGATGTACGGTTTACTCAGTTTACCGCATTGGCATATGGCCTGCCAGAGCAAGTATTTTTTTGGCGAATTTGTCCACTTTCCTCTTCCTTATGTCTTCCGGAACATCAAACCGTGATTTGGCAACGTAGAACTCCAGCCCAGGTATCTGCTTTGTGTCTGCCTCGATGTAGGTTTCGTCATCCACAGCCACACACATCGGTATCGTTAATCACTCTCGATACAGCTTCCTGGCGCGGGATTTGGCCGCCGTGTTTTGTTGATCACGCCGGTTCGGTGCCTTGCGGACCTTGAATACACGAAACCCAGCTCGTTTCATGGTTTGCTGAACGAAACAGGCGGAACACTTTTCCTTCAGAGCCGCGTCGCGAATCGAAAGGTTTGGATTACACTTGAAATAATCCAACACCTTCCGGGCCTTCACAGGGTCAGCTGTCTTCGATTTTCTTCCACTTTCAGACCGCCGCTCGGACGTCTGGGACTCCTTAAACGATTTTACCACCCGAGACACAGTTGTATGGGTGATTCCCAGTTGTCTTTCGATCCATCTCATGGTCGCAGTCGGATTTTCCATGACGGCGCGCAAAATACTCCGGCGATTTTCTGCTTGTTTCGATGACATCTCAATAACCTTTGAACCAACTGTTATGAAATTTTTTTCACATGTAAACTATTCACTCCAGATTTTCATCAATTTTTATTCACGGACAAAAAAGTTACACACGGATAAAAATGGTGCATTTTTTTCGAGTACAGGCCTTAATTTGACAGAAAATTTTTTGGCATGCGCTTTTCGGTACAAGAGTTTTTTGTTTTGATTAGCCTAATTTGACAGAATATTTGAGGGGTTCTTCGATGTGATTTATGTTTTAAGGGGCGATTCATTTAGCTTGAGACCTAGTTCTTTCTGAGCCAAAAACTATCAATTTTCTGCTTGACTATCCAGCTCATGCTGACTCTATAGTTGCAGATGACAGTCTGAAAGTCCGTTTGTGTGTTTGCCTCCAATCAATTTCTCCATACAATTTTTGGGATACTCTTTTAACATAATTTCATAGAATTTCCCAAAGATTCTATGAAAAGTTCTCAGACATTGCGATTGAGATATTGCTTCTGGTGTCTCTAAATGTATTCTTCAGGAATTTGTTGGCGTTTCTCCAGGAATTCCTTGAGGAGTTTTTTTTCTGGCATCATCTCATCGGCAGTTTTTCAAAATTTTATAGTATTGAAATTTTTGGAATTTGTGAAGTTGTGTGATTCTAAAGGAATATCTGGAGGACACCTGGAAGAACTACACAATATTTTTAAGGTTATTGTTGGAGGAATTGTTGGAAAAAATCCTGATTTGTTGGGAAAATAATAACTATCCGTAACTATGATATATGCAGCAAATTTAAAATATAGTTTTCCAGAAAATACTTCAATAATTTTTCAAGTACTTCTCTGGAGAAGTGTTTGTTTCGAAGTTCCTTAAGAGAACATCCTTCGGTTAGATTGCTTGCAGGCATTTCTACAAAAATACTGTTCTTCCAATTTACGAATATTTTCATGCATTAACGCAAAGGAATTTTGGGAAGTTGGAAATTTTTTCACGATAGTTATTTTTGCTATTCGAAGCATAGTTATTTCGAATTGTGATTTTTTGTTATCTCTTATATAACTTTGCAGTGCGAAACCTAGGGAGACTGCCCCCATATTAATCTCATTGTTCCTATATTCATCCTACGATGAATCAAACAATTGGGCAGTTGAAGGATCGGTTTGGTTTTCTAATCATGTTTGCTTACGTTAAATAACTACAACAAACATTACTAACTAATACTGTCACGTGTATATCGTTTTATTTCAAGTAGGATGAATTGCAAAGTGATGAGATTAATATAGGTACATCTTCCCTATACATCTATTTTGCGCAATTGTTAAAAAGTTCTAGATCGTTGGTATCGATTACAAAAAAAAGGCTTGTGAGTTGATCGGATGGCGCATCGGTAATGATGTGTTCTGATCCGTCAAGAAGCTGCTGAAACGTGACTATCCTCATGTGCAAGCGTTGCATGCAAAAAGCTGCCATTGTACCTGGAACAGTTGATCCGACCCGATACGATCCAAGAAATTCCAGATGATACAAAGTATCTTCGAATTAAGGCCTTTGAAAGTTCTGCATCCATCTGCCACTAAATGGCTATCGTTGGAGTCAGTTGTCAGAAATAATTCGGAACGGTTTTCGGAGCTCGTGTTGTTTTTTTCTCGTTCCAATCCAACTGCGTTAATAACCAAAGCGCACAGCGCATTCGCTGTCATCTTAATAATCCGATGACGCTGCCACTCCTCCACTTCTTGAGCTACGTATTGCCCCTGATCAACAAAAGACGTGCCGGAATTCCTGAGCATGTGCAATCCGCTGAAGGTTCTCCTTGCAAGTAATTTTGAGGATGATAACCTAAAACATCGGATGGATTTTGGAGTTTCTGATTTCGAGAAACATCTTTGTAAGAAGTCGGAAATATATATCGGGGTAGCAGCAGGAGAAACACTTAGATCCGGAACTCTCCATGATACCGGGAAGAAGGCTTTCCACTCGATCTGCTATGCTTTCTATACCGAGTTGATTTAACAGATCATTAAGCGCTTTGATTTGAACGATCCAATTCTGATAACTGCATCGAGCATTGGCCACAAAAAGCTGCACACGAATATCTGAACTTCTTTGAAAGCGGTGAGGAACATGCCATCGAGAATTAGTTGCGTGAGCTGAGAACGGCAATCATCTGCAAGGAAATCAAGGTGGAAGAATTGGATGACATGGAAACTTATGGAGAAAACTGCTGTGTTTCAAAGGAGTAGATGGGAAGCTGGCTTTTTGCTTGCTAAATAAGTTGAATGTGAACGTTCTACTAATTCCTGAACTAATTATTTCCATTAGAAAGAAGATACGTTTTGCTGTAGTGTGATGTAGGATAATCGACAATTGCATCAAGCCCTTTTGAAAAGACCGCTTTGTATTGGATAGTCAAAATAAATGTGTTCTGATGAGTATTTATTTGTTTTATTATGCATTCGCATTCAGGCACCTGAAAAGTTTCCATTCTACTTTTACAACACAAAGTTTGAAGCAAAGATTTTTGCCAAGATTTTTTGCAGATAAAAAAGATTTTTTTGGCAAAAATTAAAGATGGGAACGAAAAATAATGTGGCAATCTCGATTGCAGCTCTGAAAATCAAGCGGATTCGTGTTGAGTTGATCAATACACACTCGGATTTTTTTACAGAAATCTGTAAAAGTTTACCGAATTTTCAACAACTGAACGTTCGGTAATCCGATTTAACGGATCTCGGTGAAATTTTACAGTTGTCTGTAAAAAAAATTACCGGATTTCGGTAAAATTTTACCGAAATCCGTTAAATTGGTTTACCGGACGTTCAGCTGTTGAGAATCCGGTAAACTTTTACAGATTTCTGTAAAAAAAATCTAAGTGTGTATGTTCCATGATTCGCAGATGATCATGAAAGCCACTAGTGCGTGCAGAACCTTCTCATCGGAAGCAGCATTCTTGATCGCTGGAATGAACCTCATAGACATCACCCTGGTAAAGGACAATGAGTAAGGGAGCTCCGCAAAGTGAAGTAGATGGCCAAGGTGAAGCAGGTGTGAGTCACAGCGAAGTTGAGAACAAGCCTTAAACCAATTGTGAAAACAATAAGCTTGAAATGCTAAAAAAGAAAGATCTATTAAACGAGGTTAGTTTTAAAGCACCGACTCTGACTTCAATTTCTACTGTGAAGAGTAAGTGGCAAGTCAAAGCCCGCACAATGTGGGAGGTTCCTGTGCCACACCACTTCTGTAGCAGCAACAAGAACGTGTTACAATAAAACAAGAGTGCTCCAACAGCGAATCGACGAGACAGACCGTTTTGATAAGGAAAACAACCACCTCCTCTGGACAACTTCGCTCCCCTCCCCACCCCCATCTTATTTCAAACACCATGCAGAGGCTACCTCCCTCGGGGGTAGGGTAGGGTCATCTGCCGTTATTAATACTAAAAGGATGAATAATTTCTTCATTAGTTAATGGCTCGACATACAAAAAACCAGCAACCAGCAAAGCGCACAGCGGGAAGAATCGTGTGTCGACGTGGAAAATGCGATCACCGTTTCGTGTTGTATTCTATTAGGTCAGTTTGTTGATGAGCTCGACTTTGTCGGAAAATGATGGGACGTGTTTAATAATGGAAATGTTTCCGATGATGGTGATGGTAGTCGTCCTTCGGAGAAGGCAACCGATGTTCGTGCATTAATGGTTTCAATGTGAGGACAAATTAAGTTAATTTTTCTCGTAAACTGGGTCTGCTCAGCTGCTTTTTTTTTCTCATCTAGCTGCCTGCGACGTGATGCTACGAAGAAGAAAAGTCGTAACACATTGAAATAATGAACCTAAATCTCCTTCACACATCATTCCGATGTTGCTGTTTAGTGTTATTATTTCGTCGGTCGTTCACGCAATGTAGTCAATGGAGGGCAACGCTGCCAGGGGGTTTTACGTGAAAACGCGAAGGAAGCAGGAAGTAGACGTAAGCCAGTTCTTTTATTAGCCTTAATGGCCGTTTATGGTCTCGACATGAATCAACTGAAAGCGTAGATTGTTGAAGGTGCTTGTAGAACGAGTTTCCACTCGATATATGAGTTGAATTGAAGTTTGCTGTCTAATCTTACCTTGTGAGTTCTTCTGTTGAGGTGGAAAATCGATTAGTTCAAACCACAACCATTCTCGTTGCGATTACCTGTACATCGCAGCTTTCCCCATACAATCTCTCTGCCCACTTTCATTTGCGTAATCTTCCGTCTAGGGCCTGCATATGCAAAACTACTATTCGTAGGGAGCGAACTATCACCAACCGAGCAAATCCGAATGGGAAATACTCTCCAACGGGCGATGGACGATGGAATTAAAATTTCCATTTTTGCTCCAAAGTTGATCCTCTTAGCTAAAGGTGAATCTGAATTTGCAGTCCCGGTCGTAGATTTGCTAACCAAACCTTCGACTGCGTAGTAAGTGAGGGCTCACGAAATGAATTTCCCTTGCCCGGAGCCAGTGCAGAATAGAAATTTTGCCACTTTGAATATCTTTGTTCGTGAACAAGAGCGAAGGTAGGTGGAGAAGGATGTGCTTTTCTTTGCAGGTCATGAATTTTTAACCACTTTGTTCTGATCCCCTCGCTGGCGATTTAAATTTTCTAATCCTCGTGAGATAGTGACCATTTGCCCCCTCACTTGATCCTGGTGAAGAATAAAAATACTACAACGAAAGCGTATCGCTCACAAGCAATACAAAACGGTTGTATAAAGTTACCCCGATTCTGTGGGAAGGGGAAGGGGAGCATCTGTTTTGTGACGAACGTAAAACGTTATTTTGCGGTACGCGTGAATAATGATCAAATTATTGATTATGTAATTAATTCCCACTTTCGAATGAGCCCACATCCCATCATCTGCGCTGTTCCCCTGCATAAGTGCGCTATTTACGTATCCAGTTAGGGTGTCGCAAATAGCCCTGTCAGTAGTTGTAAAGTCGGAGACCGTGGGTTCGATTCACGGTCTGGTATGGAAGATCTCTCTGATTGAAAATGTCCCCGTCCTCGCTGTGCTTAATTTACAGCTCTTAATTAATAGCTGTGGAAGAATATCGAGAGCAGTGGTTTACTATAGCAGAGTAATAAGCCTGAAAGAAGTTGAAAAAAAACAACCAGAGGGCAGACGGCCCACTCGCTGTAATGATCATAATGGCTTTGTGTTGGGAGCTTGGCAGTACACGTGCCTCGGGCCCACACAAAAAATGACGGCAGGGGGTTTAGCATATGTTTGGAACACGTGAAAAATGTTCGCTTTAGTCCTTGTTTGTGGGTTGGCTTCGTGCGTAGGAATTGTGTGGTAGGTGTATATTAATGTGAGGAGTTAAGTTTTATGTACATTTTTCATCGTTTTCATGCCTACAAGCCTTTTGTAACGAGTGTTTTGCCAACTCTTAAATTTCTCAGTCTTTGATTGAGAGCTATTGATGCCAGCAGCAATGCATTAGTTTGTCTGGCAAGCACAATTATGCTCAGAGTTCAATTACCGCTTCAACAAGACGAAAGTTGAAGTAAGACGGGTTTTTGTTTCAAAAGAATGAGATCACCAAGTAGGGGGACGTACACAGATAGAAAGAAACATTTGATTTTCTGCGTTATCTAATGCAGATAAAGGGAATGATGGATTTGGCATAAATTTATGGGATCTTTCATGTAACTTTAAGCAAGATTTCGATGGAATCAGGTCTGTTGTATGAAAGATTGCAAAAAATGTTGTATGCTATATGAAATATTGCAAACAATAACGTTGTTTTGGCTGGAAACAAAACGAGGGGACATTTTAAGGTGTCTGTTAAAATTCATTATTTTTGTCTGTGTAGCTCATCGAGTCTTCCTTTCCGCTTCTTAGCATCATGCAATGATGTACCCAGTGGTAATCCACCAATTGCATGTCGGTCTGCCCAATTCGGAAGACGCATGCATTGAGTTATCTCAAATTATATTATTCCACCCAATACATTACAAATAATTGCGATTAGTTGAGCGTATTGAAGAGTTGAGAGTTTAGTTGAGTGTATTGACCAAGTCTCCACCGGTAGATACAAAACAGATGAGCTTGGAATTGAATAGAAGCATCAAGTTACCATAAGGCACGAAATGCTTCTAGAGACTCTAATTTTACCAAATCCTTCAATCGCAATTTTAGGTGGATTAGAATAGATTACTCTCTATGATCGGTCCAAATCTTAAGCGTTGTTGAAAATGGCTTGTCTTTTCAATGAATATCCCCCATCAATACAGGCAACACTTTTTTCCCAAAGCTTGAAAGAAAAAACAAGTACATACAAAAATTTAAAACAACTGTATCATTTAATTCAAGTTTTGCTCTCTTAGTTGAAACAAAAGGTGAATAAATTCGACTTTATCCCCAAAATATTCTGACTTTGGATATGACTCCACTTCAGGAAAATAGTTTTGTTGGTTTTTCTGGAAGCTGCAGATCAATTCTTTTTGCATTTTTCCATGGTCCTGCAATGCTTACCACTCGTCTTAAAGTTGGCTTGACGATAGCCCGGTAGCATCCAATTTGTCGAAGCGGTGGGAGAATTGATGCCTTTTTCAAAGAAATCTACTCCATTATCTTGCATCCATTGTACTTAGAGGGTCTTGTTTCCCGGACTTGAAAAAATCCCGGGATTCCCGGGATCCCGGGAAGAAAATAAAAAAACTTTCAAATTTAAATTTCATGTATTTATTGAATTCATTTTAATGGAAATATGTGTTTCAGGTTGATTTACACACGAATCATTACTTGTCTTCACGTTTGAAATATGACTTGAGAAATGTTAGTTCGTTGATGCTTGATCCGACAATGAGGACCTCTTTTTAGTGCACATATTGCCAGAATCAGAGAAAACCCGCTCGCTGTCAATCGAAGTGGGTTTGATAGACTTCAAAGCCATAAACACCTTCTCAAGGCTCGGTGTAAGTTCTCCACTTACCGCAAACAGAGCAAGTTCTTTTTTGATGACATTATCCAGGCTGGGTGACTCCCGTTGTTGGGCACTGAGCGTATCAGCCTGTTTCTGGATCATAGCTTCCAGTTCTTCTTTAAGAGACGGTTCCTGATTTCCATCAGATTCAGCAGTTGAGGCGTCGATCCGATGGAGAATTGTAAATCCGGCCGCACTCTTCTTTGACAAACTTAATCAGCTGGTTACGGGGAGCGATCGGTAGCTCAGCAGAATTCTGGGATGAACTTCCACCACTCTGAAGCCACCTCATAAGTGAGACAAGCTTGACGTTTCGGAGGCCTGTTGCCTGTCTTGAGTACATATAGCTTTCACGCTGTACTCAGGCCTCTTACGCAGTCTCAGTAGGAGTCAGGCAAAATGATTGACGCCACGGTTTAATACACTCCTATAAATTACCCTTACCTTACTTCCATACACCTTTATCATTTCACACTTTTCGCTCTCTTGCGACGGCTATCGCATCTGTTCTTTCCAACATACTCCCTCCCGCTTCGAGTAGACATGTGACCGAAATAGCCATCAAACAATTCAAAACCAAAACACTGTCGAAAAAATCTTTCAATTTATTAATTAAACTTTGGTTTATCAGGTCAATCCTATAACCTAATCAAGGAACGCTATTTGATCAACTTCACTCCTAAGTGGTCATCTTCCCCCGAGTTGACGGTACTTACTAAAGTCTGCAATATGATGAGTTATTGCGAATCGAGGACGTCCTTAAATTGATGATAATGCACTGTAAAATATTCCGAAACTGATGCTTACGCACGAATTGTTTTGTTTGTCTAACTACGTTCAAGTTATTGTTTACAAAAACTGTTGTGCTTTTTTTTCAGCTCAACGATGAGTTGTTGTTTATCAACAGTGAGCAACCGATGCTATGCAGTGATGCTCGTGAGAAATTATACAACCGAATGTCACCCGAAGAAAGATCGGCCCACCTACGAGTGGTTGTACAGGCTAGCCTGTTGCATAGACTTTCGAACAGAGCAAAAGAAGTAACAAACAATGATAGCAAAAGCAAAATGCCGAGGGGCTGAAAAATCGGTTCAATTGTGAAGACTATAAATAAATTTTATCTCTTGAATGGTATTATACTATTATTGGATAATGGAATTATACTGTTTTGGCCATATATTTGACACTTTGTGACAGTTACATTTTAACCAACATAGTTTTGTTAAGTAAGTTCTCATTTGACATTACAAACATTGTTGGTAACAAGATTTTTAAGCTTCGGGAAATCCCGGGATTCACGAGAATAATCCCGTGATCCGGGATGATACGCATCCCGGGATATCCCGGGATTTCCCGAACAAGACCCTCTAATTGTACTGTGGTTTTGGCGTTATTGGTTGACGCCAAATCAGGCCAGAATAAAGGAGCAACCTTGAACTGCTTGTTTAACGGAAGCATCCTTTTCTGCAAACACTCAGTACGGTAAACATTGGCATTGTTCGTACCTTTAGTGTAGAAAATCGATGACATGGAACCGCAAGAATAAATTGCCTGCCATACGCGAACCATCTGGCCAAATGTTTCCACCTTGAACGACTTTTTGGAGATGCTCACATCTTCGCCGATGACCATGGTATCAAATTGCGATCCTGGAAGCGTTCTGGAGTCCTCTTTCACATGTGTCTCGTTATCGATCAAAACTTAAGTAGACGGTCATTGCAAAGGTTGGCTGTACAATTTTCTAGCTTTGGATTTTTACTAAGCACTTTGTTCTGCTATTTTCTGCTTCTTATAAGTCTTCTTATAGGTTTTCTGAAGTTTATCAATATCATACTTATGAAAAATCCTGAAGATAGCGCTGCCGCACGGCATGTTTTGGGATAAATGCCCAACTGGTTCCTACTACAGGTTCCTCCGGGGACGTTCTGGTGGTTCCGGGAGTGGCCAATATAGAAAAGGATCCATTTGAAGTTTAAAATAAGGTTTGCGATGAAAAACCAAGAAGAAAGAGCTGTCATATGGCATGTTTTGAGTAAAATAAAGAGTTAACCGCATCCAGGACCCTTCATCAGAACCTGTTCCACGGAAATGGCCATATCTCGGTCAATTTGAAACCGATTCTTGTAATCGATATTTCATTTGCTTGGAAAACGTTTTTTCTTTACGTGTGTTTACTAATAAATTGTTTGACATTGACATCTTGTACAAAATCTCATCACAAATTCAAAATGTGAGATAGCTTCTCCGGAAACCCGGAACAACTCTGGTGTCCGGAGACCATGGCCAATTATGTTACCAAGATTCAAAATTAAATTAAATCGTTTGATAAAGACTGTATTCGATAAAATTTGGACACACAAAATAGGCCACCAACATTTTTTCTTGAGCCCGATTCTTTTCAAACTTTCTGGAAATAAAGTACTACCAAATGGTTAAGTTTTGACATCATTGGTTTATTGAACCTCTTCTCCCAACCCAAATGCCCGCACCTTTGCCTTGACCCCTTTCATCAAATTTTGGGCAATGATGCCGACTTGCTTACTTACTTTTAACCACACCTTCTTTAGTTCAAGTTCATTTTCTATCAGTTTTGGAGTTTTAACGAGCTTTGCCTTCATGATTGCCCAAAATTTTTCAATTGGGCGAAGTTCCGGAGTGTTTGGAGGATTGACGTCTTTTGGTACAAAAACTACATTATTATCTTTGTACCAGTCTAAGACGGGCCGGGCATAGTGGCAAGATGCCAAATCCGGCCAAAACAGTGTCGGGCCATCGTGAGATCTCAAGAAGGGCAGAAGTCGTTTTTGGAGGCATTCGTCCTTGTAGATTTGTCCGTTGACGGTCCCAGAGGTGATGAAGGGCTGACTCATTTTGCCACATCCGCAGATCGCTTGCCAGACAAGGAATTTTTTGGCGAATTTCGACAATTTCTTCTTCCGTACACTCTCCGGAACGGCCAACTTAGAGGTGGCGACGTAGTGTTCCTGTCCTGGCATTTGTTTGGTGTCGGCTTCAATGTAGGTCTCATCGTTCATCTTAATGCAGAACGGTTTTGTGAGCCACTCCCTGTACAGTTTTCTTGCACGAGTTTTGGCCACCGAGTTCTGTTTATCGCTCCGGTTCGGTGCCTTCTGGACCTTGTACACATGTAATCCAGAACGTTTTATTGTTTTCTGCACAAAACAAACTGAAACTTTCGCCTTTTTCGCAACATCCCTGATCGAAATGTTGGGATAACGCTTAAATTGGTTCAATACCATCCTGGCCTTCTCCGGATTTGATGTGCCACGTTTTTTGCCACTACCATTTTTCCGCTTGGTTGTTTTACGGTCCTTGAACGTTTTGATCACATGAGATACGGTTGAATGTGCGATTCCGAGCTGTTTTCCGATCCATCGATGAGAAGCGTTTGGGTTTTCGAAGTGAGTGCCCAAAATTTGTTGGCGCACTATTTCTTCATTCGAAGCCATCACTGAAATCACTCGACCGATTTTCACGAAACTCATTACACAATTGACGCAACACCATGAAATACATTCAGTTAAAATTTCAATATTTTTTTACCCACACGCTAAAAAGTTACGAACAATTGCGTGTGTCCAAATTTCTTCGAATACAGTCTTTATTTCATAAAATTAGAGCACTACAAAGTTGATACAAAATTTGCTAGTCCCGATCATTCAGTCTATCCCCTGTAGGTAGGCTCAAACTGATAGTCTTACGCGTGTATGTGTGAGCGTATAATAAGCGTTGCCAATTTATTTTCGTTACAACCCTTAAATTTGTCCAAATCGGCTTTCAAATACTCTTAGAATTTACCTAGTCTTCGCAATTAAAATCCATTAAGACATCTAGTGAGTGGCATCCGCTGCATCCTGCTGATACTGTTGATAATCGGTCCAAACCGGTTACCAATAATGATTCACACTCTGTGAGAAGTTCCAACAGCATTCATACTGTTAGTTAAAATCGAAACATATATTTGAAAATATATTTGTGCATCTCTTTAACCCTTATGTGTTTGACAAAAAAAACACCTTTAAGTGATCGACAGGGCACCCGGGTACCCACCAAATTCAAATGATTATAACTCTTGCAATTATTGACTGATTTTATTTCTTTTGGCACCATTAGATTCAAAAAATCATTCGCATTAAGGACATTATCAGCAATGACCATTTAATTTCATCTGGTTCCCGTAAATCCGGGTTTCCAGGGCAGTGGTCCTGTACGGAGACACTATTTGGAAACATCTATTGAATTTCCGGGAATAGATGTCAAAATTTTAGAAATAATTCCTAGAAACTATTTCTATTTCATTGTGGGCCATATGCTGACTTGTTTCTGCAACGGCCATTCTGTAACAGGTTCCCGTGGGGCCTAGAGTGGCCATGAACATGATTGGAAGGAAACCCTGGCAATATGAGTATCAAAATTCATGAAATTTTTCCAGTAGAATATTTCTCAATGTTAAGTGGCAATCTGATGATTTGTCCTAGGACCTGTCTTTTCGGAACAGTTCCCGTGGGGCCTCGAGTGGCCATGAACATCTTCAGTAGAAAACCCTGGCAATATGAGTATCAAAATTAATGAAATTCCGCCAGTAGGATATTTCTCAACGTTTTGTGGCCATCTGATGATTTGCCCATGGACCTGACTTTCCGGAACAGGTTCCCGTGGGGCCTAGAGTGGCCGTGAACATGATAAGAAGGAAACCCTGGCAATATGGTTATCAAAATTCATGAAATTTCTCCTGTTCCAGGATGACCATTCCGATGAAAAATTATCAGATGACCACAAAACGTTGAGAAATAGCTTTCTGGTTAATATTCATGAATTTTGAAACCCATATTGACAAGGTTTCCTTCTAAATATGTTAATGGCTACTCGAAACCAAACGGGAACTTGTTCCGGAATGACCGGTCCGAGGACAAATAATCAGATGACCACAAAACGTTGAAAAATATCATGAATTTTCATATCCATACTGCCCGGATTTCCTTCTTAACATGAAAATGGCCAGTTGAGGCCAAACGGAAACCTTTTCCGGAAAGATAGGTCCGAGGATAATTCATAAAATGGCCACTTAGCGTTGAAAAATATACTACCGGAGAAATTTCATGAATTTTGATACTCATATTGCCAGGGTTTCCTTCTAATTATGTTCATGGCCACTCTAGGCCCCACAGGGACCTGTTTCGGAAAGACAAATCCTAGTAAAAATCATCAAATTGCCACAAAACGTTCAGAAATATCCTACTGGCAAAATTTCATACCTTGTAATGATGAGTTGACTTCGTTGGCTTTCAGTCTTTTTAATAATGGAAACAGACACTTTTTTCTATTTTCCAACGTTTCGGCGTAATGTTCTGCCGTCTTTTAGGGATCATAGATTTCTGTTTTGGTCAAATTATGTTCTGAATTTATATTAAAATGTCTAGTAATTCTATTTTTTCTAGTAAAAACCACCTGTAGAAAACAGAAATAGTAAAGGTTGTACGGAATCGAATTGCACCACTTCCAAATGGCTGTAACATCTTACCCGTTGGGTATTTTCTATTGAAATTTTGGGTGGAGTAGGTTCAATGTGTATTTGTCTACGCTGTGTAATTTTCACTAGCAGGTGTGCAATCGTTGCGAAGATAGAGTCGGAAGAACATCAGCGGCGCATAGAAATGTTGCGCGCGTACCTCGAAAATCCGGATCTTTCTCATCGTGCCATCAGCAGGAAGCTGGGAATGGTACATTCTACGGTGTGTCGTGTTTTAAATCGGTACTACAAACGTTTGACCATCGATCGGAAAGAAACAAGTGGCAAAAATGGATCTCCGTATAGTGTTAAGGATCACAAGCGGGTAGTTCAAGCTTTCAAGAGGAATCCCAAATGTTCAGTTCGAGATGTGGCGAAGAAACTGAATCTAACCAAAACTTTCGTGCAAGATGCGAGAAAACGTGAAAGACTACACTCGTACAAAGTCCAAAGGGCGCCTAATCGCGATGAACGGCAGAATACGGTAGGTAAAACACGTGCGCGGAGGCTCTACACCCAGATGTTGACAAAACTACATTGCCACGTTTTGGATGATGAGACGCATTGAAAAGCAGACTTCCGGCAGCTTCCGGGGCTCCAGTTTTTCACTGCTCATCATAAATTCGATGTCCCTGCTCGTGTGGAAAGCGGACCACTCCATTCGTGACAACTGGAACGGTTAATGGGCAGGTGCCTCCCAAAGCGTCTACTCCCTTTTTTGAGGTCACACGATGGTCCTACGATTTTCTGGCCAGATTTAGCCTCGTGCCATTACTCGAAAGAGGTTTTGGAGTGGTTTGGAGGCTAAGGAGGTCAATTTCGTGCCGAAGCATCTCAACCCCCCGAACGCACCGGAACTGCGGCCAATTTAAAAATCCTGGGCCATCATGAAGCAGGCATTTCGGAAGCATCCTAAGGAAGTGAAATCGGAGGAAGATATGAAGAAAAACGGGATTGCCACGCATAAAAAAATTGGTCTAAATGTTGTACAGGACCTTATGAGTAGTGTAAAGAAGAAAATTCATGCATTTGGATATGGAATTGAAATTGAATAAAACAATCATGGAAAAATATTTACAACATGTTTTAGGGAGTAAGCTGAAAGTTTGAAGATGATTGGTTGAACGGGCGAATTTTGCCGAATAGCCAAAGAAATCAGCTCATCAATATCCAATTAGTTATTAAATATTGTTCATTCGGTTGATTTTAAAACCACAGTAATGAGTTAGACTTTTCTGTGTGGTTTGTATTGAGGATTGTATCGAAAACAAGCTTTCCACGTACTAACATATAAGAAGCAGAAAATCGCCAAAAAAAAGTGCAGAGAAAATTGTATTCGCAAGTTT
Organism: Aedes koreicus; assembly: GCA_024533555.2. Classification (NCBI taxonomy): domain Eukaryota; kingdom Metazoa; phylum Arthropoda; class Insecta; order Diptera; family Culicidae; genus Aedes; species Aedes koreicus. The sequence continues at coordinate 135,463 of JAHHFK020005989.1, forward strand.
TGCAGCCACCGGCTGCATGTGGATGACAAGACCTATGTCAAAAGGACGCAAAAACCATTCCAGGTCCACAATATTACAATGCCGTCGTAGGAGAGGATGTAAGCGATGCAGACAGATCGAGTCAATTTGAGAAGTTTGGTCGAAAAGTGCTGGTATGGCAAAAAATATGTTCCTACGGTATGAAGTCTACCATTTTTTACACTACCGGAACAATCAATGCGGAAATCTATCGATCTGAGTATCTGCAGAAGGGGTTGCTGCCTTTATATTAGAAGCATAGTACCTCTCCACTGTTTTGGCTGGATCTAGCGTCGGCACATTTTGCCAAAACAACGCTCAATTGGCCCACGAACAATGAAATACATCAATCCACAGAATCAACTTTATTGAACGATTGTGAAGAAGTACTTCAAAAAGCCTGGTAAAGGCTTCTTCAAAAAGCCTGGTAAAGCAGCTGAGAATATGCAGGAGTTCAAACAAATGTGGGCTAAGGCGTCCAAAAAGGGGATGAAACACTTGTCCGGGACTTAATGAAAAGCGTTCGATGAAACATTCGCAATTTCTTTAAAAAATAATATTAATTTCATCTCCACAATATTCAAGGTCAATCCCGTACAATAAAGAGTCATCCATTTGTTTAAATAAAACATCATTTTTTTTATATAATTTGAAAGAAAAATATGTGGATAACTTATTTTCGATACAGTCCTTAGTAGCAATGTTCTAGTTAGTCATATTCTCTGTCATTGCTTTTTTATTAATTGCAGGTTAGTCAGGTCAAAAATTATGGCAAATAAAACTGAAATATTGTTTATTGGGGGTGCAAATGATTATTAGATCCCAAGCTGGAGAGTAGGTAAGCATTTGTAATTTTGACAACAATTTAATCCAGTATATTGTTCATGTTCCTATTTGATGTTAAAACTATTACTTATGGTTGATGCTGATTAATATTCGTTAGGTCAGAGTAGTTTTTTCATCTTTGGCCAGAAAAACGGGGAGTCGTTGTGTATTGCCATTAATCTCTGATATGCGCCCTGTAAGCCATCATGTACTGGTGCCTTCTTTTTCGTCTCCTTTATATACATATCAATATGCCGGCGTCGGTGGTGTGGTGGTAAGCGTGACTGCTACTTGGCACCCCAGTGGGCCTGGGTTCAATCCCAGTCGACGTCGGTGGTTTTTCTGAGGCGAAAAAATCTAGTCACGTCTTCCTTCGGAAGGGAAGTAAAGCCGTTGGTCCCGGCTCATATTCATGAGTCGTAAGGTAGGGTTCAGGTGGTGGAGTCGTCTTCCTGGTGTCGGTGATTGTCACCATGTGAGGAAATAGGCCGACGTAAAATAAAAGAAAAAAAAAAATATACATACCAACCTGCATGGCCGAGAGCGGTTATGAAATTCAAGCACCTGCTCGGCTTGCTCATGTCCATGACTCACCAAATACTGCATAATCTACGCATTAATAACTAACTCAATCCTATCTTCCAACACTTACTGCTGACTCGTCCAAACACCTTCGAAACATAGCAAATTTCATAGTCTACAAATTAGTGTGACAACAACATCTAACAAGACAAACACGAGACAAAATAAACAACTAACTTCATAACTAACAATAGTGCACTAGTAATCATCGAGTTCAGATTTCTCAGTAAGACAACTTGATTCAAGTGATATTTTTTTTGGATCAATATGAAATTAAAGGGCGAACACGAAATTATTGCGACACCGAAAGTGTCATGCCAATTTTCTTACAATGTTTAGAATCAAACCAAAATTTTAGGGTAGTTTTATACATATGTTTACTTCAAAAATCAAAAGAAAAGTTAATCGATGGAGCCTTGAGTGTAAAATTGAACGCATTTTCGCTTGATGCCCTCCATCAAAGTCTTTACAGTGTCATCCGGTACCAGTTTCTCAGTTTTTTTTTCCATTTTCTTAACATGTCCTTCTCGTCTTTGACTGTCTTCTTGCTCTTCCGAAGTTCCCGCTTCATCATTGCCCAGTACTGCTCCACCGGGCGCAGCTCCGGACAGTTTGGCGGATTCATGTCCTTTGGAACAAAATGGACAGAATTGGCCTCATACCACTCCAGGACACTTTTAGAATAGTGGCATGATGCCAAATCTGGCCAAAATAGCGGAGCTTCGTCGTGCTGCTGCAAGAACGGTAAAAGGCGCTTCTCGAGGCACTCAGATTTGTAGATCTCGCCATTTACTGTGCCCTTTGTCATGAAAGGCTCACTCCTCAGTCCGCAAGAGCAGATGGCCTGCCAAATGAGATATTTGAAGGCGAACTTAGACATTTTCTTCTTCTTAAATTTGTCGTCCACATAGAACTTGCTCTTGCTGGTGAAAAACTCCAACCCCGGAATTCGCTTAAAATCGGCTTTTATATACGTTTCGTCGTCCATCACACAGCAGCCATATTTTGTCAGCATCTCCTCGTAGAGCTTCCGTGCCCGAGTTTTAGCCGTCGATTGTTGCCGTTCATCGCGGTTTGGGAAGTTCTGTACCTTGTTTGTATGTAGTCCAGCTCTCTTCTTTGCATTCTGGACGTAGCTCTGCGACATGCCGATCTTTTTAGCCAAATCACGGCTTGAGACGTTGGGATTTGCTTTAATCATCCGCTTCACCTTTCCCTCCGTCTTTTTGTTCTCCGGTCCCGGTTTTCTTCCAGCTCCTTTGCCGTGGTCCAACGTCAATCGCTCCTGGAACCGCTTCAACACTCTGGAGACGGTTGAATGGTGAATGTTCAACATTTTTCCCAACTGCCGGTGCGACAGGTCAGGAAATTCCAGGTGTTTGGAAAGAATTTGTTCTCTCGACTCGCGTTGGTTCACCTCCATTTTCGTTGAATCGAAAAACACGACTTCGAGTTTAACAGCATGTAAACAATACACATCAATGAGAAAGTGTGCAAAATTTGGTTGATTTATTATAATTTCGTGTTCGCCCTTTAATAGAACCGTTACAAATAAATACAAATCAATCCAGGAAAAAAAAAGAAATACTGTATCAAACACATTAACAGACCATATTCATACGCATACAAATTATTATGAATAAGACAAGACATAAAAATACACAGTACACTGACGAAAACTCAACATGGACAAAGCAAATTCTTAATACATGAAAGCGAATCTATTTTCTTAAAACTTTTTGATTCATCACGATAAAAACAGTGACCAAAATGGGCATCATAGCCTAAGTACGTCATTGTGTTGATTTAAAATAGAGGCTCATAGAAGCGAGTCTTAAAAATAAAATGATGCAGTGCAGATTAAATACAAGGGAATGCCACTGTGATACAAACAAAAATCGGGCCTTGGTCTTATTGTATTCTCCGTCACTGCAGGAGATAAACATCAAATCTGAAGAACTGTGCCACATGTAGCCAGGTTGGAACTGAACGCATCTGCAGAGTTTGGTGGGATCATACCTGTTATCATTTTGTCACATAAAAACATGGTTAAAACGAACAAAATACAACTTAACAAAACCATTAAACAACAAGACAATACTATGATACGTAAGAATAACAGATTAATGAAACATTTTGCAACACTGGAAGAATTTCATGACTATGAATCAACCAGACTATACATTTACACATCGAAGAATTTTGGAATGACGTCGTAAGCACAAGATTGACAAAACTACATGAGAAGCTTTCAGGTCACTTAAGCCCTCTTCAAATTTTCATCGCACTTTTCAATTGCCATCATTACCGTTAAGACAATTCATATATTCTCATCAAATTAAAAACAAAAAAACCTTCAATAAAGTTATTCATAAATCAGCAGAGATTCAGCACGCACGAGCCCAGTGGCAAGCCGCGCGAAAGCTGTTCAAAGCAAATCGGCTTATGGATAGGAGCAGTTCTTCTCAAATTCCTCCACCCTCCCCCCAAAAGCCAAAAGAGCCAACATTTATTTATTTTATCACTATTTCTCCGTGCCCAGCCTTCAAGGGTAGCGAATAGCAAAGGTCGCCGGCGGTCGACGAAGAAAACGATGGCGACGTCCTCCGTCTCGTTAATCTGACATCGGATTAAATTTTTCCGCTGATTTCCCATGGGTGCTATGTGCCAACGTTTTGTCCGTCGGAATTGGCGGCTCTCGGATCAGCTAGTGGAGTACGCTGAAAAATCGCCGAACCAGGAAGGAGGTGTGCTTCACCCTTGATGATGTAATGGAAGAGCTCCGACGGACGTCTGGGTGTGTAATCTTCCTTTTTTTCCCTAGCCTGGAGGTTCTTTTGATTATTTTCTGATTTTCTCAACACACATACACTCACAATCATGCAAAGACCGTCGAGAGCGGTGCTTCTTTCGTCGACGAGCGAGGTCGTCGGTGATGTAAGATTCTAGACTTTGGCTGGCAGAAGCAGACAAGTCGTTAGGCGAAATTTAAGAGTTTGTTAAGGAGACGCGCTTTCGGAATTTTTAATGATGAGAGGTAAGGACTCACGGGGGAAAAAAACGCGAAACGTGAAATGCGGAACGATGGAATAATGCTTGTTTAATTTGAAATGCTTTTGATTGGCAATTACCGAGAGATTTTCGAGCAAAAAGATTATTTTTGTTTGATGAGAAAGACGAAGATCGGTGGGCTGTTTCCACTTTGGGCATTCCCAATAATTCTGAAAATTCTATCATGCAATAGGTCAGGACTGTGAACCTTTCAAATGGATACGGTGGCATTTTTATATTTGGATATTGATTGTTTGGATCAATAACGGAATTTTACGAAATTGAAATTGGTTGAATATTTAAGCTGAACATCAGATGTTGCCGCATAAAAAAGCTATCAAGATGTTTCATAAAAATGATAAACCATAAGAACGGCCTGTCGCCCATACCCAAATAAATTCGACTTAATTTGATTAAATTTATGCTCAGGTCATGTACCTACATCCCCATACCAATATGGAACGACCGATTCAAACAAGGAAGTGGATTCAAAGGTGCCGGGATCAGGGCGCCAAAAGCGGCAGCCGCCACAACAGCTGTCGGAGAAAGGCGAAAAAAGTTATGACCTATCGAAAGTTCTTCGGCCTGGCTATAAAAAAGTACGATTAATGGTTAAAGTTGCCAAACTGTAGAAACACAGAGGGGGGAAGAAAAACCCGAAGGTACCCGGCCGATTGTTAGGCTGCACGAAAACTCAAACCATAGAGGAAGTTCTGTAGGGCCGCTCATCACGGAATGCTTCCCAGCCAAACACTGCTCTTCAAGCCTGAGTGTGCCGTTTTTATGTAACGATCATCACCATTAGCATTTAGTTAATTAAAAGCGTAAAACAACAATTTCCCAAAAGCACGTGAAGGTTGGTGCCGATAGATGTATGAGGGTTTGGGTTTATAGTTACAGGAAATGTGATGGAAGCAACCTTTTTTTTCTATTTTGATGTTCCAACACGAATGAATCCCTGCGCTGTGCAACTGAACAAACCCTTACCCGGTTGGAGGTGGATTACATCAAGGGTGAAAATGACAAAAGTTTTTCGCAATAGCATACTTTCGATTTCGGCTGCTGCCTTTCGTTTGTCGATGTGGAAGCTCAACACCTGAAACTTTCACTACTGCGACGATGAATGAAGTTGATAAGGGAACAACTGATCGCCATGTAATCTGTTATGGAGCGAAGTTTGTTCGTAATACGCTTCATTGTGATTTGAGGCAGAACCGGTGAAATCATCGACTAGAAAGAGATGCGAAATGGCTATTGAAAAATAAGTTTCAGAAGTGATTTTATATTCGAGAAAACTGTTTGTTCATTTGTTGTCTCAGTTTTTGCAGTTTCACAGTGAATAAAGTTTTACTACTTCAACTTTGTCCAGAGATGCTAGATTTACCGACATGACAGAATTTACTAATCATGAAAACAGACGTTTTACATGTTTATATACACAGAAAAAAATAATGAATTTTGATAGACGCGTAAATATTTCCCCTCGTTTGATTTCCAGCCTAAACAAACGTTAACAACGTTATTGTTTGCAATATTTCATACTGCATACAGCATTTTTTGCAATCTTCCATACAAAAGACCTAATTTCAGCAATATCTTGCTAAGAGTTACATGAATGATCCTATTAATTTATGCCAAATCTAGCACTCCCTTTATGTGCATAAGATAACGCAAAAAATTAAATGTTTCTTTCTATCTGTGTAGATATTGATATCCTTCAACACCTATCAATAGTTTTTTGAAAACCAAGTTTATATTTTGATTTTCTTCGTACTACACTGTAGTATTTTTGCTTGATAAAAAGTGTTCAAGGTTCTTATGATTTAAGATAGTATTTATTTTTATGTATTTTACATTCCTAAAATATGACTTTGCAATCATCAGAGAACTAGACTAAATTTGAATATTTTTGCATGAGCATGATTGACTGCCCTATACCTGCTTCTGCTTTATTGTCAGATGAAATGTAATTAAACAGAGAACCAACATTTGATGTTTGGTATTAACATACATTTTCAATGCATAAGAACAGGTGACCTCAATGCTATAATCGGCAATATCGTCATACCGTCAATATCGGCTTCGCACAGTGATTCGAAAAGCCTTTTTTCACGGCGAAATTAATAATTCCTAAGGGTAACGTTTCCCAATTATGGTTTATTCTACAAAGTTGCACCTTAAAAAGTTGTCCATCTTGTGGTGATATTTTCGTAGTTTCCATACTTTACCGCTAGGGCAGCGCTTTTGCTAAATTTTGAACAAAGCACAATAATAACAATAGGGAATATAATTTCAAGCAACTTTGCCCAAGATGCCATTTCTCTAGCTCTTTATCTGACCATAGAACTATCTTTCTGCTTTAAATCAGGGTGCTTCTTAAAATATAAGTTCAAATGTTTGGAAAAAATAATCTTTAGATGACGTGTAGAGCAAGTTATGATGCATGTTTTTGCTGAACTAAGAGTTTGGGTATATTATATTTTTCAAAAGTTAGGGGTGATTTTAACGAAAAAGTCCCCGCTCGTGTGCCCCAGGTGTACCCGACCTCATTTATAAATCATTATGTTTATTGATATGCATCAAAAGAAGAATTTTATGGTCTTCTGGCCAATTCTCGCCTTAACAATCATTATAAGGTCGAAAAGAAAAAAACGCATATTTTTAGTAAAAATTACCTCTTACTTTTGAAAGAAAAGTTGTATTTCAAAGTTTTGTTCATCAAAAATGTACGCTATAACGTTTTCTATATTTTGTATGAATTTCATTTTTTCTTAAAATGAGAAACAAAAAAGTTAGAATAAAAAAAACTCATATTTTAAGAGGCACACTGATTTAAAGCAGAAAAATAGCTCTACCATGGTCAAATAAAGGGCAAGAAAAATTGTGTCTTGCGCAAAGTAGCTTGCAATTATATTCACTACAAACGTGTCTTTGACATTACCCTTCTCTTGTACTTTGTTCATAAGTAAGTAAGATCAGCGCCCTAGCGGTAAAATTAAGAAACTACGAAAATATCACCACAAGATGGAAAACTTTTTTACGTACAACTTTGTACAAGACATCATGATTCGAAAACGTCACCCTTAGGAGATATTAATTTCGTAGGGAATGGGTAGGAATGTATTTAACGTGATACTCGCATTGAAGGAAGTCGCGGAGCCTACTGCACTTCAACAAAAAACCACTCGGATGTTAGATGAAATAGTTAGGTTTGCAACAGGATCTGTTTTGGTAAACGGTGTGCTGATTTCAACTGACGTCGGCAGCGAATAAGATAGTTTACAATGTTCCCGGATAATTTTCTGTACAGAGATGTACCTTAAAATTATGCAAAGTTTGGCACCGACTTAAACCAACAGTACAAGTGCTGTTGGAGCTTTTCACATATGTGGCTGGTTTATTTCAGCAGAATACAAAAATATGTTAAAACATAGAGTTTGCTGAAAGGTTTAAACCAACAGGAAGGATGCTGTTGAAGCCACTTACAAGAATTCTCGGTGGCCAATGTCACTGAAACCAGGTTTTTCCACCATTAATGCATTTTTGAGACCATACATTTTCAAATTTCCACCATTAATGGGTACAAACATTGTGTCAAGGTTGAAATTGCATAATTTTAGAAAGAGTTGAAATCCGGGTCAATACTGACCCTAATCTTTTATGGGTCAGTTTTTTTAATACCCAAGGGATTTTAAATCACGTGAACACTCAATTATTCAGTCCCTGTCCTGAAATGCTTAAAATTACTTGAATGTGAAGTACTTTTGTCCTGGAAAAAATGAACCCCTTGAATATGAAGCAAATCAAAATCTGAGATGTCAAGATCTACTCAAATATACTTGAAAGCACTTAAGCATGAAGTGAATCAGCCATGTAAGGTAAAGAGTAATATGAAAATGAAGTGAATCAATCTTGAATCACTTTTATACTAAGTTATTTACTCCTCCAGAATCTGGACTCAGTCCTGAAATGCCTAAAGTTACCAGAGTAAAATATTGGAATCATTTGAATATCAAGTGAATTACTTCTCAAATGTTTGAAATAACTAGGGGGATACATGTATGGATCCTGAAAATTTGAAATCTCTGATATATGGAGTGCAGAAAAAATTAAATAAATAAGTGATGAGACTTTAAAATTTTGAAATCACACATTATACTACACAGTTCAAAAAAGTAGTGTGATTTTCTGTTCAATATCATGCACATAAAAGGAGCGTCACAAAACATACGCATTTAAATTATGGATCGTATAAAGTTCTGGGATAACCATACATTGCCAATAATGTTGCATACAAAAGCTTGTCTTTGTTAGAATCTATTTCATGACAGTTGCTGCTTCGTGTGGAATGAAATATTAGGTGCGCAACTAAGTTCCCGCTGTTTAGCAATAGATGGCGCCAGTAGTAAGTGCTGGTTGAATGTTGTACATCTCAAGCGTCATAAACCAAGCTCAGACATATGGTAAACAAACCGCTTTGCCAAATCAGTGATTTTGGTTTAGTGTTATATATTTTGGTTGTTTGAAGATGTCTGATTTCGTGCCAAATAATCGTCATATGCGGGAAGCGTTGATTTTCTTCTTTCATTCGAAGAAAACGGCGGCTGAAGCATATCGAGAGCTCCAAAAAGTTTACTCTGAGTGAAACAACATGTCGTGATTGGTTTCGTCGCTTCAAAAACGGTGATTTCAGTGTTGATGATCGTCCGCGTGAAGGAAGGCCAAAAAACTTCGAAGACTCTGAATTGGAGGCATTGCTCGATGAGGATCCGTGTCAAACGCAAGAAGAGCTTGGTTCAGGATTAGGAGTTTCCCGCCAAGCCGTTTCGAAGCGATTGCATGCGTTGGGAATGATTCAAAAGCAAGGAACTTGGGTTCCTTACAATTTGAAGCCAAGAGATGTTGAGCGTCGTTTTTTCGTCTGCAGTTGTTCCAGCGGCAAAAAAGGAAGAGTTTTCTACATCGCATTGTGACGGGTGACGAAAAATGGATTCATTACAGTAACCCAAAACGGAAACATTCATGGGGACTGCCCGGGCATGCTTCAACATCGTAGCCTAGGCCGAATATTCACGCTGCGAAGGTTATGCTGTGTATTTGGTGGGACCAAGTTGGTGTTATTTATTATGAGCTGTTGAAACCAAACAAAACCATTACCGGGGAACGGTATCGAACTCAATTTATGCGATTGAGCCGAGCACTGCACGAAAAACGGCCACAATACGAGCACAGACACGAAAAAGTGATTCTTCAGCATGACAACGCTCGACCTCACGTTGCGAAACCCGTGAAAACCTACTTGGAAACGCTCAAATGGGAAGTCCTAACCCACCCGCCATATTCTCCTGATATTGCACCGTCTGATTATTACTTGTTCCGTTCGATGGCACATGGTCTCACTGGTCAGCAATTCAAGTCATATGATGACATCTCAAAATGGCTTGATTCTTGGATAGCATCGAAAGACGAACAGTTCTATCGAAATGGTATTCACGTTCTACCAGAAAGATGGGAAAAAGTCGTAGCTAGTGATGGGCAATACTTTGAATAATTCGTTTGTAACCTTTGTTTTCAAAATAAAGATCCTTTTTCACCAAAAAACAGCGAGAACTTAGTTGCGCACCTAATACAATTTCTCATGCTCTGATATTTACATCACAATGAAAACTCAGACTTTATTTCTGTGTAGGTTAATCAAAAAAATGTGATCCATACCACTCCTTAGCCTATTGTTCTTATTCAGGATCATGGTGGTAGGCCCAATTCTCATACATAGTGATGAATCGACGCAGAAAATTCTTTTTTATTCCTTCGAAATTGCTCTAAATGTTGCTCAGAGAGTCGCATTCGAATTTGTTTCAGTTGCATTGTTAGCAAATGCGACACCCATTTTGCCCACCGTTTTTGAAACCCAAAACTTCAGCCAAAATATGCCATGTTGTTCCATGTGAGATGTTTATGGTGTCAGCTATCACACCCACAATCGATCGATGATCTTCCACAACCATATCCTGTATTTTCGCTAAGATTTCTGGTGTTGATGCACTTTTTGGACGTTCTGAGCGTGGATTGTCTCCAACGCGCTTGTACGGCCACGCTTAAACTCCAAAACCCATCGATGAATGCTTGGAAATGAAGGAGAAGACTCCTTTAATACTTTCACCATCTTTGCATGGATCTCAGTAGCAGATAAACCTTCCGAAACAATCACTGTACGATATTTGGATTTTTCCATTGTTAAAAACACACTGACACGTCAAATTTAAATGACTTGTAAACAAAGAATGAATTGACAGATCGAAATGAAATATTAAGTACGTTTTTATAAAACATGACATATAAAAATAGCGAAGAATTTTTGGTTTTTATACTGCTCCATAACAGAATGTGAACTATCCGGAGTCACCGTGGCATGTATTTTATTGGGACCAACCAAGGACTGAGTGCTGATGAAATGGCTGAAATGTTGTGCGCTGTACTGAATGATTGGATGGACACGAATATTCCATATCGTCGTCCCGCTGTGTCTCCTCCATGGAGCTCTGGTTTGCTACGAAAACTAAAACGAACACGAAATGCTTCGCAGCGTAAACTCCGGCGATACCGCTCCCTGGCAAATAAGCATAGTTTTCACTTGGCATGTAATGACTACCGTAAACTTAACTCGTCACTCTACAAATCTTACGTTTTACGGGTACAAACTTACTTAAGGCGAAACCCCAAGAGTTTTTGGAGCTATGTAAATTCAAAGAGGAAAAATACTACTATGCCAGCTAGCGTGTTTTTGAACGATTTTGAAACATCTATAAGCAAGGAAAAATGTGAAATTTTTACTACTCATTTTGCGTCAGTGATTGCTGCGGAGCGTATTAAACCCGAGTGAACTTAACTCCGCTGTTTTGGACGTCCCTACGAACCTTGCAGACGTGGATATTTTTTGAAATAACGTCTTTGATGGTAAATAATGCCATCAAGAAAATAAAATGTACGTTCTCGTCTGGACCAGATGCTATTCCGTCTTCAGTGTATTGTCGCGCCAATGGAGCTCTTGTCGAGCCGCTCTGCAGGATCTTCAATAAATCTTTTGCCGAATCGAAATTTCCCGCAGTCTGGAAGGAGTCTTTGGTGGTTCCGGTACACAAGAAAGGAGAAAAACGTGACGTTAAAATCTATCGGGGAATCACTAATCTGTCAGCTGCCTCTAAATTGTTTGAGATAATAGTGAGTGGTTTCATTCTCGAGCGCACCAAATGCTACATCTCTGGCGACCAACATGGTTTCATGCCAAAACGTTTGGCTACTACCAATCTCCTAGATTTTACCACGACCTGTTTTGATCAATTGGAGAAAGGGGCACAAGTAGACGTCGTCTATACTGATCTAAAAGCAGCGTTTGATACAATCAACCACGAAATTCTGCTAGCGAAGCTATCAAAAAGAAAGATTGACATCATGGCTGTGCTCTTATTTAACAGACAGGTCTCTGCGAGTGAAACTTGTCACAAGCACTTCCTGTTTTTTTACGAACTCGTCAGGTTTTCCTCAGGGTAGCAACCTTGGACCGCTGCTGTTTGTTCTATACTTCAACGACGTATTTCTTCTACTAGGAGATGGCTGCAGGCTTGCGTATGCTGATGATCTAAAGCTCTTTTTTGTGGTACGGATTGCCGAGGATTGTACTCGTCTTCAAGCATTATTGGATCGATTCACTGATTGGTGCCGTCGGAATAAACTTATGATCAGCATTCCAAAGTGTATGGTAATATCGTATTACCGCATCAAGCAGCCGATTGTTTACGACTATACCATCAATGGCCTCGTTCTACATAGAAACCGACCAGTTCAGCGATTTAAGTGTTCTACTGGATCATAAATTATCGTTTAACCTCCACCGCTCTGCTGTGATCTCTAAGGCTTATCGCCGGCTAGGGTTTGTGTCAAAAATCTCAAGAGATTTCACTGACCCGTACTGCCTGAAAGCTCTCTATTGCTCACTGGTACGACCGATCCTAGAAAATGCCGCCTTGGTCTGGCTTCCCCATCAATTGACTTGGAGCTTGAGGATAGAAACAATACAGCGCAGGTTTATCCGGATGGCATTGCGTAATCTACCATGGCGTGATCCGCAAAACCTCCCGCCGTATTCAGATCGCTGCAATCTGCTGCAATTGCATACTTTGGAACGCCGACGGAGAAATCAACAAGCGGTTTTTGTTGCTAAACTTTTGAATGGAGAGGTCGACTGCTCGAGGCTTCTCTCTCAACTGAACATCCGAGTTCCTCCGAGAGCATTACGGAGTGGTACTCTCCTCCAACCCCGATTCCATCGAACAGCGTTTGGAAACAACGAACCTCTAACAGCTATGATGCGAGCGTTTACGACTGTCGAAGAATTTTTTGAATTTGGCGAATCATCAGCTCATTTCTTGGCTCATATTTGTAATGCTCGTTTTATTTAGTTTTAAGTTTGTGTCATGTAGACAATACCCAAGTAGCACAACTTGTTTCAATAGAGCATAAAAATTTCTCTTAAAACAAATTAGGGATAGTTTTGTTTGGCTATGTACCGCAAAATCATACACAACAGCAACGCAAAAAGCGCAAGGGTGGAGCCCTTTTTGCAACTTGACGTTGTTTCTACTACAGAGTTGCAATTACACTTTGTAAAACTTTCAAATATGTCAATCGCGTTTCAAAAAAGTGAAATGATACCAGAATTTAAATGAATGCAATGATAACTTTTTTTTAATGGAAATCGTTACCAACCAAACAATCGTGATCAAAATATTGAGAAGTAAATGATCTGAAAATCGTGTTGGAATAAATTTATTTTTAAACGCTTTCGGATTTATGGATCAATATTCTGTTCTACTACGAAACATATAAACGCCCTAGAATAAATCCTCGAGAATAGAGCATTGCTTCAGAACTTGAAAAAGAAAAACTTGTGTAAAATTATGTTTACATGTGGAAGAATCAGATTTCTGATTCATTCGAAGAATTATCAATCGTTACAGATTCATGTTAGGTTCAAACTGCGGAAGAATGAGTGAAATTTGAAAATATGATTTTGTAATGCAAAATTTTGGCATTTGGCGACTGCAAACAAACCAAATACACTACCGGCTAAAATAATCTTGAATCCATTCTTATAACGTGAAGTACTTCTATGATATTTATTTATGCAGACATCTTAAAATTATAGCTATCTTGTAGTGACAGTCGTAGTTTGATAGTGAGTTTTCTTTGTTTATGTTTACCTGATTTACTTAGAATTAAAAACTACTGTACTATTAATAAATGTAATATTACACTAAACTAATAGCTGCTTATTTGTTCAAAAGATATGCATAACGTACTGAAGAGATAATGTTTGACTGACATTATAATTAAAACAGTTTTGTCCTATACGCCTTCAACAAAAGTGTTCAATCCATTGGCACACAGAATTAGAATAATTCAGATGCTACACTATGTTTTTATACTTAAAAAACTTAAGAGCAATTTAGTGGGGATTTCGTTAAGAGGTTCAATCGGAATAATTAAATAAAATCCTAGTATTATTAATTCTTCCATTAATTCGAAGTCTGGATTGCTCGCGATTGGATCCGTAATTTTGGTCTGGGTCACACAAAAAAATTTAAAATGGTATTATAACATAAAATAAAATGTTTTATTTCAATCACTTTAGACACAACTGTTTCTAAGTGAAGTTATCTTAGCAAAGGTAGTAAATATCAAACCGTTCTTAACATGTAGAACTTAAGGTGCAATTCATTGGAATTATTTAATTGCATTGTTTATTACGAAAAACCACTAGCCTTATAAATTCAATCATATGATTGCTTGAAGGAGCTTATCAAGTCGTCTCCTGTTCTGAACCACGAGAAGTTAAATAACTTACTTTTAAAAGACGAACACTTTGTCTCATCATTTAAGTTGGTCGTTAAAACCAATCTTGATAAAGTTTATTTTATTTTTACTTGAAGATTTATTTGCTTAACTCACAAAAAATTTCATGTAACAAATTTATTGAACAACTTTATTAGGATTATTTTCGCTATTTTGGTTTTTCCCTATTTAAAAAAATTAAAACCCTTCTTTTCAAATTTTTTTGGTTGGGTTTTTTTTTTAAAAAATAATTTAAAAAAAAAAAAAAAATAAAGTATTAAATATTTGTAATTTTTACAATTTTAAAATTTTTTTTTTTTTTTTTTGTTGGGGCGTAGAACCACTGCGTCCACTGAGTTGAACTTTTGTGGTATACCCCTGTTTACTATTCTAATTCGCATCTTAAAGCTAGATCACCATTTGTCAAGTGACCAGCCCAAGACGCGTCTCCCAGTCAGGCAAAATTGAGTTTATAAAACCCACCACCTTTCCAGGATTTGCAGTCAAAATTTCTTTAGGTTGCATATAGCCACTGTACAGAAATTTAAGTCTGCTCTTGTACAAAGCATCACAACTGCAAAGCAGATGTTCCGAGGTTTCACGTTCCATGTTACAGAAACGACAGATATCATTCTGAACCTGGCCAATGTTTTTCAAATGATATCTACTCGGGCAATGTCCGGTTATTATGCCAGTATAGGTACAAAGAACTCTCTTATTGAGCTCCAGAAGCTTTTTACTGATTGTAACATTTGGAATTATAAACCTTTTCGCTTGAACACACTTTGTGGTGACCAACCAATTGGTCATCACCCTTTGCACTTCCCAAGATTTTAATTCCATTTTTATGGCACAGTATGATATACCGCAGAATGGTTCTGGGCCAATAAACTGTGCATTTGAACCTTGTTTAGCAAGCTCGTCTGCCCTTTCATTGCCTTCAATGCCACAGTGTCCCGGAACCCAGAATAAATTTTTACCGAGTTCTCTTGGCACACCTTTCGCAATGAAAAAATGCATCTCCCAGAAAGTTGGGATTGGGTTTTTTAATTTTTTAAGCTTTTGGTGGCCCGTTGGGCGTTTTTAAAAAATAAAATTTTTGGCTTTTTTTTTCCCCCTTTTAGCAAAAAGTTAACCCATTTTACTATAGCAAAGATCTCCGCTTGGAAAACCGTTGGATAGTTTCCCATCGCCACTGAGATTTCTACCCCAGGGCCGAAGATTCCTGTTCCCGTTTTTGTTCCAATTTTTGAGCCATCTGTGAAGAATTTTATGGAGCCATGGCGAACAGTGGGACCTCCGACTTCCCAATCTATACGTGACGTTTCACATATGTTGTAAGGGATGTCATGGTTTTCCACAGGTTTCATCCAGTCTCCATTCATATACATCACTGGCCCATTTTGAAAGCTTTGTGAAATGCTCAGGTGACCGACTAAGTCACCAGACAGGAAAGTTTTCAGCCGTTTAAGTCTAAGCATACTCTTTTCCGCTTCTAGTTGCACGTATTCGTGCAAAGGCAGCAGATTTAGAATTGCATTCAACGCATTTGATGGAGTGCTGCGCATCGCTCCCGTTATAGCAATGGATACTAGCCGTTGAAGTTTTGTAAGCTTTTTCTGTGCAGTAGCCTCTTTTGTTTTTGGCCACCACACAAGAGAAGCATACGTTACTTTTGGACGTATTATGGATGTATAAATCCACATTATCATTTTTGGTCTTAGACCCCATTTTCTGCCAAATGTTTTTGAGCATATCCAGAAAGCACTGGTTGCCTTACCGATCACACACTCAAGATGAGCATTCCAGTTCAGTTTGGCATCCAGTATTACTCCTAAGTATTTAACCTGTTCACTAAGATGAATCTTTAAGCCTCCTAGCTGAAACGCTTTTAGACTAAACTTCCTTTTCCTAGTGAAAGGTACAATTACTACTTTTGATGGATTTATGCTAAGGCCCTCCTTGATACACCAAGACTGGGTAAATTTTAGGGCCCATTGCATTCTTTCTGAAATGATGTTGTCAAATTTTCCCCTCACTATAATGACTATATCGTCTGCAAAACCTACAACCTCGAAACCTTTTTCCTCTAAGCTTCTTAGAAGATCGTCTACAACTAAGGACCACATTAGTGGTGAGAGGACTCCTCCTTGGGGACAACCTTTTGTTGCCCGTACTGTAATAGACGTACTTCCCAGCTCTGAAGTGATTTCTCTTTTTGCTAGCATGGTATGAACCCAGTTAATTATGTTCATGTCAAAGTTCCTTTTCTTCATGGCACGAGCCATAGACGAATAGGAAGCGTTGTCGAAAGCTCCTTCAATATCTAAGAAAGAACAAAGTGCTATTTCTTTTACTATGTGATGAATACATTAGGTGGTAGTTGGGAACATAGCAAAACATTTGTCCTTTGAATTGGGTCCAAGGGTTTCTTGTGAAAACATTCATTTTGCTTTTATGTAAACAGTTGGCAGAGTTAATTTAAAAACGTAACAGCTTATGATCATTACGCACAACTAGTTATCTCACAACTGTTTATTTTGATTGGGAAGATAATTTATTTCAGCTTTATGAAGGTAGCTATTTTATTTATATGAATTAGTTAGTGCAGCCAAAAATTCAAATATTATGCTGTCACTATTCGAGTGATCCTTGTTTAAAAGTTAATAGTAATAGCCACTACTGTGAAAACCATAGCTGATAGAAATTGCATAATGAACACTTCAAGTCATTTTCTTTGACAGACCTTTACAATAACAACAATCTCTAGAAATCAACTTATACCTAATTTGATCAGATTATGAATTGATTATTTTTTCAATCATATCAAAACACATTTGGTCGGTAGTGTGCATTTCATTCGGATATATTTCAATCGGCATCACTGTTGTGGTAATGTGCAATTGAACGTTGCAAGAACGTAACGCTATTCCTTTACATTATATTGCGTTCTCATTAAGTTGCGCATATGGCTCAAAAAACGCATTTTGAAAACATTTAGTATCAGAACGCTTCATTGGAACACGAGTGTAAATTATTTGTTATGTTGTACTGTAGGGAAAAATACTCCATGATTAACATCACATACACTGGAATAAATATGCAACGTCATGATTAAGTTTACTTAGCTGCAAGTCCACAAAGACAAACAGGTCTCGACTAACTTCAATGTTTGTTTTGAATAGTCTTGGCAAACCATTTGAGCAACACCAATGACATATCTAGTATATCGTATACGTGAAATAAACTCTGCAGTAACAAAATATGCTTTTTTAACTGCAGATTTACTAAAATAAAACTTGAAAACCAAGTGTTGAATATTAAAGATGTTTTTTGTGCTACTTGGGTAAGCCCGATGAACTAAGTTGATTAGATAAAAAAAAAAAAAAATGATTTTATAGTGTCTACTAGAAGTGGCGTATGGACAAGATGCTGATAAAACCGGTAGTTCTGCATATGCATGAATGTCTCCAATATTCGGCCAATTTTGCTGAGGTTTGTAGTTTGGGCTGTATGTTTGCCTCCAGTTAGGCTGATCAAAGACGCAGAGGAACTGCCAGCAGGGAGGTTAGACCAAGTAGAGTAAGATCTTGGAAGTGTGGGACATTTGAGTAACTGGAGAGAAGCAGCCTTCAACAGAGTTTCATGGCGGAACATTGTACAGAAGTGTATGATACTCATATGACCTTAGACGAAAAGAACGCAATACTAACGCTGGTCTTCGTTGATCCCAATTGCCGGGGAACTGTTGACCAAAAAGGATAGATCGGATCCTGTTTCATCTGGCATAATTTGGTCGGCCCCAGTGAGGAAGCTGAACGGCGTTCACGGACGTCCTGTGTCAAAATGGTCAACACTGAACATTCGGCGTGAAAATGAGCAATACCACGAGAAAAACAGTTTCAGTTTTCAATCAACTTAATTTGTTTGTCGGGATTGATTACAGATTGCTGCAGAAGTAGATGTAGACCTACCAGCAGAAAACTTTGAAATGGCTTTGAAATACCCTTTTGAAACTCCACAAACCCTTTTACAGGTTGGATCAATTAGGCTGATGGTTTTCCTGGTGAAGCATTGAGGAATATTATATAGACAAAGGTTTCATGCGTAATAATTCAAATCTCAAGTCAAGTTCTAACCATAAGAAACCCTAGAACCTTCTGCGAAACTATCGATTCTCGAATTACCTCCTGACAGCAGCAAAAAAAACGTCCTAATCTCAGCCACATCAAAATACCAAACCGTGAACAGCGGCGCAAAAAAAAAATCTGACGTTCCAATAAAGCACCCCTCCCCATTTTCCGTCATGCCGCCAAACACATATGTACCGGAGGGAGATGCTTCCGGGAAAAAGGCAAACCGAACCGAGGAACGAACGGAGCCGGGTAGATCTACGAATGAATGTTTCGTCTGCCATTTGGCATCGCCTGCCATTGACGGCGACGACACGGTTCCGTACATTGTAAGTTGAATCGAGCGTGTGCATACAAAATTCACGAACGGTATCGCCTTCGTCGTCAGGTGTCATGTTAGTCATTGAATTTTTATGGCACTACATTTCCGACCGCGTGGAAAATGCAACCGCCGTGAAAAGGGCGCCGTACTTTATGGACGATGGTATCGCGGTTGCGGTTTTTTTTATAAATCATACCTTGCGGTATGATTGCAAATTTCAGAACAAAAATGAATATTGGAAAGCTTGTTTGATGACTTCAACCCTGCAGCGGAGCTTTTCCAGGTGTATTCATCAGGAAAAACGCGATTAGTGCCGGCTCCCACGCAAGAACAATAATAGATTTGAAGCATCCTACAAGCATGAAAACTCGGTTTTAGCTTCGTATTTCCGAGCAATACACTTTAAATAGGAATGCTCTCGACCAAGGCTGCCATTCCACCCATTGGGAAACAATGAGGATTTTTTTTTCTCTGCCCTGCTGCCAAAGGGAATCAAAAGCCATAAAAACATGACGATTGGCGTGATTCCATATGAATTGCCGCATTTTTCCTATTTTTCCACCAATTCATCCTTCATCCACTACCGGAAAATCCTTGGACCGGCAGTAAATGGCGCGACGACTGCATACCAGTTGCTGTCGGTGCGAGCGCGGTAATAGGGCAAACCGAACCCCGGATGGCGTTGGAGGGGCGGGTTGGAAGAATTTTTATTGCGTTCTCGAATTGAATGGTGTCGTGAAAAAGTACTGCGGCTCTGCTAGCGACCGGCCCTAGACCGGGGACGGAGGAAGCGGGCAGGTTGAATTTTTACGATCATTCCTCTGGATCAGCGAACTTTTTTTCCCCCCATTTTAGGTACTTGATTCGATGGATGTAGGACCAACACGTTTCATTCCAATCAAGTGGAATATTTCATATTCTAGCTCGTCAGACAGACTTTTCGTCAATGCAGAATAGTATACTCACTCAGCTCGTCTGAGGGTTCAATCCGTCAGGTAGGGTTATTTGATCTCTTCATTTGATTGGCGAGGTTGAATTATTACGTACCTGAAATGAAAACAATAAGAAGATCATTAGCTTGATTTTTGCTGCTTGTCCCTCTTGACATCTTTTATGGTTGTCGTGGCAAATGGAGGGATTGTTAATTTTGGATACAAGCTAAATCAATATGTTTGACCATTGATCATGGTTATTCTTGCATGGCTTGATGTCCTTCTTAAATGGATGTACAGTTATCAATCGATAGGATCATATTGCGAGTCACTTTGATGGTTCCGAAGAGCCTGCTTTTGATAATTTAATAATCAAGAGCAGCCAACATTCATCGTTAATATCTATTTTACTATTAAACATGTACCAACATGTTTTAAGGAAGTCTAAAGGGTGTACCGTTTAAAATCCGCACACACTCAAATTGTTCTAACTTTTGATCCGTTGGGTAAAATTAATTGAAATTTTGCGTAGACATATTTTTATGTGTATTGTTTACACAATGTGAGTTGATTTCATCAGGTACGCAAAAGTTTTTAAAATGGCGACGAAAGAACAGTGCGTGCGCGAACGAGTTTTGCACGAGTACTTTGAGAATAAGCATCCAGGGCTCATGTTTAAGCTCCCTTCTGTACAACTACTATGTCAAAGACATTAATGAATGTCTTGCTAAAAATTGCACGCTAAGGTAACTTGCAGATGACGGCGTTGTTGGACCTAATGCATCGGACCTGCAAGGACCATTGCAAGATGCTCTAGACAGTTTGTCTTCTTGGGCAATGAAACTAGGTATCAAATTCTCTCCTGAGAAAACTAAGATGGTTGTTTTTTCTAGGAAGCATTTTACAGCACAGTTCCAGCTTCAACTCACGGGTAAAACAATCCCTCATAGCATGTCTTTCAAGTATTTAGTTGTCTGGTTCTATTCCAAATGCACTTGGGGAAAGCATGTTGTGTATCTGAAGCAAAAGTGCCAACAAAGAACCAATTTTCTTCGATCCATCACCGGCACTTGGTGGAGAGTCGATCCGGGAGATCTGATAAGGTTTTTTCAAACTACCATCCTGTCGGTCTTGGAATATGGTAGCTTTTGGTTACAACCGGCGGCCAACACACACATCTTGAAGCTACAACGGATTCAATACCGTTGCCTTCGAATCGCGCTAGGTTGGATGCATTCGACGAATACAATGCGCCTTGAAGGACTCGCCGGGGTACTTCCCTTAACCGATCGTTTCGCGGAATTGTCGTTCCGGTTTCTCATCCGTTGCAAGATATTGAACCCATTGAAAATCTAGAATTTTGAAAAGTTGCTTGAGCGAACTCCTCAAACATGATTCATGTGCTTGTACTATGAGTACATGACTCTGGAGATTGGACCATCCTCGTTCAATCCCTATCGGGCGGATTTTCCTGATCTTTTTTGCTCGTCTGTGACTCGATCTTACGTTGAGACAAGAAATTCAGGGAATTCCAGAGCCCCATCGTTCGACAATTGTACCTTCAGTTTTCGCGAGCAAGTACCGCCACGTTACACCAGAGAAGAAGTTTTACACAGATGATTCAATCATCAATGCCTCCATTGGATTTGGTGTATTCAACGATCTTCATAGCGCCTCATACAAGCTCCAGAATCCTTGTTCGGTTTACATTGCAGAACTTTCAGCTATATCGTACGCATAAGAGCGAATCTCCTCACTTCCCCCTGATCATTATTTCATATTTTCGGATAGCCTAAGTTTTCTGGAGGCTATGCGTTCAATGAGGCCGATGAAGCCCTCGACGTATTTCCTGCATGGAATACGGTCGTAACTGAGTGCTTTATCCAACAGCTCACACATTCAATCGCCTTCAATGAATTGTTTACAATTGCTCGTCAGCAAGTTCTCATCAACTGGCAACAAAAGTGGAATGATAATGATCTGGGAAGATGGCTACATTCCACAGGTTTCGAGAAAATCCTGGTTCAAAGGGTTGAACATGAGCCGCGATTTTATCCGCGTAATGTCAAGGCTCATGTCCAATCATTGTTCCTTAAACGCGCATCTCTATCGAATTGAGCTCACAGACAGCAGTTTGTGTGCCTGTGGTAACGGTTATCACGACATCGAGCATGTTGTCTGGTCATGCACCTTATATCATATGGTGAGATCCGACTTATGTGAGGAGAGCACGAGGAAAATAACCTACTAAATCTATTAGAGACGTTCTGGCCTGCGGCGATCTCGAATATCTGAAATTAATCTACGATTTCCTAAAACGGATCGATTTGAAAATCTAGTAGCGTTTGGTCTTGTAATTTTCCAATTCTTCCCCCTCATCGTTGTTCCAACATAGCCCCCTTTTTTGTGTCTCTTTTCAGTTATTCCGTCGTTCGTTTGTTTACATTCCGAGATCCAGAGCACTTGCTACAGTGCTTACTGTACGTTCAATCACCGATATGCAACAACAACAATTTCCTCCCACGTTCCTTGTCCTCAATCCTTTTCCAAGCATCCAACATGTTAAAATATTGTATTCCTTAACCTGGGGCAAGCCGCGAGTATTCGGCCCCGTCCTACTAACATTAGTATTAAGAAATTTATCAATGTACAAGAATTACGGCTCCGCAAAGCTAACGCATTTGAGCCTTGACAAATAAACAGATTATTAAAAAAAAACTTCTCTTCGAGTCAATTCCGTGAAGGGGCTACGTCAACCGAAAAACTCAGTTATTTTAGCTGCCTCGATAAGGCCTGAAAAATCGTCAGCCATTTTATCTCGCGTGTGCGGGCCAAATGTCTTTTTGCGAAAATGGAGGATGCACGTTTAGTTGAAATCTTCTGTAAGTATTTGATACTATAGTCTGTTTTTCTGGCATGAACACGTTGCAGGTTATGTCTCTGGCCAGCAAAGGCGTTTCAAAAACCACCAGCTTAAAAATGATTTGGAAAAAATGGATGGAAAATAGGAAAATGTGCAGGGATTTTTTGCATAAATAAACAATGTTTACATTAACTGACAAAACTGGTTTTATTACTTTGAAATTCGAAGCTATTTCACCAAAATTGTAGCAAAATTCCAGTTCCAGACCCGAATACCGCAACTACAAAGTCGGTTTGTTTGACAGCGTTCGGTAATATTTGAGTAAACCGATGTTCAGCAGATAAGGTCTGTATCCTCATTGTAGAGAATAAGATTGACTGAATGAAAAAAAAAATAAGAAAAATATGATAACAATAATATTGCTTAAAGAAAATTAATCTTCTTCTTCAAAATTAAATTGAAAGAGTTTGTTTCGCTCCGTGAAGAAGAGAAATAAAAATTAAGAAGAAATCATATGCTTCCTTACTTGAATATGATTCGTTCCGTAGCTGGCCAATGAGAAGCAACAGTAATCTGACGTAAGCTATAAAAAGCACGGTACCTCAGTCATCAGGGCATTCATTCCAGTTCGAACAAGCGACACGTACGGTCGTGTTTTTCGCACTCCCGTAAAAAAGTTTTTCCCGTTTTCCCCCCCCTCGTCCGATTTCTCGCGATTGCGCGTCCGGTTCGTGATCTATCGCCAGCGCTTGCTAAGTTATTAGCGGTAGCAAGCCAGAAGAAAGTATTGCAAGGTTGTGAATTTTTTTCCACTCGACCTGTTGCCGTGGCAATGGGTCGAAAAAATCAACACGTGGTGACATCCACGCCAGCGACATCAGCTCCTGAAGCCATACCGAAACCAAGCAGCAGCAAGCGTCTGCGGCATGACGACACCGGACCATTGGACCCCAACGCCCGGCTACTAGCGAGCAATCGGTTTGCTACGCTCCCGGTACAGGAGATACCGAAAAAGGCGAAGATTCCGCCGCTTTTCACCACGTCAAGAAACATCGCTGCCCTAAGGACGGAGCTTGCAGCGATTAAAGTTAATCCGCTGTACAAGCTGTGCAGTACGGGCACAAAGATAATGTGCTCGACGGAGGCTGACTACCGTGCTGTTGGCGCTCACCTAATCGCCAAGCAACACGAATTCTACACCCACGACGCACCCGGAAACAAGCCGCTGAAGGTGATTCTGCGTGGCCTTCCAGAATTCACTCCGGAGGAAATAGTCACTGAGCTGCAAGCGGCGGCTCTGAAACCAGTGAAGGTGTTCCCAATTAGACGTCAAGAACAGGGAAATCATCGGGACCAACTCTATCTGGTCCACTTGGAGAAGGGTTCCGTCACGATGGCGGACCTGTTGAAAACACGGGCCCTTTTCAACGTCATTATCGAGTGGGACCGGTATCGCCCGAGGCAACACGACGTGACACAGTGCGGCAAGTGTCTGGCGTTCGGTCATGGGACCCGAAACTGCCACATGAAACCCCGGTGTGGAAAGTGTGCCGGACCGCACACAACCATGGATTGCGCCCCGATGGATGAAGGTGCCCCATCAAAGTGCGCCAACTGTGGCGCTAACCACGAAGGCAGCAACCGTGCTTGTCCCAAACGAGCGGAGTATTTGGCCATCCGCAAGAAGGCGTCCACCAAGTCTCGGCCTGGACAACGCCGCCCGCCACCTCGAATGGACGAAGAAAATTTCCCGACGCTCCGGTACCAAGTGCCGAACCTGCCGCCAGTTCCATTAAACTATCGCCATGCAAACCGCCCGTCAGCATCCGTTCAGCAACGATTCGCGGCAGCCGCCGACGCCCCCATGCCAGCTCCTCCTCCAGGCTGGTACAATCCGAGTTGTAGTTCCTTCACGCAACCACCTACCGATGGACAGCTCTATGACACGGAGCAAATGGTCGAATTCGTCCAAGAGCTCTACCGCCAACTACGTTCCTGCCGCTCGAAGGAGGAACAGCTCAAAGCCGCCACATCCGTGACGATGAAATTTATTTTCAAGTATGGACCGTAATCGCACCATCAGCATCCTCAATTGGAATGCTTGTTCCATCCGGAACAAAACAATTGAGCTCGGTGACTTCCTTAACAGGAAGGTCATCGACATCGCCATCGTCACCGAGTCACATCTCAAACCGGAACACAACATTTTCATCCCCGGATACCGGATTATGCGACTTGATCGTAGTGGCTCTTGTGGAGGAGGAGTTGCGATCGCCCTGCGCTACAACATCAACTGCCATCTGCTCCCGAGTTTTGAGCTGCAGTCTATCGAAGCCATCGGAATCAAGGTCGAAACTGCCGTCGGCCCCATCACCATCATCGCGGCCTATTGTCCCAAGCAAGCTAGCACCGCTAACGGAACAACAACGGTCCTACGGAACGACATTCGCAAGCTAACTCGGATGCAGGGGCAGTTTATCATCGCCGGCGACCTAAATGCGAAACACGAAATTTGGGGGAACACCCGGCGCAACCGGAACGGAATAATTTTGCAGGAAGACCTGGAAGAGGGACATTACACCGTCCTGGGCCCGGATACTCCCACCCGGTTGAGCAGATCCGGAGTACATTCGACAATCGACATCTTCCTCACCAACATGGGGAACAACATCGCCCAGCCGGTAGTACACCAGGAGCTCAGCTCGGACCACTATCCAGTGGTGGCCGAAGTTGGGTCCTCGGTCAACTGGCATCGGATCACCAGACGGAACTACCATCGTGCCAGATGGGAGAGGTTCCGACATCATGTCGACGACACCGTCGATTTTACCGTGCACCTCGAGTCAACTGATGACATCGATCGGCAGCTGCAGAGCATCGAGCAAGCGATCTCCCAGGCCCGGGAGCAACATGTACCGGTAATTGATCAGGTGAGCAACTCTGTACCCATTGATAGACCCACTAAAGAATTAATACAATTGCGCAACGCCATCCGAAGGCAATACCAGCGAACTGGTCTACCTACCTTAAAAACGCATTGCAATCGGATAACAAAACTTATCAAGGCCAGAATGGTGGACCTCAGAAATAACAATTTTTCCGACAAGATCCGCTCTCTCCCAGATTGTGCAAAGCCGTTCTGGAAGTTGACCAAGATTTTGAAAACTAAGCCAAGGCCCATTCCACCGTTGATCCCACTAGATAGCAATAGCTCTAGGGATCGCTTGATAACTCCTTTAGAAAAAGCTGCTGAGATAAGTCAACACTTCGTCAGCTCCCACAACCTCGGACAAAACATCGTCAGTCCACGAAATCCATTCGGATAACGCTACCAATTTTCATGGAGCTAACCACGAATTGAATCACCTTTACCAGCAATTTCGTAACCAGCAAGCCGTGGAGACCATCGTATCGTTCTGCCACAACCATGAGATCGAGTGGCATTTCATCCCACCAGATGCACCTGAGTTTGGTGGCTTGTGGGAGGCGGCTGTGAAGTCGGCCAAAACCCATCTCAAACGTGTCGTCGGCAACACCAGTCTGACCTTCGAGAAACTCTGTACGATCCTGGCCGAAATCGAAGCCGTTCTCAACTCTCTTCCTTTGTACGCTTTTTCCAACGACCCGGCGGACCCGCTGGTGATAACTCCGGCACATTATTTGATCGGACGACCGCTTACCGCCCCAGCGGAACCATCCCTGGAGAATGTCAAGGCGTATCGTTTGACACGGTGGCAGCATCTCCAGCTCCTACGCGAGCAATTTTGGCGTGCCTGGAGCCGAGACTATTTGAACACCCTGCTGCCTCGGAAGAAGAACCAAAAGGAAATGCCCAACATCCGTGAAGATATGATCGTGCTGCTTCACGATCGGAACCAACCACCACTCAATTGGAAATTAGGTCGTATCATGGCCGTCTATCCTGGAGCCGACGGTCTGGTCCGAGCAGTTGATGTCATCGCTGATGGTACCACGTATCGACGGCCAATTAACAAAGTGTCCATTCTACCCATCGAAGATAATGTTAAACCGCCTGGTAATTGTTGAGTTACCTCAACCGGGGGATTATGTTCCGTCTCACGTCGGAAGCGTCACTGGCCAACGCATGGAAACCCACGTGTGCAGCCAGCCGGGAAATACATCACAGTCGGCGTGCAGCACAACTACCAAACAACCGCATCACCAAGTAAACATATCACCAAGCAACCACCATATCGCCAAACAAGCGCTGTATCTATTTAAGCGGCATGTTGTAGCTTGCAAATTATTATTCCAGTTCGAACAAGCGACACGTACGGTCGTGTTTTTCGCTCTCTCGTAAAAAAGTTTTTCCCGTTTTCCCCCCTCATCCGATTTCTCGCGATTGCGCGTCCGGTTCGTGATCTATCGCCAGTGCTTGCTAAGTTATTAGCGGTAGCAAGCCAGAAGAAAGTGTTGCAAGGTTGTGAAATTTTTTCCACTCGACCTGTTGCCGTGGCAATGGGTCGAAAAAATCAACACGTGGTGACATCCACGCCAGTGACATCAGCTCCTGAAGCCATACCGAAACCAAGCACCAGCAAGCGTCTGCGGCATGACGACACCGGACCATTGGACCCCAACGCCCGGCTACTAGCGAGCAATCGGTTTGCTACGCTCCCGGTACAGGAGATACCGAAAAAAGCGAAGATTCCGCCGCTTTTCACCACGTCAAGAAACATCGCTGCCCTTAGGACGGAGCTTGCAGCGATTAAAGTAAATCCGCTGTACAAGCTGTGCAGTACGGGCACAAAGATAATGTGCTCGACGGAGGCTGACTACCGTGCTGTTGGCGCTCACCTAGTCGCCAAGCAAGCGGCGCTCACCTAGTCGCCAAGCAACACGAATTCTACACCCACGACGCACCCGGAAACAAGCCGTTGAAGGTGATTATGCGTGGCCTTCCAGAATTCACTCCGGAGGAAATAGTCGCTGAGCTGCAAGCGGCGGCTCTGAAACCAGTGAAGGTGTTCCCAATCAGACGTCAAGAACAGGGAAATCATCGCGACCAACTCTATCTGGTCCACTTGGAGAAGGGTTCCGTCACGATGGCAGACCTGTTGAAAACACGGGCCATGGATTGCGCCCCGATGGATGAAGGTGCCCCATTAAAGTGCGCCAACTGTGGCGCTAACCACGAAGGCAGCAACCGTGCTAGTCCCAAACGAGCGGAGTATTTGGCCATCCGCAAGAAGGCGTCCACCAAGTCTCGGCCTGGACAACGCCGCCCGCCACCTCGAATGGACGAAGAAAATTTCCCGACGCTCCGGTACCAAGTGCCGAACCTGCCGCAAGTTCCATTAAACTATCGCCATGCAAACCGACCGTCAGCATCCGTTCAGCAACGATTCGCGGCAGCCGCCGAGGCCCCCATGCCAGCTCCTCCTCCAGGCTGGTACAATCCGAGTTGTAGTTCCTCCACGCAACCACCTAACGATGGACAGCTCTATGACACGGAGCAAATGGTCGAATTCGTCCAAGAGCTCTACCGCCAACTACGTTCCTGCCGCTCGAAGGAGGAACAGCTCAAAGCCGCCACATCCGTAACGATGAAATTTATTTTCAGGTATAGACCGTAATCGCACCATCAGCATCCTCAATTGGAATGCTTGTTCCATCCGGAACAAAACAATTGAGCTCGGTGACTTCCTTAACAGGAAGGTCATCGACATCGCCATCGTCACCGAGTCACATCTCAAACCGGAACACAACATTTTCATCCCCGGATACCGGATTATGCGACTTGATCGTAGCGGCTCTTGTGGAGGAGGAGTTGCGATCGCCCTGCGCTACAACATCAACTGCCATCTGCTCCCGAGTTTTGAGCTGCAGTCTATCGAAGCCATCGGAATCAAGGTCGAAACTGCCGTCGGCCCCATCACCATCATCGCGGCCTATTGTCCCAAGCAAGCTAGCACCGCTAACGGAACAACAACGGTCCTACGGAACGACATTCGGAAGCTAACTCGGATGCAGGGGCAGTTTATCATCGCCGGCGACCTAAATGCGAAACACGAAATTTGGGGGAACACCCGGCGCAACCGGAACGGAATAATTTTGCAGGAAGACCTGGAAGAGGGACATTACACCGTCCTGGGCCCGGATACTCCCACCCGGTTGAGCAGATCCGGAGTACATTCGACAATCGACATCTTCCTCACCAACATGGGGAACAACATCGCCCAGCCGGTAGTACACCAGGAGCTCAGCTCGGACCACTATCCAGTGGTGGCCGAAGTTGGGTCCTCGGTCAACTGGCATCGGATCACCAGACGGAACTACCATCGTGCCAGATGGGAGAGGTTCCGACATCATGTCGACGACACCGTCGATTTTACCGTGCACCTCGAGTCAACTGATGACATCGATCGGCAGCTGCAGAGCATCGAGCAAGCAATCTCCCAGGCCCGGGAGCAACATGTACCGGTAATTGATCAGGTGAGCAACTCTGTACCCATTGATAGACCCACTAAAGAATTAATACAATTGCGCAACGCCATCCGAAGGCAATACCAGCGAACTGGTCTACCTACCTTAAAAACGCATTGCAATCGGATAACAAAACTTATCAAGGCCAGAATGGTGGACCTTAAAAATAACCATTTTTCCGACAAGATCCGCTCTCTCCCAGATTGTGCAAAGCCGTTCTGGAAGTTGACCAAAATTTTGAAAACTAAGCCAAGGCCCATTCCACCGGTGATCCCACTAGATAGCAATAGCTCTAGGGATCGCTTGATAACTCCTGTAGAAAAGGCTGCTGAGATAAGTCAACACTTCGTCAGCTCCCACAACCTCGGACAAAACATCGTCAGTCCACACGAAGCTGCCGTTAGCGCGCTTATAAACAACATCCATATAAGTCCCAACGATTTCACAGAGGAGTTGGAGATCTCAGCTGACGAATTGTTGACTTATATCAAAAGCTCAAAGAACATGAAGGCCCCAGGTTTCGATAACATCATGAACTTGGAGCTCAAGCAATTGAGCCCCCAGTTCTATAACCATCTGGCGATGGTTTTCAACCAATGCCTCCGACTTGGCTACTTCCCTTTGTGTTGGAAGTCAGCCAAAGTCATCCCCATTCAGAAACCTGGGAAAGATCCTTCATGTTCCAATAGCTATAGGCCCATCAGCCTTCTCTCAGGAGTATCAAAACTATTTGAGAAAGCGATCCACCGTCGGCTTCTCTCGTCTGCAGACGAGCTGAACATCTTGCTCGACGAGAGTCGGTCGGGGGGGCGCAGAGCCGGGGGGAGGAAGGGCCGGGGGCGGGGGGGGGGGGGGGGGGGGGGGGAACAATTCTTGAGATAGGGGGGGGTGTGGGGGGGTGGGGGGGGGGGCTTCGACGGCGAGTCACGGTTAATCAGTGGAAAGTCTGCGTGGAATCGGATGTGAAATGTAAATAACACTCGCGATTAGAAGAATAAAAATGAACACTTGTGAACTTTTATTAAAAACAAATTACAAAATTTAGAACGTGTAGAAACACACTTGCGTCGGTCGTGATTCGATTGGAGAATGGCTGCTGCATGATGTTGACAGCTACTTGCACTGCTCGAGGGATCGGCAGTCAATAGGGCGCTCAAATGGGTGTGGTGTGCAAGGTGTATGGATGTTAAGGTGAGCATTGCATTTTTCCACACTCCTCCTCAATGGTCAACTGCTTCACTGGAATTTCCGAGCCCCAATCTTCCACAGAACATCTGGTGCTTGATCGGTCCGAGAGGCTTCGTCAAAATATCCGCATTCATTTGGTCGGTCGGACAGTAGACCAACTCTATCTCCTTCTTCTCACACAAATCCTTGACAAAATTCTCCCTTGTATCGATATGCTTGAGCGTCGACTCGAACGCTCTGATTTTACGAACGCTAGACATCCCTGATTGTCCTCGTTCAGCACCGTTGGACCCTTCTGCTCTTCACCGAAATCTCGTAGAAGCTGCCTCAACCATACGGTTTCTTGGCAGGCTTCGCTAAGCGCCACGTATTCCGCCTCCATAGACGAGAGTGTGACGGAAGTCTGGCGACAGCTGGCCCAAGATATTACTCCTCCTGCGAACGAGAACACGAAACCGGATGGTGACTTTCGGCTGCCGACGTCTCCGGCCCAGTCGGAATCTGAATATCCGATGAGTGCTTGGTCTGGATCTCCTCCTAGTGCTAGACTATAATCAGCCGTTGCCTTCAGATATCGGAGCACGCGTTTCGCTGCGGTCCAATCTTCTTCTCCTGGAGCACTGAACTTGCGTCCAAGGATTGCAGTGCTGGCTGCGATGTCTGGTCGAGCGTTGACGGCAAGATACAATAATCCGCCAACAAGACTTCGGTACTTCGTCGGATCTTCGAACGCTGCGCTTGAATCGCCGTTTTTCAAGTACCCAGGCTCCATGGGTGACTTCGCCATCTTGGACTGCTCCATTCCATGCTTCACGATTAGCTTCTCGATGTACTTCTGTAATCGAATCCGGTAGACTCCGTCACTTCGCTGCACCTCCATTCCGAGAAAATGTCGAACCTCACCAAGACATGTAAGTTCGAACTCTTCCTTCAGAGAATCGAACAGTCGTTTGACTTCTCTTTCGTCTGCTGATCCAATCAACATATCGTCAACGTACACAAGTAGGTACACTCGAATTGTGCCTACAATCTTCACATATAGGCACGGATCAGCACCTGATGGTTTGAAACCACGCTTCGATAAGGCTTCGTTGAGCCTACGATGCCAGCAACGTGCTGACTGTCGCAAACCGTAAATGCTTCGGTTGAG
Organism: Aedes koreicus; assembly: GCA_024533555.2. Lineage (NCBI taxonomy): Eukaryota > Metazoa > Arthropoda > Insecta > Diptera > Culicidae > Aedes > Aedes koreicus. The sequence goes on from JAHHFK020005989.1 coordinate 166,865, forward strand.
TCGGCAAACGTACTCCTCCTTTTCGGGTACTGCACACCCAGGGGGCTGACGCATCAGAATTTCCTCGACCAATAATCCGTAAAGATACGCAGTCTTCACGTCGAGGTGTCGCACGGCCATATTCTGCTTTGAAGCCACAGCGAGAAACGTTCGCATAGTGGCCTGACGTGTCACTGGTGCAAACACCTGGTCGTAATCAACCCCATGCTGCTGCGTGAACCCTTGTGCGACAAGTCTGGCTTTGTATTTTACGATTTCGTCTTGCTCGTTGCGTTTGACCTTGAACACCCACTTTGATCCCACTATCTTTCGTCCTTGGGGTGGTGGAACAAGGTCCCATGTCTTGTTGCGTTGAAGAGATGTCAGCTCATCCTCCATCGCACTCCACCATTCGGGCTTCTTGATGGCTTCCCGAAAGCTTGCCGGTTCCTCCACCGTGCATGCCGCGATACCAACGGCGTAATCCAGCATCAAAATCGTCGAATCTCTTAGGCACTGCTCCAAGGTTCAGCCGAGTTGATCGACGGGACGCAACAGGAACATCTCCATCTTCTTGATCTGCTTCGAAATATTCTTCACTGTTGGCTGACTCCGCATCACTTTCGTCCTTCTTCTGGAAAGGCAGCAGCTTAATCTTGTTCTTGCTGGTCTCCTCGGGAACGCTGGAATCTAGAATCGGTGCAGGAAACTCCACTGAGCTCGTTCCGTTGCCCAACTCGATGAACCTGGCGTCTCGGCTTACGGTAATCTTGTCTGTCCCACGATCTACGAAGCGGTAGCCTTTGTGCTCCATAGAGTAGCCTACAAACGTAAGCTTGCGCGCCTTGCCTTCCATTTTTTCCTCGCTTCGGCTCCGGGATGTGGACGAATGCCTCACTGCCAAACACTTTCAGGTGAGCTACTTCTGGCTTGCGGCCCCACCACAGCTCGTACGGTGTTTTAGGGATAGACCTCGACGGTAAACGGTTCTGCAAATAGGTTGCGGTAAGCGTCGCCTCACCCCAGAAGCGCCTCTCAAGTCCAGAGTCGAGTAGCATACAGGTGGCCATTTCGGTGAGCGACCTGTTTTTACGCTCAGCCACGCCATTCTGCTGTGGCGAATAGGGGGTGGTGAATTGTGGCTTGACACCCTCCACTCGGTAGAAGTTTCGTAGCTCCTTGTTGTCAAATTCTCCACCTCCGTCAGAGCGGACGACCTTCGGCTTCCGGCCATGCAGGGTTTCCACCCATCGAACATACTCCTTGATGCTTTCCGCTGCTTCCCATTTGTTATTCAGGAGGTACGTCACCGTGAATCGACTGAAGTCATCGATGATGTTCATGACATATCGGTTACCACTCGGGGTGGCGGTCTTCATCGGGCCACACAGGTCAGTATGCACGATGTCCAGGATACCAGTTGATTTCCGCTCGGTAACAGTTGGAAAAGGTGGTCGAGATGATTTCCCCTCCATACAACATTCACATTTAAGCCTCAAACCACAATCGCTTACCTTCATACCTATTGCAAGGTCCTCCTTCACAAGACGCTCTGCCGCAGCCCAATCGCGATGGCCCAAGCGTCGATGCCACTGGTGTTGGCAATTCTCCAGGTGATGTCCGGTGGTTACTTTGAGCGAAGTCTCTGCAAGCCGTAGTTGATATAGGCCGCCGCAACGACAACCTGTCGCCACAACGAAGCCCTTTGGATCCACAATCCTGCACTCTTGCTCGTCGAAACAAACGTTGAATTTCTTCTGTGCCAGTTTAGCAACCGAAATCAAACTGGTTGACAGACTGGGCACAAACTTCACTTCGCTAAAGTCAATTTTTACCACATCTTCTTCACCGTCGACACCATAAAGGACTCCACAGCCTTCACCCTGGATCTGCGTTCGCTTGCCATCCGCCAAGGTAACTCCTTCAGCGACGTAAAAAACGAACGATCGTTCGTCATATGCGCACTGGCACCGCTATCGATGATCCAGCAAGCTTTTTCGTTCCCGACAGTAAACGCAACACCTTTGCTGCTACCGTGAGCCGCCTTGGCTTTAACACTTTCTTCCTTTTTGTATTTTTGTCCACTTTCACTTTCTTTCTTCGACATCAGTTTTCTACAGTTGTGCTGAATATGGCCAGGCTTCTTACAGAAGTGGCACACTCGCTTTTCGCCTTTAGAATTTTCCGCGGATCGCATCGCTTTTTCGCTTTTCGATACACTACCACTACCACCTTCCCGTTCCATCCGCCGCTGGAACTCGTCCATCAACCTGGACTTGACGATATCCATAGAAATGTCATCATCTGAACGACTGTCAAGAGCCGTAACGAGATTGTCAAACGACGGGGGAAGGCTTCGCAAAAGCATACAAATTTTTGTATCTTTGTCCAGTTCAGTACCGGCTGCATCAAGCCGTTCAAAAAGTTCGTCCACTTCCTGCAAGTGCTGTTCCAGGTCACCGCGGTCTGGCATATTCATCGCGCACAATTTCTTCAACAGAGAAACACGAACCGAACGAGTAGTCTTCTGGTGGTATTTTTTCAATGCATCAAACGCATCGCGGGCATGCACACTTTTCTTCACCAACGATAGCTGGCTGTCTTCTAACATCAGCATCAGTGTTGCTTTTGCTCGTCGGTCAGCCGTCTTCCACTTTTCACTCTTTTCCGCAGGAATTTCTTCGGCAATCGTGTGCCACACATCTTCACGGCAAAGCAGATTCTCCAGGCGGACTTTCCACGTCTGCCAGTTAATGCCATTCAATTTGGCAATGGTATATCGCGGATCAACCATTTTCTCCGACAAAAAACAGTTCACTTGTTCGCCCCGATAGAGGGTTTGTTTACATCCGCACACACGGGCAGTTCGCAATCGCGCACTTCTTCTTCTTCACCTCTTCGTCACACTCGAGGTGGAACACAAAGCAAAAGGACTCTCCTTGACCAAATGCTTTTCACAGAAAAAAACTTTTCTCTCCGATACTGCTGGGCCCATAACCTGACGGCGAGTCACGGTTAATCAGTGGAAAGTCTGCGTGGAATCGGATGTGAAATGTAAATAACACTCGCGATTAGAAGAATAAAAATGAACACTTGTGAACTTTTATTAAAAACAAATTACAAAATTTAGAACGTGTAGAAACACACTTGCGTCGGTCGTGATTCGATTGGAGAATAGCTGCTGCATGATGTTGACAGCTACTTGAACTGCTCGAGGGATCGGCAGTCAGTAGGGCGCTCAGATGGGTGTGGTGTGCAAGGTGTATGGATGTTAAGGTGAGCATTGCATTTCTCCACATCCCGTGAAGGTATTGGATCATAACCTAGTATGTAACCCATCCGATAGTAGTAAGATGGGTGCCAAGATTCGATATTTTCAGAAAGGATTACATCGATTTTGGCGGAATGTCTAATGAAATTGATTGGAAAACTAGGAAAATTTAAATTAACGCTTCACTTGATCACTTTTTAAAAAATAAAAATAAAAAACTGAAACACTTTATCAAACTATCACTAATAAACGCGAGCAAATTCATTTAAATTCCACTTAAAGAAATATTGTCCTTTGACAGATAGGCCTATTTCGTCTGCGAATGACAGACTTCTTCAGTGTCGAGCATTGGAAGGAAGGCATCTACAAAAAGAGTGATAAGCTGGATCACTTCCGCCTTTCTGCCAGTGCAACTGAAATAGTTTTGCACAGTAGAGTACTTTCGAAGACACTTTGTTACGAGACTTTCCGGTGGAGTGACTGAATAAGAAAACTACCGCCATGTTTCACGCGAGCACTGACATTTGCTTATGGAATTTCTCCATAGGAGAGAAGAGCTAATAATATCGAATTTTTTTTTGAAACGGGGGGGGAACTTGTTCCCCCGCGCGATACGTGCTTTTTGTCTGTGGGAACCCCAAACTCAGATAGGTAACAAATAAAAAAAAACACACTCTCTTTCAGCACACACAAAGCGCCCCCATTTTTGTTACCGGTGCAGGGTGGGGCTGAATCAAAAAACGAATTACTTAAATTTAAAGGGCGATACGGTCAAAATTTGGTCAATATCAACTTGACGTATTTCTTTCAATTTTGCATTTAAAAAACCTGAACACCCCTCATTTTGAAGGTGTGTGTGTGTAGAATGTTGCTCCTATTTTGATTTTGGAATTCACTCTTCAGTTGTCAAAATGCCGTCCAAGCAAGAAGAGCAGCGTATCAAAATTTTGCTCGCGCATCGCGAAAATCGAGCTACTCGCACGCAAAGTTGGCAAAATCGCTAAAAGTTGCCAAATCAACCGTTACAAACGTAATTAAAGTGTTTGGGGAACGTTTGTCGACAGCCAGGAAGTCTGGATCGGGGGAAAATCGAAAACCGGAAGCCGCTGAGACGACAAAGAGAGTTGCCGGTAGTTTCAAGCGAAACCCTAACCTATCTCTCCGAGATGCCGCAAATAAGCTGGGTGTATCGTCTACAACCGTGCATCGAGCCAAAAAACGAGCCGGACTATCGACTTACAAGAAGGTAGTGACACCAAATCGCGATGATAAACGAAATACGACGGCCAAAGCGCGATCCCGGAGGCTGTACACGACGATGCTGACGAAGTTTGACTGCGTGGTAATGGACGACGAAACCTACGTCAAAGCCGACTACAAGCAGCTTCCGGGACAGGAGTTTTATACGGCAAAAGGAAGGGGAAAGGTAGCAGATATTTTCAAGCACACCAAACTGTCAAAGTTCGCAAAGAAATATCTGGTTTGGCAAGCCATCTGTACCTGTGGCTTGAAAAGCAGCATTTTCATAGCTTCCGGGACTGTCAACCAAGAAATTTACGTGAAGGAGTGTTTGAATAAACGTCTGCTGCCTTTCCTGAAGAAACACGGTTGTTCCGTACTGTTTTGGCGGGATTTGGCATCTTGCCATTACGGTAAAAAGGCCATGGAGTGGTACGCCGCCAACAACGTGCAGGTGGTTCCCAAGGACAAGAACCCTCCCAACACGCCAGAGCTCCGCCCAATTGAGAAATACTGGGCTATTGTCAAGCGGAACCTAAAGAAGACCAAAAAAACTGCTAAGGACGAGCAGCAGTTCAAGGCAAACTGGCTTTCTGCGGCGAAGAAGGTGGACAAGGTGGCTGTACAAAATCTGATGGCAGGGGTCAAGCTTAAGGCCCGGCAATTCGGATTTGGAAAAGCGGAAGCCTAACTGAATATTTTTCCTGAATTTTATACTAATTGAACTTGAAAAAGAAATTTAATTTGATTTTTTAAATAAACGATTTACACGCGTTTTCCCTTGACCAAATTTTGACCGTATCACCCTTTATGACAGACGTACAACGCTGACCGTTGTACGAACTGTCAAATACTTTAATCCAGTACCAAAAAACACGTACTAGACTAAAGGAATACAACGCTGTACGTTGTATGTCTGTCCCAGGCATAAGTTAACCCGAAACTCACCACAGAAAAGAAACATCAGATTGAGGAAGAGAGGGCCAAATGGGTATTCATCACAGTAAAAACAGTGAGCGCATATGGGGTGAAATGGTCATTTAACAGTTTTTTTAAATTATTTTTCAATAGGTACAGGCTTCAAAACAAATAGGTCCCATGGAAAACTATACTCTACAGATTGATAGGTAACAGATAGGGCCAAAATAAAAAAAAAAAACCCAATAGCGGCCTATTCTACCTTTAGTCAAAAATTTATTTATACATATTCACCAAAAGGGGAAAGTTAAATTTCGTACTAGGATGTGTAATATATTGTTTGAGTGGGGGAGGTAGCTCATCGAAACTTCCGGCCCGCCTCAAGGCATTTTGCTATGAGGTACCAGGTGGGTCTCCACCGATTGCCTGTCGATCTGCCAAATTTGGAAGACGTCTGCATTGAGTTATCTCAAATTATAATAATCCGTCCACTATATCACAAAACATTGCGATTGTTTGAGCGGATTGGAGATAATGAAATCATTGGGTATAGGACCAAGTACCCCCGGGTGGTGCTAAATCGATGAGCTTGGACATCAATAGAAGCAGGGTTGCCAGAAGGCGCGAAATGCATCTACAGACTCTTAAATATTTTGGATGGAATAGTGTGGATAGTTCTTTATATTGTATTATTAGACTATTATTTAACATACAACTAAATGAATTATTCTGTAAATGGCGCTATAACCTAGTAATATGGTTGAAATGCCAAAAGTCCACCCACAGGCAAAAGGAGCATAAACTAATCTTTCTAGCATCTATGCTCTCAACGATAAAATACAAATTATCACATTATTTAACTCTATACGGAAGCGTTTGGTACGGCAGGTCCACGCTTTCTTCCATCCCTTGATTCGAAGTAGTTGAGTGATTTCAGAGACTCTTTCTGGAATCGCTCTATTTCTTGGAGTCCTCTCTGCGGCACATGCTATAGCGTATACGCAGTTGGCCTGGCCGGTGACAATAAAAATGATGCATTCAAGAGGTCGTAATTTTCCAGGATGCTTTCAAGAATTGGCTGCGTTAGTGTGAGATTAGATTAGATTAGGATGTGTAATATATTGTTTGTATATGCTAAATGAGCCATGTGAAAGTGTAATAAACTTTCAACTGTTGTATCATATAAAGACTGGGCTCTGTAAGGTGCACTTCGGATCAATATCTAAGATTCGATCTTTATTTCGTACACAAATTAATATTCTTTATTTTAATAACCCGCAACCGCCAACTTACACGTCTAACGCGAACGCTGTCCGCGTAACTTCTCCCCGCTTAGTCCCTCTTCTCTCGCGACGTTGTCACTTTCATTCTCACTCTCTTAGTCACTCAGCCAAAGGAATATGACGTCAACTTTATAAGGTGGTGACACTCTATCTGAACCCTACAGGCTCGAACCAATTTAACTTTTCAGTGTGTAAAAATTTATAAATTTTGACTGAACTTAGAGTGTAATGTTTACGGTGGCAAAATTATTACAATCTGTCAAGTGGTTATCGAAATAGTATAAAAACAAGAGCAGATGCTCCAAAAAAAATATGTGCGCCGTCGTGGGAAATCCAACTGCGTCTCACCGATGGATCGAAAAACACCTGGGATTCCATCATTTGACCAACCATTGCATGGTAGTTTTTGAAATATCGGATCTGATAGGATTTCTCCTCACTTTGTCTCTCACTGATCCGATTCGGTGTGCGAGCGGACCGTGGACGGCCACTTCCCGGCTTCCGTGGACGTGGTCCATCAAGGAGTGAACGTTAGATACGGTAAACGGTAGCCAGGTGGCATCCCACAATCGTTGCAAAACTAGTCACAACCTCCTTTGCGTACATTTTTCTCAACCTTGTTACTCGCGAACCACTGTTTTGTTTACATCGTCTCAGAGTATACAGTCAGATGATTACACACACGCATTAAAACAGTAAAAAATAATGTTTAAAGCTACCCAAAAATAAGTATTGAAAACTTTCGCATTTTTTGAGACATACTGTAATAGTCGGTAAAACGATAAAAAAATTCTCAGAGTGGATTGGCTTCTGGTGTGATTTTTTAGAAAATCGCGTAAGAACAGAATTGACTGTTTCGCCGATTCCAAAGAAAACAATAGACTTCCCGAAGTACACTCATTAAGTTAGTGACGTTTGACGCACGCACACTATCGTCAAAAATCAATGTGCAACTAGCGATTTGAAATTGGTTCACTGTTGTAGACCCCTAGTTACGAAATCTGCAGTCTGCACCTTGCCATGCACTCTTGCGTTTTTTAGAACCTTTTGGTACAAGTATCTTTGTTTTTGTTTTGATTCGCTATGTTATTTTGACATAATATTTGAGAGTGTATTGGTGTGAGTTACGGTCTTAGGGGCGAATCATTAAGCTTGGCACCGAGCTTGTACGGTAAGCTTCCTTTACCCATTAATGGGTACGATTTATTATTATTGTTATTCTTCCTGTGGAAATTTTTACCCATTTTACCGTAAAACCAACAATCAATGTGCAACTAGCGATTTGAAATTGGTTCACTGTTGTAGAACCCCTAGGTCCGAAGTATACCTTGCAGTCTGCACCTTGTAATAATTCTTGCGCTTTTCGGTACCTTCCGGTACTAGTATCTTGGTTGTTGTTTTGATTCACTATGTTATTTTGACACAACATTTGAGAATGTGTTGGTGTGAGCTACGTTGTTAGGGGCGAATCATTGAGCTTGGGACCGAGCTTGGGACCGATGTGCTAGTACTGACTGAGCCAAGAAAAATATCGTATTTGTTCGGGACCTACTGGTCTTAGAGTTAGTCTATGGTAAAACTGCGTTTACCCATTTAAATGGGTAGACGCAGTTTTTTCAGTAAAATGTGTAAAAAATCCACAGGAGGAATAACAATAATAATAAATCGTTTCCACCCAAGTAACCACAAGTAATCGATCTTAGTGGGGCCCTTTTCAGCATTAATCCAACTTCAATGATGCACTAGACGTAATGCATATGCCCTATGTGGTGAACAATACCCGAGTCATAGCAAGCCTGACGTTCGGACAGGCAGTCAAACATAGCCAGGGCAGACACGCATACCCACCGATGTGCTCACACTACCTCTATGCAATAAACTAATAAAATCCCCTCATCAAGATCATTCAGCTTACTTATTATAGAATACCACATATTCTGGCGACGAGAAGAATCACGCTGCATATTAAGGGTCATAAAAATGTAAGTAAAATCAATCAGCAATTCTCGCAAAAGTTGGGAAACCATTCGGGAAAATTTACATTTCCAAACAAGCGGTTGCCTTAGCGACAGACACGATCTGTCGGATCAGGCCATGAAAAGTTCGCCTTAAAATGGAACTTGCCTTAGCGGCGGATACGATCCGTCGGGTCAGGCCGTAAAGAAAGTTTGCCTTAGAAGAAAACTTGTAGCAACGGATATGATCTGTTGAGTCCGTAAGGAAAGTTCACCTTAGAAGGGAACTTATTTCAGCAGCGGATACGATCCGTTGGGTAAGACCGTAAAGAAAGTTTGCCTTAGAAGGAAGCTTGTAGAAACGGATACGATCTGTTGAGTCCACAAAGGGAGCTTGTTTCAGCAACGGATACCATCCATTGGGTCAGGCTGTAAATAAAGTTTGCCGTAGAAGGGAACTCAAAAAAAATAGAGATGCACTGGTTGCTGATAGCAATGTAAAACAAGAAAACAAACGAATACGTTCTACCATGCGTAAATACGTTCTATCATGTGACCGGAACCTTCCCAATGTTTAAAAAAAATAGTACTATTTAAATGAAACGTTATTAACAACTCATTGAATAATTTCACACAGATGGAAGATCAACTGCTCAAGCTACCGCCATTTGAATGCGACAATGTTCCAATAACGAAACTAAGGCAAAAATGGTTCGACTACAAGAAGCAATTTGAGTACATCGCAGCCGCTATGAGCAATAAGAAGAAGAAGAAGCTTAAGAACATTTTCATGGCCGTTGCTGGTCGTCAACTACAACGAGTTTACGAAAGTTTGCCCAAGTTTAGCCACGGAACCGACGTAGACTCAGAGGATGATTTTGATAACGTGATACGACAACTCGACAACTACTTTGCTCCAAAACGACATGACACCTTCGAGAGACACTCATTCTGGACTCAGGCGATTTTGCAATTGGCGACATAGAAACAGCACCACCCATAAGTTCCGAATCTCAAGATAGAGATGCTGTTTTAAAGTACAGAGGGAAAGAAAGAGAAGACCTCAGGCGCCATGCGAAACCTTCGGAAATCGAAAAAGGAGATCGCGTCTTGTTACAGAATCTAATATCCGCTGGGAAACTTACCACAACATTTGGTAGAACGGAATATGATGTCATGGAGAAGAAGGGAAACCGCGTGAAGATTCGCGATCCTGTGTCCGGCAGCGTCCTGGAAAGAAACACGGCTCATCTCAAGAAAATTCCTTCACAAGCAGTCCATAACGAAGGGCCATCATCAACTGGCGTGGATGGCATAATTAACAACCCAACTTATGAACAAGAACAGGAAACGGTGCAGCCAATTCGCCCCCCTCGGCTGATGTGCCGACCAACCTGGCAGCAAGATTACATCATCGGTCAACCATGATCTAAGAAAAGAAGGAAGATGTGGTGAACAATACCCGAGCCATAGCAAGCCGTTCGGACAGGCAGTTCCAGTCAAACATAGCCAGTGCAGACAGGCATACCCACCGATGTGCTCACACTACCTCTATGCAATAAACTAATAAAATCCCCTCATCAAGATCATATGCAAGCTATTATAGCCTCGTGGTTACTTGGGCATTAATGGGTAATCCCTGGGACAGACATACAACCATAGACTAACTCTAAGACCAGTAGGTCCCGAACAAATACGATTTTTTTTTCTTGGCTCAGTCAGTACTAGCACATCGGTCCCAAGCTCGGTCCCAAGCTTAATAATATGCCCCCTAATAATGAACTCACACGAACACACTCTCAAATATTCTGTCAAAAAAACACAGCAAATCAAAACAAAGGCGCAAATATGTATAGCAAGGTGCTGGCTTCAAGGTGTACTTCGGACCAAGGGGTTCTACAACAGTGAACCAATTTCAGTTCGCTAGTTGCATATTGATTGTTGGTATAACGATAGAATTTTTCTCAGAGTACAACGTACAACCAGCAGGTGGATAGTCATGAAGAAAACGAATCTTTTTTTTTTGGCTCAGAAAGTACTAGCACACCGATCCCAAGCTCGGTCCCAAGCTTAATGATTCACCCCTAAGACCGTAACTCACACCAATACACTCTGAAATATTCTGTCAAAATAGGATAAAAATAACCATACAATTACAAAAATACAATAATATAAAATAACATTAAAATCTATTTCCGACCATGAATCTTATTGTTCATGAATCAGATAAAGGGAAAATGCATATTGTCATTACAATAGATCTACAATTCACTCCATATGCTAGGATTTTCAACAATTGTGAAACAATACAATTAATAGTAATTGACTCAAATTTGTTCGGAAAATAATGATTTTTTCTATAGTTAAGATACATAACAACCCCCTTTTCTATTGTCGATGTCTCAGTTTACATTAGATTCTATTGTGGTAACAATAACTCCTATTGTCATCTTATCGTTGTGAACAATACTATAAATTGTACATACTATAGATTCTATTGTTTACAATACATTCAATTGTAAATCTACGAGAATTTATTATTCGGAGATGGCATTGATCGAAGAACTCTTTGCACCACCGGAAGTGCTTTCTTAGCGATTTACTCGGATAACTCAAAATCAGCAACACCGATGGATGAAAAAGCTCGCAGGACGCAGGTCAACACTTGAATGTTAGAATAACAAATCTGATGTTGTTTTTAAAAAGCTGTATATTTTTTAGAGTTTGTTACTTGTAGACGGAAAATTTACGTGATTATATTTTCTAGATGGTAGTAATTTATTCACTCACAATAACGATCGACAAAATATAGTTCGTATGATTCCATTGCACAAGCACAAGAGCATTTGTAATTGTTCAGGATATCACCCATTTCCGAATATGCACACTGTGCAGTCAAGGCTTTTGGGAAAACCGGCAACATCTGGTTTGAAATTTCCTATCTGGAATGGCAGGGATTGTCAGGAAAGTACAGAAGATATTTAAAGACCTTGTTAACCTGTTCAAGCCATGTGTATTTTTTCAATATAAAAAATAATATACCACATTTTAAATGTAAAAGGCCTGCGTCGAAATGTCTGATCGTAATTACATGCACATGTGTAAACAATTGCTTCCGCTCTCCTGATTAGATTATCAAGTTAGTTTGGATAGTTTTTTTTTTTTACCTCTCGACTTAAACCCACTCTGTGACGTCCGGTAATCACTGGTCCCATATGGCAGGTGTCCCAACGTGGCGTATTAGGCCAACACCTCGGGTGCGACCCATCCACCGAAGGCACGCTCCAGTTCGCACGCAACGGCTAAACAGAGTCTGTCCTGGTTCACGTTTGCAACGACCTGCAATCCGATCGGTAGACCTTCCCGACCCAGCCCGAGAGGCACCGCCGTCGACGGTAATCCCAATACGTTGATTATACCGGTATAGCTAAAGTTCAACGCCCTCACTAGCGGTTCGTTGTGATACGGAGCCGCCGTTGGATGGGTTGGATAAATTAACACTCCATTTTCACCGAGCATGGTATTCATCTCCTGCAGCAGTTCGTCCCTCTGCTTGACCATGTAGTAGTATTTTTCCGTACCATACTGTACGCCCTTTCTCTCGGTGATAGCCGTCATGATACCGACAAAGGTATGATTCGATTTTCCCACGGTCCACTTGAGCAACTCCAAGTATGGATTAATCTTCCCTTCCAGATTGTCCAACTGTGAATCGAAGGAAAGTTCTTCCTTGTGCTTCATGTTGCCGAACCAAATCGGAGCCGATTTACGCATTTTGTCCAGGTACACTTTCCGAACCTCAGCCTTGACGGTGCTGCGGAAGTGGGCCATCACCTTTTCCATGGCGTCGCGGATGTCAATGTCCACGGGCGAAACCAGCAGACCGCCACCGTCGTTTTGCTGATAGAAGAATCGAACCTGCTTCAGGTCGACGTGTTCATCCAGGCGCAGCTTCTTGGCATTTTCGTCGGCGATAATCTTGAGCACGGGCTTAAGATCCGTCGCATAGCGACACATCGGTCCGATTCCTGGGATTGTTCGAGATGGATATTAGTTTTTTTTTTAAATTTGCTACACAGAGGCGAATCGGAGACTTACCCAAAAACATGTCCTGCTCGCCGCTGATCGCTTCCGGATACTGTCCATCGTTGGAAACGATATTCCGGGAAGGTTTGTGCCCGAAGATCCCGTTGAAGAACGCTGGCATGCGGATGGAACCACCGATATCGGAGCCCAGTCCGAAGGGAGAAGCGGCGGCAGCTTGGATGGCACCTTCGCCCCCACTGGACCCACCGACGATCCGGTTGGTGTCGTACGGATTCCGTGATCGGCCGTGGATTGTGTTGGTACTTTCCCACCTGGAAGATATGGTATTGGAATGGAAAGGTTGAAAATGGAAGATTATTGAATCACCCGCGTTTAATGTGGTAAGTCTGTCCTAGTGTTATGATATGGTTCGATAAGATATGGAATTGGCAAAAGGGGTTGTGTAACCGAATGGCAGATAAGTACGGCTGATGAAAGTACACATGCGACTGTAATAGGTGTTGCGTTGGGTTTTGCGATAACGAATTTCATATGAGTAGCTGCTTATCGGCATCCGTAACCTGTTGATTCGAAGTGAATAAAGAAGTTCCGAAATACATTGGTGCAGTTCCAATGTATCACCAAATGTGAGGTAGATCAAGTCCCAAGCTGTAATCAAATCGTGGCTCGATGCTTTGATATTTTCGGTACTAAAATTTTCCGAAAAATTGTTTGAATTGTCCGAAAAATCATTTGAAGTGCATTTAAAGTTTTTTAACGGAATTCCCGCTTTAATCCCATAGTTGATGAAGTAAGAAAAAAAATATATAATATAATTTTACTTTTTTTTTTAATAGTTTCGTTTATTTGTACGGCTCAATCGCGTTAGCTTTACCAGCCATAGGCAATGTTGGTGGGTTACACACAAAAAAATACTATTTCTTAATCAAACTACACTCAAAAAAATCGACACGTTGTTTCCACGTGAAATTTTACGTAACTTTCACCTGATCACGTAACCAAATCACGTAATCTTCTTCTTTACGCCAGTGAATTGTACGTAAAAAAACACGTAAAATTTATGTGGTTTTCACGTAGAATGTGGATTTACGTGGAAATCACGGAGCTCTTACGTGAATTCCACGTGTTTATTACTGGTTTTGGCAGTGGACGAAAATTACGTGCGTTTCACGTGGAAACAACGTGTCGATTTTTTTGAGTGTAGGGTTCTTCTTCTTTCTTGAGGGCGATTTTATGACCCCTTCTTCTTGTTCTTTTGCAATTCTAGCCGTCTCGTTTTGTTTACTGATCCCCGCTGACATTAATGCGGCGAACTGTAACAACGCGCGATCGCGGTTAACCATCTCCTTCGGTTCATCGTTACTGATTTTGGTATACACCTGCATCATGACAGATTCCTCTATTTTATCTTCCTGCACCTCTAGCGTTTCCAATTCGCTATCACCTACAGCTTCTGATCCTACTTTCGCTGTGCCTACGGTTACTGCAGATTCGTACGTTTTGTTCCTTTTCTGCGATTCATTTAGGCTGTTGGGAAACTGGGGGTATGGGATTTTGCGGGTTGGTTTGTTGGTGGGGGGGGGGGGGGGGGGGGGGGGGGGGGGGGGGAGGGAAGACCGTAGAGTAGGTGAAGACTCTACGGGGCTGAGCTGCAAGCAACCCGGCGGGTCCACGGGTCGCGGATGGTGGGGTTCCATCAGATATGATGGACAGCTACTGAATACACGAATAAGTAGCCCCGGACGAGCGGCGGGGACTGTTTAGGATGTGGGGGGACTGAGCAGTTGTTGGACTCTGTTGAGTTTCTTCCAAAAACCCACAAATATCCGAAAGCAGCCCTGACAAAAGCGAGCCACCCCGCTTTTTAAAAATAAGGGTAAAAGTCCAAGCCTTCACCCATTTGAGCGTCTGTTCTCCATGTTAGGGGCGGCTCAAAACAGCGTCTGTTCTCCATGTTAGGAGCGGCTGAGTCACCGTCTTGTTAGTGCGCCCAGGACTCTAAATACAAAAGCCGAAAGTCCTGGTGGTGCTTGGGACTGTTAAACAGCAGCATCACGATGGTCCTCCTGCGAGATAGTGGGGTTGGTTGTGGGCCTTGCGAGCCGACACCATTAAAAAGGAATTGCAACGAATAATACACAAGGAAGAAATTCGAACCGGAACAATCGGCATGGACCTAGGCTACGAAAACGGACTAACGATTGGAAACTCGGGACGTGGAACTGCCGATCTCTCAATTTCCTTGGAAGTACTCGCGTGCTTTCCGACGAATTGAAGAACCGCAAGTTCGACATCGTAGCGCTGCAAGAGGTGTGCTGGAAAGGATCCACGGTGCGTACGTTTCGGGATGGTCATACCATCTACCAGAGCTGCGGCAATACACACGAGCTGGGAACAGCTTTCATCGTGATGGGTGAGATGCAGAAGCGGGTGATCGGATGGTGGCCGATCAACCCCCGAATGTGCAGGTTGAGGATCAAGGGCCGGTTCTTCAACATCAGCATCATTAATGTGCATAGCCCTCACCTCGGAAGTACCGATGACGACAAAGATGAATTCTACGCGCAGCTGGAGCGTGAATACGACCGCTGCCCAAACCATGATATCAAAATCATCATCGGGGATTTCAACGCTCAGGTTGGCCAGGAGGAGGAGTTTAAACCGGTGATTGGAAAGTTCAGCGCACACCAGCTGACCAACGAAAACGGCCTTCGACTTATCGACTTCGCCGCCTCCAAAAACATGGCCGTACGTAGTACCTTCTTCCAGCACAGCCTCCCACATCGGTACACCTGGAGGTCACCGAATCAAACGGAATCACAAATCGACCACGTTTTGATAGATGGCCGGCACTTCTCAGACATCACCGACGTCAGAACCTACCGAGGCGCTAACATCGACTCGGACCACTACCTAGTGATGGTTAAGATGCGCCCAAAACTCTCCGTAGTGAACAACTTTCGGTACCGGCGCCCGCCACAGTACAATCTCGCGCGACTGAAGCAACCTGACGTCGCCGCAAGCTACGCGCAATCGCTCGAAACTGCGCTGCCGGAAGAGGGCCAGCTCGACGAAACCCCTCTCGAGGACTGTTGGAACACCGTGAAAACAGCTATTAGCAGCGTGGCGGAGAACGTCTTAGGTTATGTGGAACGAAGCCGACAGAACGAGTGGTTCGACGAGGAATGTCAGCAGGTGTTGAATGAGAAGAACGCAGCGCGGGCACTTATGCTGCGTCAAGCTACCCGTCATAGTGTGGAACGATACAGACAGAAGCGGCGACAGCAGACCCAACTCTTCCGGGAGAAAAAGCGCCGCCAGGAGGAGGAGGAGTGTGAGGAACTAGAACAGCTGCACCGCTCACATGAAACGCGAAAGTTCTACCAGAAACTCAACGCATCCCGCAGAGGCTTCGTGCCGCGAGCCGAAATGTGTCGGGATAAGGATGGGAGAATCCTGACGGACGATCGTGAGGTGACCGAAAGGTGGAAGCAGCACTTCGATGAACATCTGAATGGAGTACAGGAAGAGGACCAAGACAGCGATGGAAGAGACGTAGTCGATGCAGTAAGTGACGGAGATGTGCCACCCCCGACGATAGGTGAAGTTAAGGATGCCATCAAGCAGCTGAAGAACAACAAATCGGTTGGAAGGGATGGAATCGGAGCAGAACTTATCAAGATGGGCCCGGACAAGTTGGCAAATTGCCTGCATCGACTGATAGTCAGGATTTGGGATACCGAACAGCTACCGGAGGAGTGGAAGGATGGGGTTATCTGCCCAATCTATAAGAAAGGCGACAAGCTTGACTGGAAAAACTATCGTGCGATCACTGTCCTTAATGCCGCCTATAAAGTATTATCCCAAATCATCTTCCAGCGACTGTCGCCACTAGCAAATAGATTTGTGGGAAGTTATCAGGCCGGCTTCATCGAAGGACGGTCTACAACGGACCAAATCTTCACTTTGCGGCAGATCCTCCAAAAGTGCCGTGAATATAGAGTCCCAACGCATCATCTATTCATCGACTTCAAAGCCGCATATGATACAATTAACCGATATGAGCTATGGAAGATCATGGACGAGAACAGCTTTCCGGGGAAGCTGACCCGACTTATCAAGGCTACGATGGATGGAACCCAGTGCTGTGTGAGGATATCGGGTGGATTATCGGGTTCATTCGAATCCCGCAGGGGGCTTCGTCAAGGTGATGGTCTCTCTTGCCTCCTGTTCAACATTGCTCTTGAAGGTGTTATGCGACGAGCGGCGTTTAACATGCGAGGCACGATTTTCAACAGATCCGGTCAATTTATCTGCTTTGCCGATGACGTGGATATTGTCGGCAGAACATTTGAGGCGGTGGCAGAGCAGTACACCAGACTAAAGCGCGAAGCAGAGAAGATTGGGTTGAAGATAAATACGTCCAAAACGAAGTACATGCTGGCAGGCGGAACCGAGCACGACAGGACCCGACTGGGCAGCAGTGTAACGATCGACGGCGATGAGTTCGAGGTAGTCGATGAATTTGTCTATCTCGGCTCACTGGTTACTGCGGACAACGATAACAGCCGTGAGATCCGGAGGCGGATTATCAGTGGAAGTCGTGCCTACTATGGGCTCCACAAGCAACTACGGTCAAACAGACTTAGCTCCCGTACGAAGTGCATCCTGTACAAAACGCTAATAAGACCGGTTGTTCTCTACGGGCATGAGACGTGGACAATGCTTGAAGAGGACCTGCGAGCACTCGGAGTTTTTGAGCGACGGGTGTTAAGAACCATCTTTGGTGGAGTACAGGAGGACGGACTATGGAGGCGAAGGATGAATGAACCATGAGCTCGCGCAACTCGCCGGCGAACCCAGTATTCATAAGGTGGCAAAAGCTGGAAGGATACGCTGGGCAGGACATGTTGCGAGAATGCCGGGCAACTATCCTGCAAAAATGGTGTTCGACGGGAATCCGGTTGGTACAAGACGACGTGGGGCGCAACGAGCAAGATGGTCAGACCAGGTGGAGCAAGACCTAGGGGGTACAAGGTGCCCAAGGGATTGGAGAGGAGCAGCCACGAATCGGGCATTATGGAGGGATATTGTGTATCAGGCTATGTTATAGTATTGTGACGTTATGCCATGTAAATAAATAAAAACAACAAACAATGTGCAACTAGCGATTTGAAATTGGTTCACTGTTGTAGAACCCCTAGTTCCGAAGTACACCTTGCAGTCTGCACCTTGCCATGTACTCTTGTGCTTTTCAGTACCTTTTGGTACAAGTATCTTTGTTTTTGTTTTGATTCGCTATGTTATTTTGACAGAATATTTGAGAGTGTATTGGTGTGAGTTACGGTCTTAGGGGCGAATCATTAAGCTTGGGACCGATGTGCTAGTACTTCCTGAGCCAAAAAATATATTCATTTTCTTCCTGAATACCCAGCCGCTGCTATAACTGTAAGAAGCAGGGCCATTATGCAGCCAACTGTCCAGAAAAGCAGCAAAACGGATCGAAGAAAAAAGGCCGAGCAATGTGTGCGGTATTTGCAATGGGCGACAACGTTGACGACGAGAATTGGTATTTCGATTCTGGTGCCACTACACTTATGGCCAGAAGCGGAGCGGAATGCACATCGAAACAGGAAGTATCCTATAATACTGGGACAGCGAATAAAAGCAACATGATGGCGAATTGCAGAGGTTCGGGGAAATGTGGAGTGCGTCGAGGGGCCTGTCCAAGTTCAAAAAGTTCTGGAGGTTCCTGATCTAGCGGCGAATTTACTATCCGTCAGCAAGATATGTTCGAATGGGTTCAACATGACGTTTACCGCAACGGACCGCAAGGTTCTAATGAAGACCGAAGAAGCAGTTGCCAGCGGAGTCGCAGAAGGAGGACTGTATAAGCTAAACCGGAAGCAGGAAAAAGCCGTTCGTGTGCAACGAGACTGAATCGAACGATAATGGAAAGGGTAAGAAGTATGCTGAACGATGCCAAGCTACCGAAAGAATTTTGGGCCGAAGTGCAGGTGAATATCGCTGCCTACGGCATCAACCGTAGTCCAGCAAGGGCGTTGGACGGGACGACACCTGAAGTGGCGTGGACGGGCAGGAAGCCATTCGTTGGACATCTGAAAATATTAGGTTCTGGCGGCATTGGTGCACGCATCTAAGCAACGACGTAAAGAAAACTGGATCCAAAATCGAAAAGAGGCATATTCCATGGTTTCGTTGAAGACACCAAGGGATTCAGATTGTATGATCCAGATACCAGTGACGTCATCATCAACTGGGTTTGCCTAGACAAGAAGAAGCGAATCATGATGTTGAAGCAGAAGCAATGGAGCCAGAGGAACCATATCAAGCCATCAGTGTTGATAGTGCAGACTTCGATGATGCCGTTGACGATACTGCGCTCCCACCGCAACTAGATAGACCAATTGCTGAAGAGCAGGAGTTCAGGCGCAGCGGTCAGGAGCGCCATCCTCCAGGCAAGTATTCAGAATACATTTGTTATAGTTCTGTTACTGGCCAAAACACTTTCCCAGATTCTGACGAGCACGGTGAAGACAGTCCGCTGGATGATCCGACCTCGTACAGCGGGGTTCTTTGCAGGCCAGACCGGGATCAATGGATGGAGGCGATGCGCGAGGAGATAGAGGCTCTCGAGCGGAATGAAACTTGGATGATGGACAATTTGCCGGAGTGGTATAAGGCGATCCGCAACAAGTGGGTCTATAAGATGAAGCGTGGACCAGACGGACGTGTTGAGCGATACAAGGCCCGCTTCGTTGTGAATGGGTGCTCGCAGCGGCCGTGCATCGATTTTGATGAAGTTTACTCCCGGTTCTGCGATATTCGACGATTTTTGAAGGCGCTTGCAGTCAAGCACGATTTGCAGATCGATCAAATGGATGCGGTCACGGCGTTCCACCAGAGCGAGCTTGGCGATGAAACGATTTTTATGCAACTGCCAGAAGGATTCATAAGTGACCTAGTCAAGGTTTGAAGACTACGCAAGGCGTTGTACGGCCTGAAGCAGTCCAGCAGGGTCTAGAACAAACAGCTGGATGCGGCCCTACGAAAATTTGGTCTGGAGCAGTCAACAATAGATACGTGCCTGTATTTCAAGCTATTCGGAGGAAAGATGTTGTTCGTTACAATTTATGTTGACGACTTTCTCATAATCACCAACTATCGGAAGATGAAGTAGAAATTGAAAAAGTACTTATGCAGCCGCTTCCTGATGAAGGACATCGTGGAAGCAAAGTTCTGTCTTGGCCTTCGAATCTCGCGTAACATGGAACGTGGAGAACTAACGTTGGACCAGGAGAAATATGTAGAGTAGCTGTTGGAGAAGTACCAGATGAAGAATTGCCATCCTGTATCTACACAATTCGCGCGATTGAACAAGTCAATGTGTCCGACGTCGACAAAGGAACAGGAGGAAATGACCAAGGTTCCCTACAAAGAAGCGCTTGGAAGCTTGCTTTATTTGGCAACTCGACTAGATATTTCCTTTGCAGTAAACGCAGTCAGCCAGTATTGCAGCAATCCGGGACGAAGGCACCACTCGCGCCAACTTTTGTAACACGAGCACTCGCGCGTTGTACTTTGTACAACACATTCCTTCCCGGAATATCTCGTGATACGGATCACATAGAATGTTACTGTCTTCAGCAAAGTTATTCAGTAGGTCAAGGCCTTTTCATTGGCGAACAGTTTAGGATTCTCTCACTACGCGGCGCTAGTGTGCTAATTATTTTCAGGAATATGCTATATCTTGGTATCTTGACCAGATAGAATGTTTCTGTCTTCGACAATGTTGTTCAGTGGGTCAAGACCTTTTGAATGGTGACTAGCAGTTCAAAATTTTCTCGCTACGCGGCGCTAGTGTGCCAATGTATTTCCTGAAGGTGCCATACCTGGGGATCCTGACCATTTGGAAAGATGTTGTCTTCGGATAAGTTTTTCAGTGGAACAAGACCTTTTCATTGATGACCAGCAGTTCACAATCTTTCCGCTACGCGCTTGGTGTGCAATTGAGTTTCCTGACCAAGCTGTAACTTGGCATTTTGACCATTAAAAAGGTTTCTGTCTTCGATAAAGTTGTTCACTAGGTCAAGACCTTTTCATTGGTGACTATCAGTTCCGAATCTGTCCGCCACGCGGCGCTAGTGTGCTTGTACATTTTTGGAATATGCTGGATCCGTCTCAAATACAAGGCTTCAGTCTTCAGCAAGGCTGTTCAGTAGGTCAAGACCTTTTGATTTGTGACCAGTAGTTCAGGATATTTTCACTACGTGGCGCTAGTGTACAAGTGGTTTTCCTGACTAAGGTATACCTTGGTATTCTGTCCATTTGGAATGATTTTGTCATCGAAAATGTTGTTCAGGGAATCAAAACCTTTCGATTGATGACCAGCAGGTAGAATTTTCTCGGACTATGCTATATCTTAGGATCCTGTCCATTTAGAAGGTTTATGTCTTCGACAAAAATGTTCAGTGACCCAAAACTTTCCGAGACAGAAGCCGTCTAGAGGGTCAGGACTACGATAAATACCAAGTTGGAAACAGTTATAATAAACTACACCACGTACCATTCTACCGCACTATTTGAGGATTTTCTGTAATCAAGGAATACGCTGTTTGGTCCAGAACGAGTTTTTTTAGGAATACACGTTGGCTTTACATGGATAGGTGCTTCTGCATCAAAATGGGAAGGGAAAATCTACATTTGTTACAACACATCAGCGCGAGAATTTGACGGAATCTGTACAAGAAGTTGGATTGGGGAAACGATTTTGGAGGGTTATTCCGAGAGTCCAAGGGAGGTTTGTCGTTTGGTGAAATGAGAAAAGTCACCTGCAGTGACGTAACTCTTCTGGGTAAATCAACTGGAGTGTCATCTCACAGCAAGTGACTTTTCTCACTCACTAAGTGTCAAATCTAACTTCGACTCCTCGGAATAACCCTCTGTCTTTCATCAAGACAACAACTCCAAAGCACGCTGCCAAAGAAGACCAAATAAAAGGACAAATATGTTGTTGCTTTTTAGAAAGCGTTGAATCAAATCAATCCGCAGCGATTACTGAATTTACAGTACGCCAAAACGTCTCCAACAAGTCATCGAGGTCAATGTAGGTTATACCATATATTGATATTGTTAACTGTTCATCGAATAATTAGAAGAGAAAACTCAAGTGAACTGCTCCTACACTCAAAGAAATGCTATATCAATAGTCGTGTGAACCGCAATCTCCGTGGTCAGAGTAATGAGAGTAATTATAACAGTACTGATAAATATTCTCCATTACAGGAAATTCCTACAGGCATCGAGTTGGTAACACTGTCCAAATACTTCAAGTTTCTTAAATGATGGGCTCAGAGCAATGCGGGCTATATTCAAAATGATCAACATTGAGTAAAGTATGCCAATAGGAAGCCATGACGTCAAGATCATCATAGGAGACTTCAACGTCAGGTCGGCCAGGAGGTGGAGCTTAGACCGACTATTGGAAAGTTCAGCCCTCACCACTAGACGACAATGGCCTAAGACTTATTTAATTCGTCGCCTCCAAGAATATGGTCATTCTTAGTACTTGCTTCCGGAAACAACCTCCAGTTTAAGTACACCTGAATATCACCGCAGCAGACAGAATCGCAAATCGACTATGTTTTGATTGATGGACGGCACTTCTCCGATATAATCGACGCCAGAACCTAACGTGGCGCTAACATCGACTCGGTCCACTACCTGGTGATGGTAAAACAGCGACAAAAACCATCCGTCGGTAACACCGTACGGTACATACGACTCGACTTGACCGACTGAAGCAACCTGATGTCGCCCCCTTGAGGACTGCAGGAATAACATAAAAACAGCCATCAACCACGCAGCTGAGAACGTCGTCGGGTAGGTGGAACCGAGCCCATGGAACGATTAATTTGACGACGCATCGCGGGCAGTAATGCTGCAGCACGAGACTCGGCAGAACGTGGACCGTTAGAGACGGAAGCGGCAACAACGAAAACAAAACGCCGTCTGGAAGAAGCGGAGTGTGATGAAATGGAGCAGCTGTACCGCACTCAAGAACCGCGGAAGTGCTATCAGAAGCTCAACAAATTTCGCAAAGACCATGTACCACGAGCCGAAATGTGTAGGGATAAGGATGGGGGCATTCTAACGAATGAACGTGAGGGGATTGATTGGTGGAAGAAACACTACGAAGATTGCGGAAGAAATAACTACGTCAGCACGGTGGACGACGGGAAGCTCACACGCTGGGAGAAGTTAAGGATGCTATCTAACAGCTCAAGAATAACAAGGCGACTGGCAAGGATGGTATCGCAGCTGAACTCATCAATATAGGCCCGGAAAAACTGTCCATCTGTCTGAATCGGCTGAATGTCCGAATTTGGGAAACCGAACAGCTACCGGGTGCGTGGAAGCAACGGGTTATATGCCCCATCTACAAGAAGGACGAAAAGTTGGAGTGTGAGAACAATCGAGCGATCACAATCTTAAAGGCCGCCTACAAAGTGCTATCCCAGATCATCTTTCGTCGTCTATCACCAACAGTAAATGAGTTCGTGTGAAGTTATCAGGATGATTACACCGACAAGCGCTTGACAACGGACCAGATCTATCTTTACGGCAAATCCACCATAAATACCGTAAATATCAGGACCCGACGCATCACCTGTTCATCGATTTCAAGGCGTCGTACGGCAATATCGACCGCACAGAGCTATGGAGAAATATGGACGAGAACACCTTTCTCAGGAAGCTCACAAGACTTATAAAAGCTACGATGTGCGTGAAGATATCGGGAAAACATGCTAGCTCGCTTGAACCACGTCGGGGACTACGACAAGGTGATGTACTTTCATGCCAGTAGTTCAACATTGCGCTGGAAGATGTCATGAGAATAGTCGGGCTGAACAGCCAAGGTACGATTCTAACACGCTACAGTCAATCTGTGTGTTTCGCAGATGATATAAATGTTGTCGGCAGAAACTTTGGAACGGTGGCTGAACTGAATACCCGCATGAAATGCGAAGCAAATAAAGTCCGACTGGTGGTGATTGAGTCGAAAACAAAGTACATGCTAGTAGGAGAGACAGAGCACGACAGGGCCCGCCTAGGAGCATTACAAAAGAGGGGGATACTATCGAAGCATTTGTCTAAGGCCTGTACTCGAAAAAAATGCACCATTTTTATCCGTGTGAAAATCTGGGTATAACTAGTTTAGAGTAAATTGTTTACATGTGCAAAATTTCATAACAATCGGTTCAGTGGTTATTGAGATGTCATCGAAACAAGAAGTAAATCGCCGGAGAATTTTGCGCGCCGTCTTGGAAAATCCGACTGCGACCATGCGATGGATCGGAAGACAACTGGGAATCACCCATACAACGGTGTCTCGGGTGGTAAAATCGTTTAAGGAGTCCCAGACGACCGAGCGGCAGGCTAGAAGTGGAAGAAAATCGAAGACAGCTGACCCTGTGAAGGCCCGTAAGGTGTTGGATTAATTGAAATGATTCGCGACGCGGCTCTGAAGGCAAAGTGTTCCGCCTGGTTCGTTCAGCAAACCATGAAACGAGCTGGGCTTCGTGTATTCAAGGTCCGCAAGACACCGAACCGGCGTGATCAACAAAACACGGCGGCCAAATCCCGCGCAAGAAAGCTGTATCGAGAGTGGTTAACGAAAGCGATGTGTGTGGTTATGGATGACGAAACCTACATCGAGGCAGACGCAAAGCAGATACCGGGACTGAAGTTCTACGTTGCCAAATCACGGTTTGAGGTTCCGGAAGACATAAGGAAGAAGGAAGTGGACAATTTCGCCAAAAACTACTTGCTCTGGCAGGCCATATGCCAATGCGGTAAACTGAGTAAACCGTACATCACAACGGGTACCATCAACAGCGAAATTTACTGCAACGAGTGCCTCCAGAAGCGTCTGTTGCCCTTTCTGCGGTCCCAAGGAGGCGAGACATTATTTTGGCCGGACCTGGCATCATGCCATTACGCGCGATCGACGTTGGATTGGTACAGAGACAATAACGTTGTTTTTGTACCAAAAACCGCCAACCCCCAAATTCACCAGAGATTCGTCCGGTGGAAAGATTTTAGGCCATAATGAAGGCCAAAGTTCGAAAATCGTCCAAAGTGTTTAAGAACGAGCTTGAATTGAAGAAAAAATGGATGAAAGTGACCAAAAAGGTCGACTCCATCATTGCACAAAATGTCATGAGGGGTCTTAAGGGAAAGGTGCGGGCTTTCAGCTATGGAAAGGAAATTGAATAAAGTAATTATGGCGAAACATCCATATGTATAAGTTCATTCCCTGAAAGTTTCAAGAAAATCCGACTTAAAATAAATTTTTGGCGAACACTTTTGTCTGGTGCTCTGGCTCTGATCCATGCTTAACGGCAGCCGTGTAATCCGAAGACGCATAATCACTGGAAGTAGTGCCTACTATGGGCTCCAGAAGAACTTACTGTCAAAAAAAATTCACCCTCGCGCTAAATTTACCATGTGCAAAATGCTGATAAGACCGATGGTTCTCTATGGGCATTAGACGTGAACAATACTCGAGCAGGACCTGCAAGCACTTGGTGTTTTCGAACGTCGCGTGCCTAGACCATCTTTGACAGCGTGCAGGAGAACGGTGTGTGGTGACGAAGGATGAATCACGAGCTCGCACAACTATACGGTGAACCCAGCATCCAAAAAGTGACGAAATTTGGAAGGAAACCTTGGTCAGGGCTTGTTGCAAGAATGCCGGATAACAACCCTGCAAAGATGGCGTTCGTCTCTAATCCGGGCGATACTAGAAGACGTGGAGCGCAGCGGACAAGGTTAGCGAACCAGGTACAGCAAGATCCGGCGAGTGTAGGTCGTCAACGAGGTTAAAGAGAAGCAGCCATGAGCCGAGTTCATTGGCGAAATGTTGTAGAAGAGGTTTTGACATTGTAATGTTATTACACTAATAAAATGAAAAAAACATGAAATGAATTATTTCGAAAGAAACTTAAGAAACGGCGTTTGGAGTTCTCAACTAAAAAAAATTCTAGTCAGCAAATGAGTCAGAGACTACTGCCGTGAACAAAACGCTTGCTGCGGTTGTGCGGTTCACGATAGTAAGTAACACCACTTTTTCCGGAACAAAGTGATAAGTCACGTTCATAGGAAACAAACCGCGTAACTCATCAACTGCAGTCAAAGCTTGGCGGACGTGATCGAGTTAGCATAAACATTCATTACAAGACATAATCTACAAATGAAAATTCTAATCTGATCATTAGTTCAAACTTCCCACGAAAAGCACAATGCAAATCACAAATAAAGAATCGACCACGTGCCATTTCAAGTGCACCGCTTCGCCTCAGAGGTCAACGATTTTCCGTGAAGAATCATCGGTTGGTGATTTCTATTTACACTTCTATACCGAAAGTGTAAACAAACATAATTGGTGCCGGTTGGTGCGGCATTTCGATTCACAAACACACACACTAGAATGTAAACACAGTTTCTTACTCTAATTTCACCGCGAGAACAAGATTGATGATCCACTATCGGAGTAAATAATCAAATAAATCCTGTGTTTCCATCACTGCATTCGAGTGTGTTGCGTGGGTCGTAACACTTAAATTCAAGACGCACTCACCACATACAGCACTCGGAAACATTTGTCAGGGCAAACGGAATCGCTCCAGCCTTCCTCATCAGCTCCATGGCGCGCGCATCCTTCTCTCCACGGATCGACCGTCGTTTCCATATGCCGGCCGTGTGGAGTAGATCTAGGAGAAAAAATATCGTCCGCATTAGTAACGCATTTTCTCAATACCCCCATCGCGAAGATCTTACCCTTGACTCTGATGCAGTCTTTCGTAGAAATGGGAACGCCCAGGAAGGGCTTCTCGGTGGCCAGTTGTTCCTCGGTGAGCGTCCCGCTGGCAATCAGTTTGTCCGCCTTCTCGGCGTCTTTCAGGGCAGCACTGTAGCACTGGTCGACGACGCAGTTCAACAGCGGGTTAACTTCCTTACATCGCTCGATGAACGCCTCCGTCACCTCGACACTGGTGAGCTGGATAAAGACGTAACAATGGAGTAGATTAGGGTAGGTTAAGATGGAACTCAAAATTGGAAAACAAAAAAACATCAATCTACACTGAACAAATTCCACTGGGCAAATTTTTACATTCCTTACGTCGCCTATCAACCGGCTACAGCAATTAGACAGCTTAAGTGCTACCTAATCTCGAGCCAGATGTCCGAATGGTGGCACATGCAACCAACTACACATGCTTATCTCACCGAATGCAACTCAAAAGCAGCTCCACCCGTCGTCGCCGCATTCACACAACAATTGATCGATACGGTTCATGCGATGTTTACACTTACCTTCCTCGTGCGGATCTTCTGTGCCAATGACGAAGCGGATTCCATCAGTATCAGATTCCGGATCGGGGGCATTTTCTGCCCGTGCTCGCCGTAGATCGTCGTCAGGAACCATCGCACCAGCAGGAGCAGAAACTTGTGTCCCACGTTGATAACCGTTTTGATCAGGGTTCGCGGTTTGCGTTTGTCTATGAAGCTTTGCCTGCTGCTGCTCGGTGCTACTTGGTCGTCCATTGTGTTCGAATTTGTACACGCATTCAATGTTCTCAGTACCGATTTCGCTTTATGTCGTAGCCGTTCTCGTAATTTCATCTGATGACGACTCCCGCCGCTCTGCTGGTCGAATAGCAACTGCAAGCTCCGGTTGTACTAGCCTAGTAAGTACGACGAAGCGGTGTGTATGTGCACTAAGCTGCCGCTCTCTCACTCTCCGGAATGGGGTTTATTTTTTCCCTTATAGTACTCTCTTTCGGCTCAAGTGCACTGGCTGGACGATAATAAATGGTCCTCTGGAAAAGAACAATGTTACACAAGATATGAGTAAATATAATCAGGCTTTTTGCCGTACTTTAGTCGGACCGAAAGACCCATTTTCTTTTGTTTGTGCATTGTCGTCTATCCATATTTAGTTTCATTGCACTGCAGGGAAGTGTTTTGGT
The DNA here is from genome assembly GCA_024533555.2 of Aedes koreicus. Lineage (NCBI taxonomy): Eukaryota > Metazoa > Arthropoda > Insecta > Diptera > Culicidae > Aedes > Aedes koreicus. The sequence continues at coordinate 194,613 of JAHHFK020005989.1, forward strand.
CAATGACCTTTTCGGCGCTCTTCTACAAGGCGTTGCCGTTAAATGGAACTAGGTCTGGGTCATTGGGACTCAAACTTGTCGAACTCATTGTGTAGGTTTGGCCCCAGTTAGGCAATTTCATGTATTCGGCATTATTCGAATTTGTTCGTTAGAAAAGCTTGATAAGGTAAACAGCGACAAGTAGGCCTTGGTGTAAGTGACAAGTAGCCTGAATGTTAAAGCGAAGCTTGCTAGGAATGACAGATTTTTACCACCACTTCGAACGCACAAATGAAAGAAACAATAGAGATTTCCCATGCCAAATTTTTGATCACATCTAGGAACTTTTTCCGAAAGGACGAATCTAACAATGGGAGTTTCACTCCTCTGTCGTTCTCTTTCATTCATTCCAACGTCATTATAAAACTTCCGAGGGAACATAAAAGTGATAAAAATTTCCTGCATGAAATGATTATGGATTTAGAGATGGTGGCCTTAATGACCTAATGGCCTTAAAAATTGCAAAGTGGTGATTAAAATTTGCCATGATGGCGGCCAATTTTGACTGTATAAAGATCATAGTTTACTTGGACCGTCGCATCAGCATTTAGATCAAAACATAGTATTGCAACAAGTTGCAAAAGAAGAAGATTTTAAGTAAGAGTCTTGCCGTAATACTTCAGAATTCAAGGGGGAATTTTTGAGACATTTGTATTCACATGCTCCCCTCTTCCTCCTATGGAGTGTGGAAATTTGCGACATGGTTTATGAAATCAGGATGGACGGTCTCCTAAAGCTGAGATCACACTGTTTGACAAAACGCCAAATATTTGGCAAATTTTGATTTTGATCGAAACGTGTGCTCGCCATATTTGTTTGACCTGATATTGCTATGGCAAATATATTTGGTTTGTGTTTGTCGTTCCAATTATTTTAGCAATTTGTCAAATAGTGTGATGCTCTTTATTATGGTTTGTCAAATATGTTCGCTCAATACTAGCAAATAATTTATTTGAAACTCTGGAAATTCTTGAGTGGCAAACATTAGCAAATTCATATCGTCTACACGGGTGACAGCTGTCAATTTGTGAACATTCGTCAGTTGCTAGAACAGGACCTGCCAGCTGTTAGTGCAAAAACATCACCATTTATCTGTCAAAAAAGGCCGTATTTTATTGGACGCTGTGACAACCGCCCCTACCGCCACCGTCGAGTTATGTTACAAGCAGGCAGTCTGTTGTTGCACAGTGGGCAAGAACTGATGAAAACTAAGGAAAAAATCTGTAACTTTTGTCGCTTTTAAGCGCGGCTTATGAACAAGGCCATTTCCGCATGGAAATTGTCTGGGAAATCGAATGGAACTGGTGTCTATCACCGCACGGATATGGTTGTGGAGTTAAAGAGCTAATTTTACCCCACTTCCCCTTGTATTCTTGAATAGTTTATGGAAATATTTGACGGAGTGTCTCAAGATCAACAAAATAGTGCTAATCCCATGTGAAATTTCCTGGAAAATCGCTTGCTTCAACCAGCGCACGGCTCTGTGAACGAAGATATGGCTGGTTTTGCCCCACTTCCCCTTGTATTCTTGAATTGTTTATAGATATCTTTGCACGGAGTCGTTCAAGATCAACAAAATAGTGCTAATCCCATGTGAAATTTTTTGGAAAATCGAGTAAAGGTTGTTTCAACCACCGCACGGCTCTGTGTACGAAGATATGGCTGGTTTTACCCCACTTCCCCTAGTATTTTTGAATAGTTTATAGATATCTTTGCTCCAAGTTCCTCAAAATTAACAAAATAGAACTAGTCCTATGTGAAATTTTCTGGAAAATCGAATAAAGGTTGTTTCAACCAGCGCACGGCTCTGTGAACGAAGATATGGCTGGTTTTGCCCCACTTGCCCTTGTATTCTTGAATAGTTTATATATATCTTTGCTCGGAGTGTCTCAAGATTAACAAAATAGAATTAGTCCTATTTGTCCCCTTTATTCGATTTTCCAGGAAATTTCAGATGGGATTAGCACTATTTTGTTGATCTTGAGTGACTCCGTGCAAAGATATCTATAAATTATTCAATAATATAAGGGGAAGTGGGGTAAAATAAGCTCTATAACTCCACAACCATATCCGTGCGGTGATTGAAACCAGTTCCATTCGATTTCCCAGACAATTTCCAAGCGGAAATGGCCTTGTTTATAAGCTGCGCTTAAAAGCGACAAAAGTTACTGATTTCTTCCTTAGTTTTCATCAGTTCTTGCCCACTGTGTGTTGGTTTGACCGTGTTGCTAGAAGTCACTGCTTATTCACTTTTTTCGTTTGTGACAACTAGAACAAATGCGGAAATAAAAGTTCACTTTTGCAGTGGTTTATTTTAAATCGGTTTGAAATTAAGTGCAAAGTAATAAATTGTGGTCGCAGTGACGTGTCACACCCGGGTCATCGGTTCCCGAGAGATACAATCGTTCTACGAGAGTGGGTTAAGGCCTGCATTGGAAACGAAAGCGAGGAAAGCATTCCCTTGCTCAAGCTTCCTCCCCACAGCAGAATTTGCAGCGTAAGCATCATTGAAATTCAATGAAACCTAATGAATTAACGTTTAGTTTGATGCAGGTTCCTTTCCCGAACGGCAAAAGAAATGCCAATGGAACTTGGAATATTTCAATTGCCGTCACTCCGCCGGATGAAGAGTGGCAGGAAATGGAGATGGTTGAGAACATTGATGGTGGTGAGAATAGTGGAAATGGCTATGCTGCATCCAATGGAGGATTTCCAGAATTTGAAATTGTTGAACACATTGAACAGGTACCTATGCTGGGAGGAGATACAGTCTAGTCTATGAGGTGAAATTATTCGTTTGAGAGAGCAAGTTACCAAGCTTAAGAGATAATAAGCTAAATATTCGATTGGATGGAATGTTTTCAACTTCATTGAATCGCATCTTCTACTTTAGATCAATTCGTCGTTGGAGAAGTCACTACGGCAATCTGGTTGCGCGACAGACAAAAGATGATTCGGACGTCGTAGATTCGAACTCGTTGGAGATTGCTTGTAAAAATAGTTTCCAACGACGATCAATTGAAGCTTCTCTCCGGAAAAGTTCGTCAAGTGAAGCAGTAGTCGGAAGCAACGATAATGGATTCGCTGCAAATCCGATTTGTATGTCAGGGTGGCTACGACAAGCTAATAAAAAAAGGCTTTCCGCTCCCATCGACTAGAACACTGTTTCGTCGAAATGCAGACGTCCACTTTCCTCCAGGTATAATTAAATCATTCAATGGGATTACTATGCAAACATATCTTGCAACACTGAAGCGACCCCCGTATCATAGCAAACATGGCAGGTCCTATCCTAGGTCAGTTGTATCCGATCGATAACCGGTTGTGTGAAGTGTTTTTTTTTTTTACTAAGTTGTTATTATTTTAGTAATTTGTTGTGAGTCCAATCATCAATCATATCCAAGTTGCTGACAGAAGACGATTCAGTTGGTTTTTCCCACGATCTGGAGAGCGTTGGAGCTTCAAGTTCAATTGTGCCAGCGAAAACTCCCAGGTAGCGCCACAAGAAAGTTAAGGCTAAATAAAGCGAAGAATCCACTTTGGCTTTGATTACCTCGGTGGAATCTCAGGATTTCTTGTGGTACGCAGGAAATAAAGATTACAAAAATCGTGATCTCCGGAGCTCATTGTGGCAACATCTTCCACAATGTCTTCGATGCGTAAGCGAAGCGGTCAAACGGACACTTAAGCAGACGAAGTTCGGCCAAAGAGCAAACATTTATGTTGTTGCGCGGAAATATTACTCCCATATGATGTTCGTGGGTGCAGCGGATGACGAACATACAACCGAAACGGTATCAACTCTGATAAGTACAAACCAACGACTTTTAACAGCACCAACGGGTAACAGATTAATGCCCCTCCACCTGGAATTGCCTGACTACTGAAGTTCGATTTTACTCATGTCCTGTACGATGAACATAATCGCACTGCTTCCGACGTTTTGTTTACCGCAGAGAAAGCGAATATAATCGAACTTTGATGGTCAGAAAATTCCAGATTTCCACCGAATCAACACCGTAAACTTTCAGGACATCAAAGATCTTAGAAAAGTTCTTTGAATATTTTCTTAACACTTTAAAAATATCAGGAATAATAGTCTCTAGATCTTGTACTTATCAACCGTTCAGGTCACGTCTCTCTGATATTTTTTTATGATCCCAGATGGGTCAGAATTTTTTCCCAAGTCCTTCAGATGTCAAAGATCTTGTGAAAGTTCTCTGGATATTATTTAAAGACTTCAGGGTGAGCAGCAGTTTATTGGACTACAGTGTTCTAAACGTGAATTGAAATGGTGTGATTTCAATTCATGTTTAGAACACTGTAGTCCACTAAATATACTCTTTCAAGATAATAGACTGCTCAGAATTGATTTCAGAGACCTTCAGGATCCTAAGGAAGTCCTCTAAATATACTTCAGGATGCTCAGAAATTATTTTGAAGGTCTTGTGCTGATCAACAGTTTAAATCACGTTCTGCTTTTTAAATGCTCAGCTTAACTCAGAAATTATTTCCAAGTCCTTCATGGTGTCAAAGTTTTTATGAAAGTCGTGTGCATTTTTTAAGACTTCACGATGAACAGGGATTTAATGCAGTATTAAAAACATCAAAGTCCTTCCTTAGCTCAGTCGGGAAAGGCGCAGCTACACCATGCTGGAGGTGGCTTGTACGTGTCACACAAACATATTAAAGCAAAAATGGTACCTGGCATTGAAAACTCTCAATTAATAACTGAGGAAGTGCATCTAGAACACACAGTTGAGGGCAGGCGTAAAGTCCCAGTAGGGACGTAATAAAGCCAAGAAGATGATGATGAACCATCAATTCCAATCACGATTGTCAGATATTGTTTACTGATACCAGATTGTTCAGCAATTATTTCATAGAGCTTAACGATATCAAAGATCTTGGGAAAGTTCCTTGAATACTTTCTTAAGACTTTTGAAGATCTTGCGTGTATCATCCTAAATGGAGTCACGTATCTCTGATATTTTTTACGCTACCAGGTTGGTCAGAAATTATTTCAAAAACCTTCAGCATATAAATGATCTTAAGATCTCTACTAAGTTCCGAGGACTTCTCTAAGTTCAGTGAATCAATCAGAAGATCTGAGAACTTCTCTGAAATTCCGTGATTTTTTTTTGAAATTTCGTGAATTTCTTTGAAGATTCGTAAGCTTATCTGAAACTCCGTTAACGTTTCTGAAGTTCCAAGGACTTAATTGAAGAACCGTGAATCTCTCTGAAGTGCCGTGAACGTTTCTGAAGTTCCGAGGATTTTTCTGAAGTTCCGTGAACTTCTTTGAAGTTCTATGAACGTCTCTATAGTACCGTGAGCTTCACTAAACTAAGGTAAACTTCTTTAAAATTTTATGAACTCCTCTGAAGTTCTCAGGACTTCTCTAAAGTTTCGTGTAATTCTCTGAATATCCGTGAACTTCTCTGAAGTTCTATGAATTTTTCAAAAAAATGTCTTGTAAGATCCAAGGACTTCTCTGAAGTTCCAAGGACTTATCTAAAACTCGGAAGTTTCGTGAAAATCTCTCGTAAGTTCACTGAAGTTTCATGAGCTTTTATCCGTAATCTTCTCTGAAGTATCAATGACTTCTCTGAAGTTCTGTGAACTTCTCTGAAGTTCAGAAGAGTTTCGTGTACTTCTCTATACATCCGTGAACTTATCTGAAGTTCCGTGAATTTCTCTTACAAGTGTCTCGTAAGATCCAAGGACTTCTCTGAAGTTCTGAAGTCTTCTTTAAAGTTCCAAGGACTTCTCTAAAGCTCAGGAGACTTATCTGAAGATCCGTGAACTTCTTTGAAGTTAGATGAATTTCTTTAAAGTTTATCTCTTGATCTTATTCGATAACTCCTTTGATGTTCCTTGAACTAATCCGAAGTTCTGAGAGCCTCTCTAATGTTCCGTGAATTTCTCTGAAGTGTCGAGGACTTCTCTGAAGTTCGAAGAACTTCTCAAAAGTTCCGAGGACTTTTCTGAAGATTCGTGAATTTCTCTGGTGTTTCTTTCTTAAGTTCCGAGGACTTTTCTGAAGTTCCGTTGTATAATCTGAAGTTCTGAGGACTTCTCTGAAGTTCCGTTATATAATCTGAATTTCTGAGGACTTCTCTGTTGTTCCGTGAACTTTTCTGAAATTTCGAGAACTTCTATGAAGCTTTAGAGGATTTTTCTGACGTTCTCGAAAGTTTTCAAAAATATCTGCAGTTCTCGGAACATTACTGAACTTCTCGGAACTTTCTAAACTCCTAGGAACTTCTCTGAAGTTTTCGGAACTTATCTGAATTTCTCTGTACTTCACTGAATATCTTGGTACTTCTCTGAAATTCTAGAGTTATCTGAAGTTTTAAGGAGTTCTCTGACATAATAGAGAGTTATCTGGAATTTCTGGACTTCCTTGAAGCTTTGGAACTCTAATTAAGTTCTCGAGACTTCACTGAAGTTCTCTGGAATTCGCTGAAGTTCTCAGAACTTCATTGAAGTTCTTTTTACTTTACTGTAATTCAACGGACATCCCTGATATTCTTGAAACTTCACTGAAGATATTGGGACTTGCATGTAATTTTCAGAAGTTTTCTGTCTGCACGTAAATTATCGGGATTTCTTTGAAGACCTCGGGATTTGTTGAAGTTCTCCGAACTTCGCTGAAAATCTAGAATGAATTTCACTGGATTTCTCCGAAGTGATTGAAACTTTTCAGAAGTTTTCAAGACTACCCTGAAGTTTACTGAATTTCCTTGAAATTATCGAGGATGCTGAAGATCTGAGCTTAATAATGTTCTCAGGTAATTAGACTCATCTTCGTCAAGTTTATGTCTAGGGAATGTTTTCATAAGAGGTAATGAGAGACTCTCTTTGATTACTTTCTCCTTCATTCATATTCCAATCACCTTTACGTTTTTCATTCTACTATTTGTAGAGTATACTAGACAGCACTGTTGTGTTTCGATCTGTACTAAAGAAACCCTCGAAAATTTTATAATGGCGCTGTAATAAATGAAAGAGAGCGAGAAAAGAGAGAATCTCTCATTGTTGGATTCATCCTATTGGAAAAAGTTCCTAGATGTTTTGATTTAAATTACGCCTTTCACTTTATCAACAATCAATATGGCGTAAATAGCTCAGTAACTTATTTTGATAATAGACCAACACTTCGCCCTTTGCGAAAACAGAGAGATCGCAGCAAGCCGTGCTTGCTAAACTGAGGTGTTTTAAATATATTCGTAATTCAACCAAAACGAACAGTGGAATCATAAAATCTCCACGTGTTTTGTGTTAGATGTAGTGAATATTATCGATTCTCTCCCGAAATTTGTGATGGTCGGTAGTTTTTCCCTGTTTTTTTGTTGTTTGTCCTTCTTCCCCCGCACCCAGAGGAAGAGTTAATGTCAGCTTAGTTCTGTTTGTTAGTGCTGTTAGTATTGTGCCACGCGGACATAAATGATTAAATTAGAGTATTTTTCCACTTTGTCGCGAGTAAATTGATGATTATAAGCAGTTTAGAAGTCGATATAGAGTCGCTTCATAGCGGGGGATTTTGATTATTAACAGAGTGTGGAGAGAGAAAAAAGAAAACCAATGCAATGTAGAAAACGGCCATTTGCTGGTCAGAAACAAAGAACGAAGCCAACGCGCATGCTTGCGTGAGTGGCTGGCATATAATTTCAGAAGAGCTGTGAAGTTTTTTTTTTCTTTCGTTGCACAATGATTGTGATTTTTCAAGTTAAATTTCTTCTTGGAAGTGTTTTATTTTTTACCTGTGATTTTCATTGTATTGAATTTGTGCGCGAAGTACTAATTGTATTCGGGCTGTTCCATTCGAAAACGACGATGTGAACATATTTGCCGAATTGCGGAGTGCTTCTTCTGTAGGGACATATATGCACCCTTTAGCATCACAGGGAAGCCGCCCAAATGAAGAATGTACATCAGCAACAATTTCCGGTGAGATCTATCTGATTATTACTAAATTTGAACGATACTGCTAAATACGTGCCATCCTCAAAACAATAAGATTTGATGATGGAAGTGTATGCACAGTACCTATATCCATTTGATGTTTGTACTGTGTTTATGCGGGGCTTGTTGTAAGTGAAAGTGACCTCGGAATGGACGTGAGTAACCAGGCATTCTGAAATGGGTCACTGGAACCCAACAGAGCTATCACCTTCCAACTCCAGGACTAAAAATGTTTGTCGACTCGACAACAGTTCGTTTAACTGCAAACATTTTTTTTTCATAAAAACACTGCCGGACGGTGGGCGTTGGATTGTATATACACAGACATACACACACAACACTTCGCCCTTTGCGAAAACAACATTCAATGAATAAAATTAAAGCACAATCAGGACAAACAGATCAAAACTTATTATTTAGTGGTAATAATTATGCATTGCATTGATTAATCATTTTGTTTACATTTTGCATATTCGCCCAAATCGCAAATTGCTCCGGATTTCTCAGGAGAGAGAGCGGGGCAATGTTTACTATGTTCTTATAGGAAAACTTGTTCGGGACTGTGATTGATTGAATTTCGCAGTAATCTCACCAGATTTTCCACTGTTTGTGACATGTAATCTAATCAGAAGCAAATCATATATCTATTTACATCTTAAAACACGCATCTATGTCACATTAGAAAAGCCAATGTAACATAGTCCAATATCTTATCAGAACAGCACACAGCAGAACAGCGCTACTCTCTCTTTATCTTATCTTAATCTCAATTATAAAACTAAACAACGATTGCATGATACCAGAATGTGCAACACTATGTTCAACTCCGGATAAGAATCTGACTAATTGTCGCACGCAAATATGTAGCTGGCTGGATACTGCGTCTACTGACATAGGTAAGGTACTCGTACTGGACCCATGAAACGTGCATCATTTCACTTCCCGTTAAACCGCAACGGCCGCCGCCGACCACAGCAACGAAAGCGATGCGGCTTTGGCTGGAGTTGAGAAAACTATCTGACTTTATTTACAAACATGCATATACGAAACGATACGAAACGGACATATCGGTAGGGCAGTAGTGTGCAATGTGCATCGGACTGTTGTTGCGCTGGACGTGCGGAATGACAACCTGTAATTTCCTAGGAAAATAGCGGGTTTGCCGTCTGCCATCACGCGACTACGATGACAGTGGTCACGGTGTTCGTTTGTTGGTACTTTCTCATATGTGTGTGGTTGGAGTTATTTAAAGTTTAAACTGCAGAACTCATATTCGTCATTAAAAAAAGGCCTTTCAGACCGGATTACCATCGACAAACAGATGTGAAGTGAGCTTTTTTCTTCTTTAAATTTCATTGCATAGAGGGAGTCGATTCCCTTGGGTTTGATTCCTTAATTTTTTTAACGTAGAACTACGTTTCTCTTTTTGAACGCTAATAACTCTCGTTTGGACTGGACAGAACTACTTCACATTTTTTGCATTCATTTGATTTATGTGCTTTCAGTAGTTTAATTAAGTGCTAAAATGACCTACTTTTACTCCCATAAAAATCTGAATGTGAACAGGTTGAAAATAAGGTTTTCCCTAGGGGTTATTCATAAATATCGTAGACTTTTAGATGACAGATTACTCGCATGGATAGGGGAATCAGGGTTTGTTAACACTCCGACGCGATTCTTTCTCACGAAAAATGGAAAATCGATACCCAAATTCATTAAGGTTGGAACTCTGTAAATTAGCAGTAAGATCTACATTCCTGATCCTATGTTGTGCTACAATTGTTACACATATAGTCACACAACATTTTGATGCAAGGGAGTTGCAAAATAGATAAACTGGTCAAAAGTTCACTATTTCACAACACAACACAAGCCTAACAAACCGTTCCGGTTCGAGCTATGTTTTGCTGAAAGAGATGGTTAGTTCACGTTTTCAGAATTTTTACCATAAAATGATATCTTGTTCCTGATTACGTGATTCAGTTCACAGTCTATTTTTGCTTGTTCTCGAATTCATGACTGCAGTTCACGGATCTGGACACAGACAATCGACTAGCTATTCTCCAGAATCGATGAACTGAAAAAAAAGAACAGGAATAAATAGCAAAATAAACGTGCCAAGTAATCGCAACACGCAAAGGACGATGGAAGCCTGTAGGAAATGGAGACCGACTCAGACTTCCTCAAAGTTTTCTTAGTTTCAATTTACAAATAACCTTAGTTTCACCCTCTCACCGAACTAACCAGTCCAAACAAACACTTATATCCTTTCTGCCAAAATATCTACACAAATTTTCGTCCCCGGTTCTTTTGATAGGTGATTTCAACGCTCACTCAACTCTCTGGGGTGGCACATTAATTCACGACGATGCACAATACAGCAGACTGTACTCGAAAAAAAAAAAGATGATGATGATGATGATGTGAACTACCATCTAATGTAGCAAGGCAACTGCTTATAGCACTGGACTGATTCAATTAGATGGTTTGATCAAGGTTGCATTGTGGTAAATGTTTCATCATGCCCATGTATGAAGGGCCAAAAACGAATTGTGGGCCCGTAAGCAGATACACTTACGCGCAACCCAGAGCTACAGGGGTCTATAGAGAATCTCCTTCCAGAAACAAGTTCGCAGAAACCACAACAAAACCGAGCCCCGCCCAGTAAAAAGTCCCACTAGATGGGGAGAAGAGCCCGTCCTTTATTCATGAAATGTTAACAACAGGAAGTTGGCAGTCCCACTCTTCCTATCCAAATCGCTTCAATCGGGTGCTCTGCTGGTCCCTCCCTTTATTCCAGCATATGGTGTTATATAAATATTTTTGAAATCATCGTACCTTGAAGCTTGTGTTAGAAAATTTGGCTGGTAAAATTGGTTAGGGTTATATACCATTCCCCACTTCCTGCTTCAACCTCCCTTTGCTGTAGGGTCGTCTCGATGTTTCTGCTTTTGAAGAGCTGACTTCAGTAGTGCATATCGAGACTCACAATGTGGCGTCATACGGCACCGCTCGCGGCCATTGGAAAGGGAAAAGAATTGGAGAAAGGAGAAAAGCATTAAAAATTGGTAACATGACATGCGCAAGTGAGCTTTTCATGGTGATATTCTCACAACGGCCGTTCAGAATGGTTCGACGGATGCATATGAGAGATCATTCCCGATGAGTTTCCACTAGTTTACTCCATTCCGTAACATCCAGTCATAGAAGACAAGAAACGTTTTACTACGTGCTACATTTGAGAATACCAGGACAATGATCCCCCATCGCATCTTCAAGTGATCGTTACAAGCTGTCCATTTGGTTCAGGCACTTTTGAACGATGATTTGGCAGGCAATAACCTACAACATGATGGTTAGGGTTCTATTTCAGCGGTTCATAGGATCCCTTCTCCACGACCGAATGCCCGCACTTTTCCCTTGACACAACTCATAAGGTTTTGTGCTATAGTGGCGCCGACTTCTTTTAATACTTTTACTCACTGTTTCTTCAAAGCAAGCTCGTTTTCAAATACTTTGGGTGTTTTACGAAGATTGGCCTTCATGCTGACCCAAAACTTCTCAATCACACGGGTGGGTTGAAGTCTTTTGGTTCAAAAACCACATTGTTATCTCTGTACCAATCTAACACTGGTCACGCGTAATGGCAGGATGCCAAATTCGGCCAAAATAGCGTCTCACCTCCGTGAGACCACAGGAAAGGTAGCAGGCAACAGATTCAACACCTTCCTTGCCTTTGCCGGATCGGCTGTCTTCGGTTTTCTGCTTCTGCCTGACCACCGCTGGATCGTATGGGTCTCCTTGAACGACTTCACCACCCAGGACACTGTCGAAGGATAGAATCCCAGGTGTTTTCCGATCCACCTGTGGGACGCAGTGGCGGATCTGCTCTTGTTCTGATTCCATATCGTTAACCACTTGACAGATTGAGATGAAATTTTGCCAACGTAAACGTCACACTTTCAATCAATTTTCATCCGCTCGCTAAAACGTTAGCGTTGTGACGTTGCCAAGCTAATCAGTGTGTCCAATTATTTTCGAGTACAGCCTTTATTAATAAAGATGGTATATCACTCTAAAATAAAGGAAGTCACACAGGAACTAATCCCTCGTCCGGTGTATCAACAGCTCTTGATCTTACCATCTGTTCACATAACCTATTTTCCGGCTATCCTGGAACGTTCATACCGACTGCTGTAGGAATCTTGCAATTTCTGTTAACCTAACACCTCCTACAACGTCCTCAATGGAAGTACGAACAGGCCGATTGGCCGAACTGTCAAAATGACGTTTTTACACAATTTACGAATAATCTCCTCTCCTTTTTAACTTGTTTTTGTAATCTATTGAAATAAACTACTCACTCGTATGAGTGACTCCAACAGCATCCTTTCTGTTGGTTTAAATCGGTCCTATTAAAGTATTTTTTTTATTCTGCTGAAATAAACCACCCTCACTTGTGAGGGGCCACAGCATCCTTACTGGTGGTTTAAATCGGTGCCAAAATTTGAATAAATTTACTATGCATTTCTGTACAGAGAATAAACCGGGAACATAGTAAACGATTTTATTCGCTGCCGACGTCAGTTGAATTCAGCTCACCAAAACGAATCCTGCTGCCGTCAGCAGCAGCGTTTAACTTCCTTCTCTAAAGCTGAATACCGTTGATGGGACTCGTGTTTGCCTTCCCTGGTTCTCCCCCGCTCTACCGCGGCTTTTGCTTCTCTACACCCCTCAATCTTCCTTCAGGTTTCATCAGTGATCCACACTTCCACGCGACCGCCTTTCAAAACATCCGCTGCTCGTGTCTCAAGTGCTTCAACGAACGATCTTTTCGCAGGTGGATGATCTAGTCGGCGTGTGTTAAACCTCCGTCCGAGCCTCTCCACCCGGCGTTAGATCCGTACTATGCATAGGCGGATCTCGCCTACTAAAAGGTGGTGGCTAGATGCGATTTCGGCACTGCCGTTATTCCGGACATCAAGAAGGCTCCGTCTCCATTTTCGGCTGATGCAGATGTCCTCGATTTGATTTTCTGTATGTTCATCACGAGTGACCCACGTGACATTGTGCACTGGTCTATGGGAAAAAGGCGAGCCCCCGATCACTATCAATGACGTTTATACAAGGTCCGGGCCACCAGGCAGTTGACTTGTGTTGGAAGCAAAAATATAGTAAACATTGCTGGACAAACGAGCGCCGACGTCAAACTACCATAACATTCCATACTGTGAACTGATACTCACCATAAACAGCTGACACTGACAGATAGTCACTGACATCACCCTAAACAGCTGAGCCGTGTAAAAAGATAAACAGTGTGAGGAAACACAAACACCACTATACATTTCCACCTCACGAATACCGTTAAGCCTGGTGGCCCAAACCTCGTATAAACGTCATTGGATCACTATGTCGTTGTTGCCACACAATTCGGCAAATAGCTCACAGTTATCACTCATTTCTCCTAGACCAGGACGTCCCATAACACGCTCACAGTCCCTGTTGTCGGAACCGTAAATCTTGACATCACCCTTTGGAACTTAATCCACGACGGCATTCAGTTGAGTTGAGTTCAGCGTTGTCACCTCGAAAACTGGAATACAACAGTACCTGTCCCGACGTTAGTTTGTGTTCTCCAAAGTTTAACCAACGGACTTCACTTAGTCCAAGGATTTCGAGCTTTAGGCGTCGCGCTTCGTAGGCGAGTTGTACCAACTTCCCTTGCTGATTGTCAGTTAAGCCCTAATGAAAAATCTTTGTCGATTTAATTTTGTCATAAAATCAGTGCGTAATCTTTCTCTGTTGGTTTCTGCCACAATTTACAAGATTTGGAGGCAATAGGTGTTTGGCCTAAGGTCTCTTATCCCCGTGTTTGGGGCTGTCATCTTAGGTGTAGCTTCTGAGGAAAAGCATTTCAGTCATTCGCTGGATACCAATCAGACGCCGTTTGACCCGCACCGCAAGACTATCGGGCTCTCCCTTGTAGTTTTTTTTGACAATTTTCGAGCCGTATAACCCAAGAAGAAAGTATAGATTTTGTTGGCTCAGGAAGTACCAGCGCATCGGTCCCAAGCTCGATCGCAAGCTAAATGCATCATCCCTGAAAAAATAACTCAACGAATAACCCCTTAAATATTCTGTCCGTGTTTTTGCCTTAGCATAATGTTTTCCGCGAACGTTGTTATAGATGTCAGAAGTGTGCTTTGATCAACAAATTCAGGATAATTCCGGAGCAATTCGCTATTAGGGCGTACATGCAAAATATAAACAAAATGTTTTTTCAATGCATTGCATAATTACTACCACTAAATAATGAGTTTTGACCTTTTTGTCCTGGTAGTGCTTTAATTTTATTCATTAAATATGGTTTTTGCAAAGGGCGTAGAGTTATTTCGTATTCAAAACAATTCACTCTGCGATTTACGCCATATTGATTGTTGACAAAGTGAAAGGCGTAATTTAAATCAAAACATAAACATGGCGTAAAGTAAAAGGCGATACTGACAAAAAATCAAAACAACGGCGAAAAGTAAAAGGCGATACTGATAAAATAACCAAAACAACGGCGAAACCTAGGACAGGACCTGTTAGCTCAGAGAGAGATGACCTCTTATAAATTTATGATTGCTATGATACGGGGGTCGCTACAGTGTTGGCAGATATGTTTACACAGTAATCCTATTGAAAATAATGTAATTAAAAATATAATCAAAATTCGTCGATATTCTTTTAATATTTGGTAATATTCAATAAGGTAAACGTTTAACAATTGTCAATATTTTAAATGGAGAGGTTCGTGAATTTGAGGCTCTACGAATACAAAACTGCCTTACAGGGAAGAAAAGGATGATATTAAAAATTCAAATAAATAATACGCGTTATTTTTAAATCTTCGTAAACTTTTTTCTGATCTTTATTTTTCCAGAAAGTATCATTTTTCCAAATCCAAAAACCCAACAGTATATCATTTTCTAGTAAGAGCAAACTTTAATATTAATGAATATTTGTTTTGCTAGCCATAGAGAAACAATGTGATTGTATTTTAAGGATTAAAAAAAGGTGCCACAAGAAAATGATCTTTACATTTTTAAACAGATTAATATTTCTCATTTATTATTTCAAATATGCATTCTCCCTTCACCATTCCAGCTTCTATGATAGCATACTTCTGCTATCGAACTTTTTCTTCCGTTGCTTACGCTTCTGCCCTGACTTTAGCCGGAATGATACATAACGTCGCACCAATGTCATCTTGAAGGATGAGCAGTGGAAAATGTTCGGAAGGAGTGCCAATTCATTCACTACCTTCTGTTCAACATTGTTTTTATCCTTGTTCGAAATGATAAAGTTTATCGAATTGCGATACACGATTTCCATGGCTTTGAAAAAATTGAAGGTATCAATGGATGGAAAGTGGATGTTTTTCTTAATGGTGTTCGCTCGATAGAAAGTGAAGCTTTGATAGTCGGAGTGAGCACCCTTTGGACTCTCCGTCATTTTGACACATTGCTTGCAAACTGTACCCTTATTCGCTAGACTTTTTAACACGTAGCCCGTAACGTAGAAGAGCGCATTCAGCTCTCCTCGGTCCAGCACCTCACCGGAAACTTCCTGCAGCATTTCATAATCCATATCTACTGCATCACTGTTGTCGACAACTGTCATCTGTCGATCTGATGCTGTTGTATTTTGCTCGTTGGATTGCTTGCGACGCTGAAAAAGAAAATCTGCCATTCCTACCAGATGTTCCTGGTCGTCAAATGAGTATGACGAATTTGGAACAGGAGCCACATACTGCGATAATGTTACTGTCTTTAAGTTTCTACCAAAATCCCGTGGTGTGGGTCGACGTTGCTTGGATGTTATAGCTGAAAAAAGGCTCTCCAGACAGTCTTGAACAAAGCGGGAAGTGAAGATCCTCTTGTGAACACTAGCAAAAAATCGTAAGATCAGTCGGATAATGGCTTTCGTGCATATAACTAGTCCAGTCTTCCACGGTTTCCATCGGCATAATTCTCCAACACGTACATCGTAAATTAAACGAGTGGTATTTTCAAGACGGTTTATTGTTTCCTATTGTTAGGGATAAAATAATTGTAATTGTTACATTTCAATGCGATACCAAGAAGGTATGAATTGAAAATATTTGATTCAAATGAATACTTTGTAATGAGTGCTAATGAAATCATTAGCCTCTCATGTAAATCCTGGCGTATCTCCTTAAATTCATAAATACTAATACCCCTATACAGGGTGACTAGTAATTTGTGTTACACCCAAAATTAGGTGATAGACCTCATTTGCAGTCTAAAAATTGTATGGCGAAAAATTTGACTTTGGCGTGAGAGGTATGGATGTTAACCTCCACGCCGGGGTCGCCCCCCGACGAGAAATCTGTTGTTGATCCATCCATGCATTATATTTTTAAAAACATGGACTGGATCGGGCACGATCTCCAGTTTTCGGCTGTTGTCGATGGGATGTTGCAGTTCCAGATCAGACAGGATATTCTGGTTTTTGATGTTCAGCCCCATATCCTTCCACATCTTTTGATTCTCGGAGTCAGAGGTAATAAATGGTACTCGTAAGCTAATCTCCTCCGATTTTTCAATAACGAACAACACTAGCTTCTTTAGTAGCTCTGGAGGAATTGATGCTTTCGTAAACTCGTACGCGACCAATTGCTTCGAACGTTCAGTAACTCTAACAAGCACTAACTCTAAGTCATCAGATGGAGGCAGAGTCGTCTTTCCAACGAACTGTTTAGTGCTTGCACACCGCTCTTCTGCTTCGTCGATGCTCATTTCGTCGAGAACCAGTCCACAATCTCGCTCAATTTATGTCATGCCAGTCACTTTGTAATTTCAGCAGTTCGAAAATATCCTCAATGATACCTAAATTAATCGAAACCATCAACCAAAACTTTTATAGAACAATAGAATGATTTGATTATACCAGGAGGAAATTGGACGTCTACAATTCGACGCAGCAGTGTTCTAGTCTATGGGAGCGGAAAGCCTCTTTTTATTAGCAAGTCGTAGCCACCCTGACATGCAAATCGGATTTGCAGCGAATCTTTTATCGTTTCTTCCGACCACTGCTTCACTTGACGAACTTTTCCGGAGAGAAGCTTCAATTGATCGTCGTTGAAAACTTTTTTACAAGCAATCTCCAACGAGGTTCGAATCTACGACGTCCAAATCATCTTTTTTTTCTTTCACGCAACTTCTCCAACGACGAATCGATCTTAAGTAGAAGATGCGATTCAATGAAGCTGAAAACATTCCATCCAATCGAATATTTAGCAAATTACCTCTTAAGCTTGGTAACTTGCTCTCTCAAACGAAACATTTCACCTCGTAGGCTAGACTGTGACGTAGTATCTACTTACACCTATGATGTAGTATCATAGGTACCTGTTCAATGTTTTCAACGATTTCAAATTCCGGAAATCCTCCATTTGTTGCAGCACAGCCTTTTCCACTATTCTTACCACCATCAATGTTCTCAACCACCTCCATTTCCTGCCACTCTTCATCCGGCGGAGTGACGGCAATTGGAATATTCCAAGTTCCATTGGCATTTCTTTTGCCGTTCGGGAAATGAAGCAGCATCAAACTGAACGTTAATTTATGAGGTTTCATTGAATTTCATTGATGCTTACGCTGCAAATTCTGCTGTGGGGAGAATGTCTTCCTCACGTGCGTTCCCCATGCAGGCCTTAACCCACCCTCGGCGAACGATTGGATCTCTCGGGAACCCATGAAAATGGAAACCCGGATGTGACACGTCACTGAGACCACAATTTATCACTTTGCACTTCATTTCAAGCTAATGCAAAAGTGAACTTTTATTTCCGTATTTGTTCTAGTTGTCACAAACGAAAATAGTGAAAAGGCAGTGACTACTTTGACTCTAATTAAAAGGGGAAAGTATGTCAAGGATGCGAGAACAAACACTTTTTATTTGCATATTCGTCTAATGCTGAACAGCTAGTGTGGCGTTATTGAAATGATACGCTTTAAAGTGAAGAAAAAATCAAGTTCATTTTAGTGCCTCGAAAATGTATGATCCTGGCTGTACCTGTTTTTCGCCGTTGCGAATCGGGGAATCTTCTCGCTTAAAGCAAACTGGCGTTCACGCGTTTGCTTCGACATGCTGCAGCAAAATGCCCTAGCTTGCCACAAATGATACATTTCCTATCAATGGCAGGGCATCGGCCAGTCCCGTGCGACAGACGATTGCACCGAGAACAACGTGATCGCCTTCCTTGGTTGTGGTAAATCTGCCGGCGTTTGGCTGATGGTTCTCGCATTGGTTCATCTGGATTCCTGCGCTTTTGATAATTGCTGGATGCGTTCTGACGCCTTATTTCACAAATCTTATATGCTGGGATATCGCGGGGGAATGGTTGGAAGTACCATCCAAGGGTTCTCTCCGTGGGGATGGGGCTGTGGATTGGCTCAATCCAGCTTGACTCTGAATTACGATGGGTCGAAGAGGTTGGATGATTGTTCGATTGCAAGGTTTTCATTGTTGAGACCATAGACTCGAGTACTTTTTCAATTCGATCCATTCGTTCGCTCACAGTTTCTTCACTCGGATGGTTCTGAGTCAAGGGCAGCTGTGCTTCAGTATCATTGCCGATCGGATTTGTCTTTGCAGTTGCCGGACCGTGCGGAATCACAACACTTTGAGCCGATGCCGATTCCATCGGGCTTCCATTGTCAGATTCGTTTTCGTCGGAGTCGTGCCTTTTGGTGGATTCATCCGTGTCGGAGTCGGTGTCGCTGCTTTCGGTTTCGCTACTCTTGGAACCGCTTTCGCCAGTAGCGTTGTTTTGTTCAGTTGACAAATTCGTGCCGTTGTCGTCCTCCACCGCTTGCTTAGTGGCTCGTACGTTTTTTACCTTGTCCATCACGTTTCGTTGGCTTCGATTTATAGTTAGACTTTCGTAGTAGTGTACTATGTACCTGTAAAGAATACATATGTACATTAGTCTGGGACAAAATGTCAAATTCCAGTTCCTGCAGTATGGTTTTCGGAAGCCTTTTGAGCCCTATGATAACTGTGCAAAATTACAGCTCAAAATGCTGCCAAAAATCAAAGTGAATCGAAAATTTATTTTTTTCGTTCATTCTTGTACATGCATTAATATATTATCGTACTACTTTTTTTTCCTCTTCGTCGTGTGCTCTTCCGGAAAGTTTTCATGGGATTTTTTTTTTCTGCATCGTTATCTAATTTCTTCCAATATATCGTCCTTCTACTTGAGGAAGGTTACCTGAGCGGTTGTCCCAATCCGCTCGAGGTCGCTTTTAGAAATTTGTTTTTTTATCTAGAAGCAAGTAGTAGTCCTAAACTGGGTTTCCGTTTCGCTGCGATCGTTTTTGTATCATCAATTTCAATCGATTGCACTGCGGAAGTCCCCTGCCGCAAAATGCCGGAAAAATTTGGTAATGAGAATTCTTTCGATAGAACGCACTTCGATTCGAAAATCCTGGGCCACAAACCAAAAACAAAATCGTTGTATGTGGTGGGGTAATTCTTCTTCTATTACTATTATTCTGTTCTAAGATCTTACCCTCCAGAAGTCGCAACCGTGAGTCGAATTAATGTGAAGTAACGGCGGCTTATGTAGTGTTTTGGCTTGGCTGACTGTGATCGGATATCACGCACTTGCCTCGCCAACTACCGCGCGAAATGTTGAGTGGTCTCGTCACTGATAAGGACTAGTTACACTTTAGCCCCCACCACTAAGACCATCCCCACCGGTGGGTTCGTATCTGGGTAATATTTTGACGACAGAGAGCGTTCCTATTTTGATTTAGCCACCCACTTTCGCACCGGTTTCGTTTCGCTAAATATTTCGTGCAGTGTATAGTTTGAATACTCTTCCGTACAGGTTTTCGACGTTCTGTTTGTCCCAAAGATTAGATCTTGGGAAACATCCAACCAAGCCCTGCAAAGCACTTCGTTGTCTTATTGCGTCCAATTCCTTCCACGGGGTTAACATTTTTGCGATGCACTCATTTTTTCACAACATATCACAATAAACGTGAAACTAGCAAATAACACTTTAAAAACTAATTGGAGACACTCAAATTGAAATAAAGGTCTTCCAGATGAAGATGTTGTTTCAACTTTTCAACTTGTTTTGCTTATTTTTCTTCAAATAGCAACGCTCGGCTCAGTTGGAACGGGTTGCCAAATTTACGAACCGGCTGCTCACCGAGCGAGCAAATTGTCATTTTCCAACTCGGTTACCAACCACCGGTGTGGTGTCGAGTTGTCAAACAGGATAATAATTTACCGATAGTACTATAGACACTGTATATAGACCGGACAACGCAAAATCATGCAATCTGCCAACCCTCATAGCATATCTAAAGTTTACATAGATTCTGTTGTTTGAATTTTGTTTGATTGATGTTCTTCACTAGTTTTGATCAAAATTTGCATGCGCTATGGCTAGAACATGTCGCGTTTGTAAGTCGGGTCCTGATGCAGTTTATCGTAGATTGCGTTCAAGTATCATCCGATGCTGAGCAGGCTGCAAGAGGTTTTCCGGTATAAACTTCAAGTCTTTCCGCTGGCCATTTTCTGGTACTCGTAATAACCTCAAATAATGTAGCCATAGCCTCAACAACAACTAAAATGGTTTGTACTACCATTTCGAGACTTAATGTATCATTTGTAAAAACGATAATTGATACTGCTGTGAAATACACGTTGAAATGGTGATCCTATGCTCGGCACTGTGTAGAGAAAGAATTTTGTTAATTTTTAGTAATCCAAACGGCAGTAAATAATAAACCGAAAATACTTACATTTACTGAATATGGAAGTAGAAAATCCCTTATTTGTTCATAATTGTCAAAACAATACTTTTGTCAAAACAATACTTGATCACAATACTTGCTCCTTTAAAGTGAATCAAAAGTTGACAGTCCGTTTGGCTGCATTTTTTTACAGATCGTTTGGCTGCATAAGACAATCGTTGTCCGGTCTATATACAGTGTCTATAGATAGTACCGTATTGGTGTGGTTGGTCTAAACGGAGGCTTATTCGGAGTAAAGTGCAGTATCATTACCGATCGGAATGGTCTTTCCAGTTGGCCGGACCGTTCGGAATCACAACAGTTTGAGCCGGTGCCGATTGAATCGGTGTTTCATTGTCAGATCCGTTTTCGCCGGAGTTGTCCCTGTTGGAGCCGTTACCATCTGATATGCTGATTTCAGTGTCGCTACACAGAGGCTTACCGTCAAAATCAACTGATAGAAAACCAAGTTGTTCGTATTGATATCAGACCCATTTCGGTTACTCTTCCCTTCCTGAGAGACGGTGTTGAGCGGCTCTGAAGGAATTTGACTTCTGTTGGGAAATATTTTTCCACAAGATCGCTCCCTTCATTGGCCATGTGATACGTACTGTAATTGGTTGTGTCAATCTGAATTGCGCTGAATTGGAAACTTGTGGAACGCAGTTTACGTTCGCTCTGTGCCAGAAAGCCAAGAAAGACCTACGACTTTACTTCTCAACGGAAGCGACCAGATCAGAAATTCTTATGTATCAGAAAACTATCATCGACCTCAGATGGGATTCAATACAAAGCAATCATTATTCACACTGGATTTATGCCTCTTTTCCAGCAATCCATTCAACTATATTCGAAGAGAACGTGATGAAGTTCGTTTGAAAACATAGCTTATTTTTCGGCCATATGTGTCTGTTGTGTTTGTGTGCTAGGGTGGTTCAAGTTTAAGCCGTCGACGATTACAACCGTGTTCCAAATCAATTTGTGATCATGGTTGATCGAACAGTTTATAAAAACATTCGTCAGTGACGCGCCACTGATACTGGCAGATGTTTGAAACGAATTCGAATTTCAAATCGATCCTGTCAATTTATTTTTCGTATACCTCGTTCTTGCAGGATATTAATCGTATCGAGGATCGATGAACAAAGCTCGAGTTATTCATGTTAAGGGCCTAAAAGCCATTTGTAAACAAAGACTTTAAATGTCGATTTCTCTTGAATCTTAAATCACTCTCGTGAAGAAATGAAAGCAGCATTTGATAGAAGAATGTTAGTTCTACCATATGGAGTAGCTGAATATAGTGGTATACTCGTGATTCGTGAGAGATCAACGTTTAAAGTCATTGTTTACAAATGGCTTTTAGGCACTAATCATGAATTACTCGAGAAAGTAAAACAACTTCTTCAACTGAATGTTTTATAAGTGCACATATTTTTCCAGTATTCACAGGAGGAAATTTGAATGATTAAAAAAGCTAGAGGAAAATTTGTGCCGGTACATGATATTAGATGTGGCTACGTTGAGAATGAGCTCAAGTAGCTATCTCACACTTTAAAAACTACGAGTCAGAGTCGAACAGACGGCTACTATATAAAGAGTCAGAGAGAGCCAATCACGGCAATGATTTAATAATTTAGAGAAGTTTTTAGCACGAAAATCTATATTTTATAAATATTTGTCATAAAAACTTTTCCACAAATCCGTTCGTTCAAATTTAGCAAATTTTCTCAGCAGCCCCACCCAATGCACAATTCGAAGCCGGTATGTTCTGTCGACCCACCCCAATGTACACACAACATCGCAGTAGCCACGACAAACGGGATATGCCTACTCGGATGAAGTTTTATACTTCGATTTCTGGTAAACGCTAAAATTTTCCGATCGTTTGCTTACGTGCCATTGTGAGCATAAAGGTTCGAAAATTAATAGTTGTACATGCCAACAATTAACGTCCCGCGAGAAAACAATCTCTTCAAGCTCGACGTCAATTCAACATTAGGACTGTTTTCGTTCAAGGTCGAATGAAGAATAAGACAACAAAACGATAAAAGAAGTTTCTCCGACCAACGCGAAGCCATCTGTAGAGCAACCAAATTGCGCATTATGAAATCTATCGCATCGAAAAGTGTTTGTTGTTGTTTTTTTTTCTTCTTTTCGATGGACATTTTAAGCAGATGTCTCTTGGCCTGGAGACTTCGCCCCCTTTGAATGCCTTTTAGTCTGTCGAAGAAGAGAGGGTAGACAATTTTCTCAAACGTTTCGAAACGTGCACAATTGCAATTTTATTCGCACATCTGCTCATCTATTCATTATCATCTCCTTCCAATCGTCAGCTGATGGCAAACAAATTTCCCAACCCAGCTCTGTGAGAATTATTTGTTGTACCTTTGAAAGGGCCTTTTTATAATTTACCAACCCTACACAGCATAATGCGAAACCAGTTCGACATTTTGAAATGATTCCACTTTGTCGCATTCATAAAGCAACGATAACATTCCCCCAATATGTAGGTAGTACCAACGTAGATGCTTATTTTGGTTTTTTTTCTTTCATCATCATGCTCTAATTTGGTATCTGTGTTAGTAGCATGTGGTCGTAGCGCTCACTCACACAGTCACTCAATGAGCTGCTTCCAGTTTTTTTTTGTGTCTAACATTCCATCCACACAAAGTTGTGCAGTTGCTGCACCACTTTGTTTGACCTATGGAAGAGGATTCTTTCGGTCGTAATTTCAACGAACGTAATTCCACAAAAAAATGAAGATTAGATCTAGTAGGCCTTGACGTGGTTCAAAGACGCGAGTCTACAGCCACTTTGATGATGAACTCTATTCGTATGAAGAAATTCGCCGCAAGGTGAATTTGAACAATTCTGACGACTGCGGGTTTGGCCAGTCATCAGCGATTGAACTTTTTCAATGCTATTTGCCACTTGTCTGTAGATAGTAAACGTGACTTTTGTCATATATGGGTATGACGTAGCCTGAGCAGTTTCCCATTATTCACGTTTATCTTGGAAGTACTGTTTTTTTTTTGTTCTCTATATTTTGCAGCTAAATAATCGATACCGGAAAACTGCAAACGTTTCCTCAACTCATTTAGAAATCGGTTGGAAAACTTGTTTTCCTTCGATGGGTAGCGATTCCCCTTCATTGTATAAATAGGAAAGCTGCGTCAGTGGTTGTAGAGCCCCCTCGGCAACATTATCAAAGCAGCGAAAACATTTTTTTTTTTCGATCAACTGCTCAGCTGTACCTGTGGTCGCAGAACAATGCAACGTACTTGGTTTGGGGTAATTTTCTCAAGGAAATCCATTGGCATTTATTTCGATTATAATCGAAATTTGGATTTAGAACATTTGCTGAATAATCTAGGGTTTGTTTTTCAAAGAAAATCAACCACTGCCTTATCCGTATTTTCTCTCTCTCTATTTTTGGGAAGTCCCGTGCACTGTGATTGGACGTGATAAATCCAATATAGCATTGTCGTTCACCGTTGCTGGTATTGGTAACCGCTTCCCCTTGCGTAAAATTACGTACTAATCGATGGCCTCAATTTAGTGTTTTCTAACATGGGGTATTTTTCTGTAGAAAATTCGATCAAAAGCTTCAATTTTATCTCTTTCATAATGATAATGCAAATGGACGCTAGGCGTCACGAAAAAATGTTAAATTTCATTCTTTTCTGAAATCTACTTTCACACGGCACGATTCGTCAAAGACGAAAATGACGACCACGACGACAACGTCGGCAACAAGGAAGGGAACGCGGAAAACACGCACACACTATCGAGCGAGCACAGGTACTGTCCAAGTATATAAGCGTTCACCATAGCAATGGTGTGCGTGCGGCCTCGGCAATACCCCGCTCTAGTTCGATCGTACGCTCGTCTGACGGTCGAGGCTACCTACAAACTGTAGGAAGCAGTGTTCAATCAGAAAGGTTTTCGCAGTCGTTGAGAGTGGTACTGTTTTTTAGAGTCTCTGGCAAAGTCTTAAAGTGTAGTTACTTAAAAAAAAGTATAAGTCAGTAAATTCCATTTATAAAGTGCACAAAGTTGGTAGCCGATAGTGGAAGCTGTTATTTGTAAAAATTGATCGTTTTTCGGTTCGAACACTGCAGTGCGAGAGGCCTAAAGCAGGTGTGTAACAGCAGTAATTGGACCTAAGTCCTAGAAGAAAGAGAAGCCAAGACAGTTTGATGCGTAGAAAACGCAAATACTCGTAGCTTAGAGCTTTTTGTACTGGAAGTAAACGCAAAAGTTAGTTGAATGAAAAAATGGTTGCAACCAAGCACCGAATCGCGTCCCGGTTTGATAAGTCAGACAATCTAGACGATTGGATCCGTAAGATCAAGAACAAAAAATTCGTCGTAAAGCGTGAGACTCGCGGACAGGACCTGCGAGTGCTGGCCATGCTTTCCGGAGCCCTTTCTCACGCCGAAGAATGTCTGCGGCGTGAGAAGGTCCGGAAGCAAGAAGATAGGGCCATTAAGTGGGCCCGAATTCGATCCCGGTTGGCTGAGCCCCCGCGGATGTACTGTGACCTGGAGGAGGAAGAGGAAGAAAAAACCCGTAACGTGTCCAATGCCATCTGGAGCGAAGATTTTAACGGAATCAATAATTTCATAACGGAACTGAACAGTATCAAGACTCCTCTTAGCCGATAGAAGACAAAGAGGACGTCTCAAAAAGAGCAAGGACTTATTTTGCCTCAGAATTAAATTAACTAAGCTTTTCTTCTTGAGTAGGGAACACAAACTCTCGATCTCGAAATGTAGAAATTACGTGCAATCAGTGCTAGTAGAACGAAACTCGGCCTCGAAGCGTCGCATTCGAAACGTTTCCCGATGATCCAAACACAAAAGTTGCGAAAACACGCCAGTCGCCATTTTGAAATTGAAAAATTTTCATCAACGAGCGTGACTCGACCGCTTACACACACATACTCAGCTTCATCGATGAAACTAAAACGCAATGGCGTCAATGTGATGTCACACCAGCCGACTCGTAGTCGGCTGGTGTGAGTGTGAGTGTAACTTTCGCTTCCCGAAACGGGGTTCGAGTGCAATGTTTTCGTTTTACCTTGGGTACTCCCCACCCAATCTAGTAGGTGCAAATATCAGTCGACGATAGAAACGTTTCGTGGTGCGACGCGGCAAGGTGAGTCGGTGTAGGATAGGTCTTTGTTTCGAATCAGGAAAATTCCACCGATGCAATCGTGGCGAGATGAGAGCGCAATCATGCGATGATACAAAATTATGTGATGAAGTAATCGGTATGAAATTCAGATGTCTGTATATTTTTGTAACGCTGAGTTGTACAAAGTTGAATAGGTCTTTTTTTTCGTCGTCCTCCGACGTCGTGTCTCCAGCAGAGCGAAAAAGAATTATTGTAATATTTCCATTATGGGAAAAGAAGAAGAAGAAAACCCCGTACTGTTAGGAGCTAGGAAGAAGAAAATTTGAAAAATCAAAAAACTAAACCATTTTATACATTTACAAAATCTACTACTAGTGTAAGACAGTGTATCTTTAATCAAGTTTTTCATTTCCAGTACCAAATGAGACAGTGATGCACCTTTCCGACCATCCGACCATCGGGGCTTGCTCTCAATCGGCTGGATGTCGTCTGGAAACAAACCTAATCTTGATTTTGGTTCGTAGTGTGTCACTTTTTATTATTTTTACACTCTAACTCTTAAGTATCAAACAGAATTTCCCCCTATTAGAATACGTACCCTAGTGGCGTATTGATCTTTATGATTCATATTGAATCGCGCGAGTAGATTAACCCGTAATTACACGTTTGTTTTCTCTTGATCAATCAATCTAAAAAAAAAAAAAGTATAGATTTCTATATTTTTTTTTTGTCTTGTTTTCTGTGTTTTGGTTTTTGTTCGAAATCCGAAAACGAAAAGCGTACGAGAAATTTTGTGTAAATAAACTATTAACTTGTTGCGTAAAAATTTAAAGACTTCCTGTTTTATCATTTACCGTAGCACGTAAGGCACAACTAATTGGTGATGTGTATCTATTTACAGCTTTCAGATAGAACTCTCGCCGCAGAGTTCTGAAGGGGGCGTACCTAGAGAAGCGTCACCAAGACTTATCACAATCCTTGTTGTGAGAAAGAAAACTACCAAAAAACAGAACAGAATTCAAAATCCCCGGTGTGGGTTCGGAGAAGATCTTCATCAACTTCATCCGTGTCCGATCGTCCGAGACGAGAGGGTGTACTCGAGAATACTAGATCAATATAAGAGCGAGCGAGCGTGCGATAGAGAGAAAGAGAGAGAAAGATTGACGGGCTGCCTTCGAGCTGCTGTTGCTAGCGCTGTTTGCGTCGAGCTGGTGTTTTCCGATGCCGAGTTGTGACAATGCTACTGGCCGACTGCCTCCTTTCGGAAGCACCTACCAGTCTTCCGTCGTGCGTGCAGCGTGGTACACGTCACATCAACACGGATCCACGAGCGACACCCAAGTTCCCATCAAGCAAGCAAGCTGAAACGAACTAGGCAGCAAGCGGCGACAGCGTCAAGGCAATGCGCTCACCTTCGAATCGAAAGTCTGAAAAGGAGCGTGGTGGTAGTAGAAGCACGGTGTTAGTGCGCAGTTTAGTGAGTACGTGACAGCATGCATTTCCTTAGATTTGTCTGTTATCCATTGCGATTGTGTGGCGCTGGAAGGTGACTTTCGGTGGGGATTCAAACACCCCCCGGAGCACGCTTTTTTCTCCTAACCTGATTTTGTATTTTCCATGAACGAATGAAAAAAAAAAATTGGCCACGCGGAAAACCGAGCAGAAAGCCCCGCGTCGCTTCATTGGCCAAGGCACAACATCGCTTATGCAATATGCATAAAATTTTCGTTTTCAACAATGCACTTTCAACAGAGCGCGCAGAGAACAAGAAACATGGGTTTAGGTGAGGCGAAACGTAGGTAACTCAGGCAAACAGGGTAAGAGAGAAGCCCAAAATGAGGTCACCTTGGAGAGAAATCAAAAGCTCAGAAGAAGCAATCGAAACAGTACTGTGACTAGCGGTAAATAGTGTTGAGTTTTTTTCTATTTGCAACCAGATTTTTTGAAATTTCTAGAAGCGAATCAGCAGGTTATGTGTAGGGTGAAAGGAGAGAAGGAGTTCGGGGCTGAGATATTAGAGAAACAGAGAGGGAAAAAAATGGAATTCACAGTTGCGTTGTTCCAATGGCTCATCCCCGCAAATCTAAGTAGGCGACGAGCTGAACGTGTCTAGACGTGCTCTGCTTGGATAGACCGTCGTAAGAAAGACACAGGAAGAGAAATTTACTTTCATTTTGTGCCCAGAGAAAATGATAGAGGTAAACTTCACACACTTCAACGCACGTATTTATTTTCTTGCAGAGTTGGAAACTGGTCAAAGCAAGTAACTGGCAGGCAGTGAGTTAGTGCGATTATTTACCGTACCCCTCAACAACAGTTCGAGATGGCGAAAATCAGATCGTAGCATACTAGAAAAAAAAATGAAAGTTAAGGCCCCGTCTCCGCTAGGCTTGATCGATTACAGGCTCCGTCCTGTTTTAACGCCAAAAATAGAACTTCTTGATTATTTGCAGCAAATAGCTAGGCTTCCACTGTTCTATCTTCTTCCATCTGTTCTACGTAGCAACCTATCCGCGGAAGACCCTCCCCATCACCGGTGAAGACCCATCAAGAACCGGCGGTAAACATACACAAATCGACTAGCAAAACCACGAGCTTTCATCTTATTACAGAATATCCAAAGATGGTCCGGCTGAGAGCCGAGTTTCTCTGTTTATCGTTTCTGTTCCTTTTGTGTTTTACTCCCTACATACTCTGGGACGTGGACGCGAGCGAGACGTACGACATGGCCGAATCGAATCTGATCGAATCACTCCCCGGTCCGGCCAGCTTGGCCGAGTTTCTCTGTTTCTTCTTCTTGCATTATTTCATCTATCTTTCTAACATACAACCTGTGGACGCCGCCGGCATCGTATTCGCCCCGGAGTTCCCCGAAAGATGACGGAACGCTTCCGCGAACGTGAAGGGACTTACACCCACAAACTCGGTAAACGATACAATACTACCCCTCGCAAAACCCGAGTTTTCGTCTTTACAGCAACACCCGATGAGCTTTGGTCCGGCTGTCCCGCGATGGACGCCGAGTTTCTATGTCTATCGTTTTGTTTTGCTTTTTTCTCTGATACTATCCACCCTCGTGAGAGACAGAGAACGACGAGCGAGGTACGGTTTTTTTAACTGGACGCGATCGGAAATCGGAAGCGAAAACCCGGAAGAGACCCCCCCGATGCCTATCCCTGGCGCGTTTCTTTTACCAATCCGGTCCGGCTCCTATAACCAGCCGAGTTTCTGTGTTTTTCTTTTGTTTTTCTGTTCTTTTTTTGACACTCTGCAAATATAACTTCGTCATGCACCCCCACCACAACTACGGGAACAGCAACAACAAAATGCCCATTCGGATGAGAAAGACAGGTAGCGACAAAAGCAAAGGAAGAGAGAAAGGGAACACAGACAGACCAAAAAAAAAAAGACACAAATAGGATTTGGTATATCAGCAGCGATCAGCATTTGCTATGACGCAGTAGTGCTTGAGACTTGGCGGAATTTGCGGTAACCTTGACAACAGATATCTTCGCAACCAGAACCTTCGTTTTCTTTTGCAGTTGTACCCGACAAGTCGTCGTCTTGTGAGTGAGTGTATATTTGGGGGCAGGTATATGATTTCTAATTTAGAATGAGGAAACGACCGACCCAACTTTAGAAAGCCCAACATCCATCAATCAGAGAAAGCACGGCCCTACAACCGTAAGCACATTGAATTAAGTTAGAACAACCAGAGTTTGAGATATTTGCAGAAAAAAAGAATGGCGTAGTTTTCGACCGCCTGATTTAGCAACATTAGAACTGGAGCAACCAGATACATGGTTTTGACACGATAACATCGTATAACGACGCATTGAGGCGTAGTTCCGCATCCATGAAACGTAAGCAAAATGTATTTTTTCCCCAACAACCAGAATTTTCGTACTTGCAGCTCTGGATACGCGCATTTGCGTTGGAAATATCAGTTGGCATTGATGCAGAAATTGCGCAGTTGCCAGTAGGAATCGAATTGATAGGGTAGCATCCGTCTTCTTGAACCGACACCTCAGTGTCGATTGCGGTAAACCAAAGTTGAAATTTTCCCCCTCGACAACCAGAGTTTTACTCTTTTGCAGAGAATCTGAAACACACATGACAGCGAAATCGACCGGACATCGTGTGGCGTTTTCCGAAATTGTACCTTGTTTTGATCCGTGCGTGTGCGTGTTAGGCATTTTTGCGGTTATCTTTCCCACCATCCAGCTTCTTCCGACCAACATCTACTGCAGTGTGCGTGCTTATGCGAGATATCATGCCTTGAAACTAGTGAAAGGCGAAGGAAGAAACTTCCCCCCGAGCCCCAAAAGTGGGAACGCATGTGGTGGTAGCTATGCTAATTTTGTTTTTGTACTCTATGTATTTTTTATCTACTTATCATACCCTAAACAAAATCAAACAAAAAAAAATCTAATAATTCACATGTAGTGCGTTTAGCGATTTAATGGTAGTGTTAACCGTTTATTCCAGGCTTGCGCCTTCACGGGATAGCGGGGTTTGTTTGAGGATTAAACACCTAATTTATCTTTTTACAGAAAATGGAATGGCAATTGTTACTACACTCTTAATTTACTACTAGTGTTTGAAGTGGTTACACGTTATTGGTTTTCATGTATAATGGCTGTGAAATTACAATAAGAGTTTGATGATTATGAAGAAATCTACAACCCGCTTGATATAAGCTATGTTTTGGGCTTTTATGTAACCTTTTTATACATATATTTACACTCATAAGTGGTTCCATTTCTCCTATCGAAAGTGTAATGTTTAACCTTTTACTATGTATATTCTATTGATTATTGATTATTACTACTATTATTCATATTGAGATGCTTTTGTGTGTTTGAGCACAGGGAAAAAAAATGTAATTTCCTCACCCCTAAGTGAAGTTGTGTACGAAACCGGACCAACAATAGCACCTAAGAGTGATTTACCTTGCAGTAGTTTGTTTATTTCTATCGCATAACTAACCCACACCGATCAATGTAATGCCTCTATTTTGCTTTCAATATGAAACATGATAAGAAAAACGTCCGACAAATGGAAAACAAACAAGAAATCTATTGTGACGTGAAAACCACCCGAAACAGGTGATGATGCTATGATGCTATGTTTGAAGTAAAAGTGTTATGTTCGGTTCAATCAAACTTGTGCCTAATGATTGTTCATATGTGTCGAATGAAATAAATGAAAAAAATGCTGCGACTTCTGTGAAGTACCCGGCCTAGATGTAATTAATGTAAAGCGAAAATAACACGAAGGTGGCAAATTAGCGCCCGGCTTTGGAAGGAAATTTGCAAGCTCGGCTACTCGCTCGGTGTCCCATGGGCACCCAGCACTCACTCACACATTCTTGTGATCGAATGAATCGGAGTAGCGCAGCGAATCGATGAAGAGCAAAACCGAAAAAAATGTGTTAAATGAAAAAAAAAAATGAATGTTGAATGCTATAACGCTCCCTGTTCTGTGAACTAAGAAGCGATTTGTATGAAGATTGCAATTTTTTGTAGTATTTTTTTGTGATTTGTTCCAGTGTTGAAGTTGTTTACTTTATATACTAGTGTTAGTGTTTACTACTAGTTGCTGCTAAGAGCTAAAAGTTTGTGAGTTTAAGTGATATTATTTCTAATATGCTTTTGAAAAGTGTAAAAGTTTATTGTATGATAGAAAAAAAAACCACACCATTATGATTGCATTGTAATGTGATTTTCTTTTTAAACAACCAAAACAAGCTTCTAGAAATTGAATGTTTTTGTAATGTATTCACTAGAATGTTAACCTCATCTCATGGAGAGAGCTGAATTTGTACAGTGATGTGAAATCATGATACGAAGAAGCCCCATTGTTTTTCCAATGCTATTATGTGATATTTACAAGGCTTGAAAATTGTAACCCTCATTATAACATCTCTACTATTCTGAAGTATTGTAATGCCATCTAGTGCACATTTATGCAAACGAAAGTGTATATTAATATTACCGTAAAGTTGGAGCATGTGTAACGTAAAAGCAAGTAGTTCTACACACACACACCCACCATCCATACATATGTCCATACGTCCAAGCATCTGTAACTCATCCGCTGGTCGTGCAATCGTTGCAACCGAGAAAAGTTTTCAACCCTGCACTATGCCGCTTATTCTTCTTGCTGGTTTGGCGCAGACGCCTGTGTATTCTTTCGATCTTCTTCATGTTGGTACTTCATCATTCACGCAACACAACCCGAGACGAATAACGCGAAATCGCGAGAGAGAGCACGACACCATCCTCTATCAATTGCATCCCCCTCTTCTAACACCGGCGCCGATGGAACCCATGGGTCATCGTGACGCACCACACGCACCGCAACCGCAAGAAGACCTAAACGCACCCCGACGATTGGTTCAGCGCAGTTTCCGAATTCTGACCACACGAGTAGGGTTGTCCTAGGGCATTCGAGCTTATACAACGACTTCCGGAGTCCGGTAAACCCCCCCCTTTTTTTTACATAACCATGTGGAAGCGCGTTTTTTCTTTTACTTTCAGATTTGCACTTGGCTCTATAATAGAAACGTCTATTGTGAGTTTTGGGTTAGATCCTTTTGTCTTGGGAACGATCGATCGAACGATCCGTTTTGGACGCCGTTTTTCGACCCGTACGGTTGGCGGCTCTTCCGATTATCCCGAATCGAAGTGGGCTCTTTGGATTAGTAGTTGAAATTTTTGCCTTTGGGACCGTGGCATCATCCGTACATCTGGCTACGTGCTGATAGCTGCGTCACCTTTTCTTTGAGTGGAATCGGAGCGTTCTGAGGCAGACTTGCAGTTATAGGAAATTCGAATTAGGAGCAGTGAAGTGAAAGTGTTCAAATGAGAATCAAGTTCTATTTCGTCCCCCGAGGAGAGGATATTTGCACGGGATGAGGAAAAGTGAATGTGAAATATCTGTTTCTACCAGCCAACCAAATGGCTTTGATGCATTTTCGGTGGCTGATTCAGTGTGCCTTTGATGCACGAAATTCGACGAAGAAATGTTTCCGGAGAAGTGTGTTCCTGGAATGGAAAGTCAGCGTGAACGTTATAACGTCCCTTGAGACTCATCATCGACGAAGAATAAGTTCAAAATCTACACATTTTGGCAGAATTGTTAACGAGAAAATAATTTCCATTGGATCAATGAAGGCTATTTCCTGAGGTGGATTTCAACGTCAATGGATCCATTCTCACTGCCACTTACACTGCTAGATGTAAGATTTTCGACAGTCCATTGTCCAATTTTCTACGAGCACCGAATGAGATTATACTCAAATGCTACTAGCATTCCAGCGGAGATGAATTCTAAAGCACCTCAAAAACTGGATTCAATCTCTCTTGCCGTCAATGGATGGGTTCATTCTCGATTGTCACAATCTTCAACCCAATTCCTAAACATGATCAAGCTAATCAACCGTTAACAGAAAAGCCTTTCGGCTGAGATGAATTCCCGCGTCCAATGGGGTTCATTCTCTCGTATGCTGTGTTCAGTTTAGCAATGCCTGAAACTCAAACAACATCCATTGGTTTGATGAGATGAACAACCCGCGTCCAATGGGTGTTCATTCTCGTTCGTTTGTTGGCATTACAGAAGCCATGAGTGCAAAAACCACAACCGCAAGGTGGAAACAATTCACGTGCCCAATCAGTAGTAGCATCCAGCAATAAAGGTTGAGTCAATTTCCCTAGATGAACAACCCGAGTCCAATGGGGGTTCATTCTTACGTGGTGATACTCCAAGTAGCATCCAGCTTCATCTGACGTTCGGCAATTCTCAAATGCCATCGCTGAGACGAACATCCCGCGCACAATGGGGGTTCATTCTCAAGTGACAAACGATCCTGCGTACGATTCAACGACGAGTTCAATTCGATAGATCTTCGAGATCAGACAGCTGAATATAATCCAGAATCAACAGCGAAAAGGCTTGTTTCAATAAGGCTCGTAACTGCATCCCGTATCCAAAAAAAAAAGGGTTCGTTCTTATGCGACGTGTCGCAAACCCTGAACCGTCTACTAACGGCGAAAAGGTCCTTCACGACTGGAATCTTCAAAAAACACCAGAATCATCATGCCTTCGGTGCTCTACAAAGAATAAAGTGAAGCAAGTTCAATGTCCTTGAATGGATAAAAAAAAAGTCAATGTTTAAGCATTCCCAAGTTAGCTATGACTTTCGTGGCCCGCACTGGTGAGAGAAAATGATGAGTGAAATGTGAAAGTTTTTCTTCTACGAAGAAGGCCCTTCTGGTGCCACGCATTCCGGGAAAATGGCTGTTCGAAAATAAAAGCCTTTTCTGTGTTATAATTCACTGCAGCAATATGGTGTCAATGAAGCAGTAGTATTTTGAAAATGTGCATCATGAGCGTGCAGAAGGCAAATTTTATTCAATCAAGCTGTCAGTAGCATTCGATGTGAAAGTGTAAAAGCCGAACGGGTGGCGCTAAAAATGGCTCAAAATCGATGAAATAAAGGCTTCAAAGGCAACAAGTGTCTCTCGAGTGTTGTCAAAATCAAGACTAAAAGTGCTGCAGAAGTGGCTTTTGAGAAAGCTCTGCTAAAAAAAAGTTCTTTTATCTACCAGGCCTGAAGAGCAACCCGAGAAGTTCCAAAGTTTGTGGAGTTGGTTATTCTGGGAAGCATTGAAAAAAAAATGTGAAGTTATCTTGCGCTGCGGAAAAAGTGATTAAAAGGTCTTCTAGACCGAAAGAAAAGCCATCAGTGAAGGGCCTTGAAAAAGTTCAGTCAAATCAGTGAACAGGCCTCTTAGAGTTGCCTCAATAGTATCCACCGCTAAGTGGAGGTCCGAAATCAATTTCAAGTTGTATAAAGGCTGTTTAAGCTTTCGCTTCTCTTCTTTCCTTCTGAAGGGAGGCACTGCCCATAAACAGACTTTTTCTGCCGAAAATCAATAGAAGAGTGAAAACAAGCAAAAGTCCACCCGAATGCGATGCACGCAAAGTAGCAGATCACGAGAGGAGCCGAGAAGCAGCGTAATTTATTTTTCCGAAACATGAGAGCTGACACAATCCGAGTAGGCCGCCAACGATGACACACGAGCAATAGGAGACAACTTCACACCGTACACTTTGTCCCCAAACCTAACCTTGAACCTAGATGGGGAAAAGTATCGATTCCGCCCGGGTAGCTCCTTCGGGGACGACCCGGGCTCGCAGAGGCACTCTTTTCGCGGTTTAGCTGAATCTTTGGACGGCGTTTTCAAGTCTCAACCCACCACTTCTCCACTACTCCAAAAATAGATGGGAAAACAAATTTCTAGGATTAGGCGACGGGCGAATCAACGAAAATATCAACGTCGAGCGTGAAATACGTAATAATACATCACACTAAAGTTCCTTCCTTCGAGACCTTCCAGAAAAACAAGAAGAAACAAAAAGAAAACGCACATATCTGAAAACTCAACATTTTCTTCCTATTTTTATCTATCGAGCGGATGCTGTACTACTACCTTCGACGGCCGTTTATGGGTTTTATTTTTGTTTCCAATACTGGCCGAGCCGGCTTTGTTGGCCGGGCGGCCTTTCATCTCGAGCCTGGATGCCTCATCCAAAGATGCCCGAAAGAGTGCCTCGAGAAGTTGATCTTTTCTCTTCCTATCCATGTCCACAACAACAACAACAACCACAACAACGAATTAAAAACATGGACAGCCGACACGGGTTTAGCAGATTAGGCAGCAGGAGATGACCCAGGCAAGCGTGAAGAGGAGGCTGAAAGACGCGAGAAGATGGGTCGGAATGTAGGGCGGCGTTTTCTTTGGGATGGCGTAGGATGGCGAGGTTGTGCTCGGCAAGCGAGAAGAGCTTCGATTACGGGCGGTGATCGAAGTGGCAAGCGAGAAGAGAGCACGATCCAACGGAGGGACAGGAGCGGCTGGGACGGCAGCTGTGGTTGGCCAGCGTGAAGAGCTTGCGGTACGGACCGTACCCAAGCGGCAAGCGAGAAGAGACCACGGCAACGAGGGATCTTCGACGGTTCTTTGTTCTTTTTTTTGCGAATGACACTATCTAGAAGCTTTACTGCGCTGTTGACTGACTTTCCAGCTAGGATCGCACCTTTGCGACGGTTCTTCCTATTCGATTCTATCTGAAAGACATAATATTTGAATGAGAGATTCTCACAATATCATCTAGAAGTTGAACTTGTCTTACCTTACTTGACAGAAAAGCTTTTCCGCATCCTTCATGCGTTTTTTCGCTATCCGTACTCAATAAGCAAATGAAGTAAATTTGATTTACGTTAAACACATTTGTATACAAACAAAAATCTATTGAAAACAAATGAGCAACAAAAAAAAAATTACAAATCAAGACTGATTCAAAGACTGAAAACTCGAGTCAAAGACTGAATACTCTTTAAAAGAGCAAACAAAAACATAAAACACATAAACAAAACATAAATTTCAAAATATTTAAATGAAAATAAAAAAAAAGCAAGTTTTTATCAAACTGAATTAAAAAAAAAACAAAAACTAAAAATCAAAATCAAAACTTGAAAACAGTTAAATCCTTTACCAGAATTTTAACTAGCAATTTTTTCTGAGATATTTTAAATAAAAAGGTCTTGTGGGTCGTGGGCGGGCACTAAAAAAACAAACCGATAACATTGTTCGTTAAGACAATTGAATAAATCACTCGAATGCTCTTTAAATTTGCGCTTTATTTCGTATGCGGTAATATCACATCCAATTATTTTTGTTTTGATCTAGTAATTTGGTTCTCGCTATAGTTGTATAAATTCGTTCACCACTGCTACAAACGATGGGGCTAAATTAGATTTGGTACGGTATACGGACGACTAGACACATGGCTACCATTGCACATTTAGAACGAATTTTCAAAATTGGTTTCCTACAACCCACAATCAGTCGACCCCCACCCACGCGATTCGAGAATTCGTTTCTAATCCCTCCTGCTCCTGGCGGGCGCCAACCAATCTACTCCGTCTCACTGCTGTAGTAGTCGAACATCTTGTACAGCGAGGGGAATACTCCGAGGGGTTGCTGTTGGTTCAGCCCGAACGGATGGTGGTTCATGGTCAGCCTCGGCGGACAAAGGCGATGGTCGCAGATTCCCTTCTGACATCCGACGCACTGTCCTCCGCAGCACATCAGACCGCTGGCGCACTTGCCGGACATGATGATGCCGGCGGTGCTTTCACCGCACTTGTCGCCAACGCCCTTCAAGCAGGACAGCTTCCCACATGGGTTCAGTTCGGCTCCGTGCACGCATTCGCCGGTGTTCTGGACACCCGGACCCGAGTACAACTTGCAGCGGATCTCCAGGACGTTGGTGCTGTGGATTGGAAACGGACCAAAAGTAGAACAATCAATGTGGCTGATGGACAGGTTCGTTGCGGTCAAGCGCATTGAAGTCACTATAATGTTATGCGTGTATGGAATGATGCTCGTTTCATGTGGTGCTCTACAACGTGGTGAGTAGAATAAAGTACTCGCGTCTCCATGGGATGGGTGAGGTGAAGGATGATTTGGGCAGACTATTGTTCTTTTATCATGCTGCGATTAATAATGATTATGAGACAGTTTGTAAACTTAAACTAGCTATAACTCGAACTTCTCGACAACTCTGAAACACTACTTCGGCGGCGGACCAAATCCCGTCAATTTTTCGCTAGTACTCAGTCGTATTCAAGCTAAACGAATTGTTGTTTTTTTTTTAGCATGATTAACTCATATGAGACTGACTAACTTCGTTTCCTTTCGATAATGGGAGTAGGCTGTGCCTTTGAGCGAAAAAGACGCTGTTTTTTCCGTCAAAGTTCAAATGTTTTTAAATTGAGAAATTATCGTGTTTTCAACCGAAATTGAAATGTTAAGTGTATCAAAGTGCTTCTGAACGGGATTTGCTTACTGGTCTGTGTATTCCCAGTCGATTTTCGGAAGAACTCCCGTATGAAAGGGTGCAGGAAGTGTTTTTACACTTTGTCGCGAGTGAATGGATGATTGTTGTTGTCTATTGTTGTTTTCGTAGAAAGGAAAACAGTTTTGAAGTTCGAGTAGAGTCCCAAGGTGTCGTGTGAAAAAATGGTTTAGAATACTAAATAGACCAGCGCAATAATCAAAATCAAAGAACGAAGCCAACGCACAGACACGCGTACGAGGGTTGCACATAATTTGTGGTGCATATTCAACCTGAGCTCCGTTTTCATTGCATTGATTTCGTCGCGAGTTCATGGAATTAACAACGAATCGGCATCGAGGGCTTTCGTTTTTCCGACTGCACAAGCTGGTGTTATTCCAGGAGCGATTTGGTGAGATCTATCTGATAATAGACATATTACAAAGGAAACATTCTCAAATAATACTAAACACGTGCCTGGTTCGGAAATTTCCAAATTTGGAAGTGTGTTTCAGTAGCCTTATCCAATTGATATCGGTACGTTTTACATGCGGGGCTTGTTGTATGTATTCTGAAATGGGTTGCTGGCAGTGTGTCAAATATTCTCTTTGTGTAAAGCTTGCTTCAGATAGAATTGGAACAAAAACAATTGCCTGTATTTCAGTTATTTATTATTGAATTCAAGATCTTTTTTTATACAAATGTAGCGTTTTCTTCATACTTTTAAGAAAAAATACGGATAAAATTATTCGTCACGGTTTCGAAGGAATTCTCGAATTTTTCCTGTAACACGGCTCATTAGGCGGCGCACACCTTCTTCGTCCATCGTTTTAGCTATCTTATTCCACCAGGTCTTCATCTGATTGATGTCTTTGACAACCTTTCCCTTTGCCTTGAGTCTCCTCTTCATGATTGCCCAGTATTTCTCAATAGGGCGGAACTGGGGGCAGTTGGGTGGGTTAAGGTTTTTCAGAACAACCTGGACCCCTTTCTCTGCATACCATTCTTGAACGACTTTGCTGTAATGACAGCTTACCAAATCTGGCCAAAACATTACGGGATGGTCGTGGGATCGAATGAACGGCAAAATTCGTTTTTGGAGACACTCTTTTTGGTATAGTTCCGACGTCATTGTCTTATTTGTAACGAAAACTTTCGTTTTTTTGCCACAGCTGCAAATGCCCTGCCAAATCATGAATTTTCGTGCAAATTTGTCGGCAAAAACAAATTTAAATTTGGCTGGAACATCCCCCCGAGCCGTTGCCAAGTAAAATTTTGACCTGGGATTTGCCAGAAGTCAGCCTTGACATAGGTTTCATCGTCCATCAGAAGACACCCGTCGAACTTGGTCAGCACCTGGTCGTATAGCTTCCGAGCACGGATTTTGGCCACACTATTCTGATTTATGGTCCGATTTGGCTGTTTGCTAGCTCGATACGACTTGATTCCTTCCCGGAGTCGAGTTCTCCTCACGGTACTATGAGCAGCACCGAATTTTCTGGCCAAATCACGGTCCGACAAATTGGGATTCCTCTTAATCGTCTTCAAAATCTTCGACAGTTCCACTCCGACGATTGGCTTGAGGCTTCCGAATCGTCGTCAATGTTTCCTTATACCGTTTGATAACGCGCCATACGGTATTTCTGGGCAATTTCAGCTGTTTAGCTAGCCTAGATGCAGACCACAATGGATTTTCCAAATAACTGTGCACAATTTTTTCCCTTCTTTCGGCTTCCATGTTGATTGTTTACAAAGTACAGTCGATTTGCGGAATGTCAAAAATACATACGTAAAGCTGACAAAATTCCCAACACGTGGGCGCCAAGAACTTCCAAATCCGTCCACCAGGAGCGCCACAATATGAGCAAAAGTTTGTTTCAATTCTAAATGAAGCAAGCCTTACCTAAAAACATAAGATAACCTTGACGAGTGATACACCCGTTATTCTCTCACTAATTGAATTTATTGCAACAAAACACGAAGAAAACAACAAAATGTTGCATCGATGATGGGAAAGAGACAAGTTGCTGTAAGAAAATGTACAACATGAAAAATAGCGACAATCAGTTGTTGCTGTCGAACAAATTACTGATCTGAATAATTATAAAATTTGTTGTGGATAGACTTCCACCCGAAGAAAAATGCCTGTATGAAATCACACACAGAACAGAAGCGAACACTATCTACTGCAAACTTGATGCAAATTGACTATTTTATCAGGGCAAAATAAAAAATATGTGCGTATAACGCCTGGTTTTCAACCCAGAACATCCTGAACATAAAGAAGTTCAGTACAGAGGATCTACAGTTGTAACTATAGTTTTTCCGATTACACAAAGTTACGATATCTATTCTACCATGTTTATTTAGTCTTATGGAAGATCAACAGATATAATTAGATAATCTGGGATGTTCTAGGTTGTCCAAACTGTCCTGGAGTACAGAACTTAGAATCTACAGTTGTAACTATAGTTTTTTCGGCTATACAAAGTTACGATATGCATTCAACCTTGTTCACTGAATCTTTTAGATGGTCAACAGACATTTTGAGATAAACTGGGATGTTCTAGGTAATGCAAACTGTTCTTGAGTTCATAACTTAGGATCTACAGTTGCAACTGTAGCTTTTTAACTATTCAAATTTGCGATATGAAATCAATAAAGTTGATTGCATCTTTTGAAAGGTCAACCGATACTATGAGATAAATTGGGATGTTCTAGGTCAATCAAGCTGTCCTGGACTTCAGAACTTAGGATCTACAACTGTAACAGTTGCTTTTTCAGCTATACTAATGTACGTTATGTATTCAACCATTTTAATTGAGTCTTCCGGAAAGTCAACAGACATAATGAGATAATCTGGGATGTTCTAGGTCATCCAAACAGTCCTGGAACTAAGATCTTGGGATCAACAGTTGTAACTATAGTTTCACGGCTATTCACGATATGTATTCAACCATATTCAATAGATCTTCTGAAAGGTCCACCAACATTATGATGAAATCTGGGATGTTCTGGGGCATACCAGGCTGTTCATAAGTTCATAGATTATGATCTACCATTGAAACTGTAGCTTTTTCAGATGTGCAAATGTACGATATGCGTTCAACTATGTTCATTGGATCTTATGAAAGAGCAACCAACATTATGGGATAATCTGGGATATTCTAAGTCATCCAACCTGTCCTGGAGTACTGAACATAGGATCTATAATTGTAACTGTACCCTTTTCGGCTACACAAAGTTATGATACTTTTTCAACCATGTTTATTGAGTCTTCTGGAAGGTCAGCAGACATTATGAGATGAACTGGGATGTTCTTTATCAGCCATACAGTTCTGGAGCTCAAAAATTACGAGCTGAAATATTAACTGTAGCTTTTTAGGCTATACAAATATACGATATGTATTGAACCATGTTCAGTGGATCTTCTTTTAGGTCAACCGACATTATTAGATACTCAATCCTCACAGAATATTTTCTTGGTACATTATGGAGATGAATTACTCAAATTGGTTGTTGGTTATAAACTTCAAGAATGCATCTTGAAATTGAAAAGTTCTGATTTAATATGTCGAACAAAACTGATGATTCTCGATAGGCTCTTGGTTCCGATTTGGCTGAACTAATTGTAACTGAATCTTTTTTAGCTGCAAGGCAAACTTCTAATGAACAATATTATCCCAGAATATCACATAATATCTTTTGAATTTCCAGAAGATTCAATAAACGTGGTTGAATGCATATCGCAACTTTGTATTGTTGAATTATCTACCGATACAATTGTAGATTCTAGGTTTTGAGCTGAAGAGAAATACCAAAATACAGTACATTTACCATCGCTGACCCAGATCGTGTCCAGATGTGGCCAATGCAGTTCTTGACACTTGATTCTACCACTATTGCTCTTATTTTGGATTTCGTATGTGATTTGGGGTGTCGCATGATATGTTCTGGTCCAAGTAAAAAAAGAAAGCTTTTCTCCGGATGTACCAAGAACATGCCAATAAGGTTTTGGGCAATTGATGCCAGAACTATTGCACTTATTATCGAATTTAAATGTAATTAGAGATGTCGCATGGAATGTTTTGGTTCAGACCAAAAACTGGCCACATCTCCATAGGTACCCGCAGCATGCCCGGATGTGGCCAGCGTTTTCCCGAGCACTCTATATGACTACCATTCATCTTTTAATCGAATCCTTATGTAATTTAACGCGTCTCATGATAGCTTGGAAATATTTTAGATAATATCTTCAAAAGTAACCTCATATACACAGTAAAAAACCGGAATTTATTCCGGTCATTTCGCTAAAATCTGTAGACCGGTATCAAAGATTAAAAGGTAATAACAATAAATTGGATAATAGTACCGATCATTTGCCGGTAGTTCCGTCGAATTCGGTCAAGAGGTTGCCGAGAAACGTGAGCTTATTCATTATATATATTATATTATATATGTATACACAGACGCGCACGCAAGCGCACATATTTCCCAATCCAGTCGAGCTGAGTCGATTGGTATATGACACTTGGCCTTCCGAGCTATGGAAAAGGTTGATTTTCCACGCGATTATTAAACCGTTCTTTGTAACAAGGGTAAAACAGGTTGTTTCTAAAACCTGATAAACTTTGACTTAGTAACAAGGGTCAGATCAAACCAAAGGTGGATAAATACGGGTTTTTATTTCCATAAACGATGTTGATCTTATGCGGTTGGTTGAATAAAGAAAGATTACGCGTTTAGTATCAT
The DNA here is from genome assembly GCA_024533555.2 of Aedes koreicus. Classification (NCBI taxonomy): domain Eukaryota; kingdom Metazoa; phylum Arthropoda; class Insecta; order Diptera; family Culicidae; genus Aedes; species Aedes koreicus. The sequence goes on from JAHHFK020005989.1 coordinate 237,242, forward strand.
ACGGACGTAACTGCAATGATCGATTTCTCTTCGAATTATTACGGCAAATTGAATGATTTTACGGGATAATAACGGTTGAAAAATTCGATAAAGAGATTTCGCTCTCAGCAGTTTCGCCCATAAGATTCGAAGCACGTAAGGTGTTTCGCTTGTGTTAGAGACATGTTTCGCAATGTTCTGTTTGTTAATGGTAACGTTCAGAGCCTCCAACAAAGGCTCCACAATGTCCTGTACACCCTCCCATTCGTCGGCGTTAAATGGGGCATTGTGACAAGTCACAATTGGGAAATCTCCTTTCCCAACTTCAACACATTGTAACTCTCCGGGTGAGAGTTCTTGATGCGGCGCAAACAATTTGTCAACACAAACGTTTTCGGACTGAACTTGCAATTAAGACCCAGGTTACAACTAAGATCCCCGTTCTCGGAACGAAATATGTTTCGAGCTTTTTCGGACACATTTCCTTTATTCTCTTTGACAAATGTAGAATCCATTTTTTTTTTAAAACAACACAACGCAACAAAATGCACTGAGGAAATGCCACAAGGAATGGAAATTACTGATCACTCGAATATTGGATGTACAGCACTAGTCGGTATTGCAAAAGCTCTGATGAAACGTATGCAATAAATAGGGAAATGTCGCTAGAAACGGACCATGGTTGAGAAGATGAACACTAGCTGTTGCAAATCAAATTATGCAAATCAAATAATTTATAATTAGAAATAAATTAATTATCTTATGATAGTAAAACAACATGCATGATGTACTTTAGTTCATGTTAACAGAACAAACTGAAATTTATTGCAAATCGTATGTTTTTCATTAAAGCAGTAGGTATCCATCGTCCATCTTTACCAACTATCCCCTATCACTTGACAAAATTTTTGAGAGAGAAAGAGGGATAAACCTAAACATAGTCTCTTTTCGGTAGATGCAACATGTGACATTAATGAATTTATTTTTGTAGCATACAAAGCAATATACAAACAACGCCATGTCTCTTTCTTAAATAACAATCGGATGTTGTGAAACATTAATATCTTGATTCTACCGCCATGCAATTTGTCATTATTGTGTTGAGTATGCAACAATGATAAAGATACATAATTTTATGTCCCAACATTGAAAAGTTAGGACAATGTCTTTATCATTCATGCATTCACGAATTTTGATTCACTGATCATCACTCATAAGATCACCGTCTTCAAGACTCAGGGCCAGCACATGCTCGCGACAAACCGCGAATCAAGGAAACACTTACGCGTTTGTTACAGACAAAACTGCCACATCATTACGCATTACGCAAGTAACATTGCTAACACCATTCTGCTTTATTAAGTTTTATTAAAGTGATTTGAAAGCCACTTGAAATCAATTTGGTTTTATTATGGCACCAAGAGGTGCCAATAGGTTTTATATTTTAGTCCTGTTTATGAGAACCTAAATTCCTTTTACTCCTTTTAAAGGTTTTTTTTTTCAACACCTCGTTGCGCCTTTCCAGCTGGCTGTCAACTGATATGCAACGGTAAGTTAGAGAAATTCTAATAAAAAAAAACTCTTTTCGTTGGAAAATCTTATTGGGTGTTCCGTTCATAATTCCGTTTATGCTAATGTCTGGAAATCATCGCGTTGCAACCTAACTGCTGGCTACAAGTCCACCACTCCTATAGCCACTGACTCCGATAGCAATAGTTCTGGTCACTGAATTTGAGGCACATAAGGTGGGTCAACGCCCATTGGTTCGGGGTAAACGATCCTGGTGATCTTGAAAGACTACACTCGTACTAACGAATACAAAAACTAAGTTAAAGCAAACGCTATGGTAGTTTAACGAAGTTGAAGTGGAAGATATATCGTACCATTGGACATCCAGGACCTCAGGGTTTTACCGTAAAACTTACGGAATGTGCCTGATCCTACAAAATCAAGCACGTCTATCACCGGTAGTGTCATCAATGCAGGCATACCGACTTATCTTTGTGGTCTGTGAAGGTATCGAGTCCGTCAACACACCCGAAAGGCGCACGGGACAAGTTGAGAGTCCACCAATCGAAGTCACGCCTAGGGGGATGCAGAAAACCCAGGCCCAAGCAGGAATAGCAGGACCAGCAGAAGCGCCGGAGCAACAGGTCGAGACAGGTGAAGGGGCCCGAAAAAATTGGAAAGACTACTCCTAGAAGTAGGAGTAGAAAATAAGAAAGTGAGCGTTCGGTCGGCCATGTTCCGTCTGTGAAAGGAGAAGAGACAGAACAAAAGTGTGCACTAATGCGTAATAATGTGGCCCTGAGGCTTGAAGACGGTGATCTTATCACTGGCATGTTACAAAGAGAGACTCATCACTGGCATGTTACAAAGTAGCCAACTTAGTTGTGAACCACGAAAACCAAGTTTGAGTATCGCAATGTCATGGTTAATTTGATCGAAGGCAGCTGTCGGTGTAAATAGCATCGATTTGATGCCATTTTTCTATCTCATGTACGATTAATGTGTTATTTATCAATCAGACTAACTCGAATATTGGATGTACAGCACTAGTCGGGATTGCAAAAGCTCTGATGAAACGTATGCAATAAATAGGGAAATGTCGCTAGAAACGGACCATGGTTGAGAAGATGAACACTAGCTGTTGCAAATCAAATTATGCAAATCAAATAATTTATAATTAGAAATAAATTAATTATCTTATGATAGTAAAACAACATGCATGATGTACTTTAGTTCATGTTAACAGAACAAACTGAAATTTATTGCAAATCGTATGTTTTTCATTAAAGCAGTAGGTATCCATCGTCCATCTTTACCAACTATCCCCTATCACTTGACAAAATTTTTGAGAGAGAAAGAGGGATAAACCTAAACATAGTCTCTTTTCGGTAGATGCAACATGTGACATTAATGAATTTATTTTTGTAGCATACAAAGCAATATACAAACAACGCCATGTCTCTTTCTTAAATAACAATCGGATGTTGTGAAACATTAATATCTTGATTCTACCGCCATGCAATTTGTCATTATTGTGTTGAGTATGCAACAATGATAAAGATACATAATTTTATGTCCCAACATTGAAAAGTTAGGACAATGTCTTTATCATTCATGCATTCACGAATTTTGATTCACTGATCATCACTCATAAGATCACCGTCTTCAAGACTCAGGGCCAGCACATGCTCGCGACAAACCGCGAATCAAGGAAACACTTACGCGTTTGTTACAGACAAAACTGCCACATCATTACGCATTACGCAAGTAACATTGCTAACACCATTCTGCTTTATTAAGTTTTATTAAAGTGATTTGAAAGCCACTTGAAATCAATTTGGTTTTATTATGGCACCAAGAGGTGCCAATAGGTTTTATATTTTAGTCCTGTTTATGAGAACCTAAATTCCTTTTACTCCTTTTAAAGGTTTTTTTTCAACACCTCGTTGCGCCTTTCCAGCTGGCTGTCAACTGATATGCAACGGTAAGTTAGAGAAATTCTAATAAAAAAAAACTCTTTTCGTTGGAAAATCTTATTGGGTGTTCCGTTCATAATTCCGTTTATGCTAATGTCTGGAAATCATCGCGTTGCAACCTAACTGCTGGCTACAAGTCCACCACTCCTATAGCCACTGACTCCGATAGCAATAGTCCTGGTCACTGAATTTGAGGCACATAAGGTGGGTCAACGCCCATTGGTTCGGGGTAAACGATCCTGGTGATCTTGAAAGACTACACTCGTACTAACGAATACAAAAACTAAGTTAAAGCAAACGCTATGGTAGTTTAACGAAGTTGAAGTGGAAGATATATCGTACCATTGGACATCCAGGACCTCAGGGTTTTACCGTAAAACTTACGGAATGTGCCTGATCCTACAAAATCAAGCACGTCTATCACCGGTAGTGTCATCAATGCAGGCATACCGACTTATCTTTGTGGTCTGTGAAGGTATCGAGTCCGTCAACACACCCGAAAGGCGCACGGGACAAGTTGAGAGTCCACCAATCGAAGTCACGCCTAGGGGGATGCAGAAAACCCAGGCCCAAGCAGGAATAGCAGGACCAGCAGAAGCGCCGGAGCAACAGGTCGAGACAGGTGAAGGGGCCCGAAAAAATTGGAAAGACTACTCCTAGAAGTAGGAGTAGAAAATAAGAAAGTGAGCGTTCGGTCGGCCATGTTCCGTCTGTGAAAGGAGAAGAGACAGAACAAAAGTGTGCACTAATGCGTAATAATGTGGCCCTGAGGCTTGAAGACGGTGATCTTATCACTGGCATGTTACAAAGAGAGACTCATCACTGGCATGTTACAAAGTAGCCAACTTAGTTGTGAACCACGAAAACCAAGTTTGAGTATCGCAATGTCATGGTTAATTTTATCGAACGCAGCTGTCGGTGTAAATAGCATCGATTTGATGCCATTTTTCTATCTCATGTACGATTAATGTGTTATTTATCAATCAGACTAACGCCGGGGTGGCCCCTGCTGTATATAGAAGTTGTCTTCTTTCTATTCGGTCCATGGTTGCCCCTCGCCAGCAAGTCGTCTTCAACTTGATCGATCCACCTAGCTCGTTGCACGCCTCTTATTCTTGTGCCCGTAGATTCGTTTTCGAGAATCATGTCTACTATGCTGTCCTCCGGCATTCTTACGACATGTCCAGCCCATCGTAGTCGACTAATTTTAGCGGTGTTAATGATGGGAGGTTCTCCCAGCAATTGATGCAATTCGTCGTTCATTCGCCTCCTCCACGTTCCGTCTGCACTTCACCGTAGATCGTACGCAACACCTTCCGTTCAAAGACATCTAGGGCGCGTTGGTTCTCCGCCAGAAATGTCCATGTTTCGTGGTCGTGAAGGACTACCGGTCTAATTGATGTCTTGTAGATGGTCAACGTTGTAGTTTGGCAAACTTTGTTCGATTTTAGCGTCCTTCGGAGTGCATAATGCCATAATGCACCTTTTCTCAGCTGGTGTCGTTATCGGTGGTCATCAATAAACCCAGACACACGCATTCGCCTACCGCCTGGATTTCATCACCGTCGATCTGAACTCGTTGTAGGAGGCTAACATTGTCTTCTCGTGAGCCTTTTCACCCATTCCATTGATGATGTATGTTTCACGGAATTGGTAGCTGTGGATCTCTTATCCGCAATTATTAGAACAAATGTGTTTTAGATCACATTTAGAATCCAGCACCAACAGCTCGAAAAGTTTCGAAACAGCACATAAAGCATAGTCGGTTGTTACCTTATTACCTTTCGTGCAGACGGGGAAGGTATTTGTATCTTTCCACCCTCCCAAAAAGGCCCGAAATTCCATCAGGGCCCCAGGGGGGGGGAGTTTTCAGACGGAGGTCAGCATAAAGTATATCCTCACTGGAGAAAGACGGATGCGGTTCAACAGCGTGACGTACGGGAGCTTCATTAACTAAATTTTCATCGACAATGACACCACAAAACTATGACCTGAACAGGTCGCAATCCTATATCAGGGTGGCCACATACTCTGGAAAATCAGGAAATGCGGGAAAAATGCGGGAATTCAAAATCATCGGGAAATTTGCGGGAAAAAGTCAAGAATTTCAAAATCCATCGGGAATTTTTGTCATATGGAAAGAACCATACTCACACCTTTTTCAAATGAATTGAGTAGCGTCATCTACTCGGTCTAATGATCTAATTATGCTCAATTCGAAGAATTGACTGGGGATATCAGGAATCTGCGAGCCAGCCCTGGCTTTGAAATCCTCAACATCGTTAGCTGCGGCTTGCACGTTATACACAATGCCTTCAAGGAGAGGCTCATACAAAAAGATTGGCATGTGGATCATGGCTTTATTCAGCCTGTTCAAAAACATACCGCTTAGAAGATCTGTGTATACACGGTTGTAAGGTTCCGCACATGACTTACTTTTGTTTTTATATTACTTGACTGGAAGGTGATCCTTTTGACTGAAGTATCCTTTTTTTTTGCTTTTCTTTATTTTTTGGGGAAAAATTAAATTTGTAAGTTTGTTTAATTTTTTTTTTTTTTTGTGTGTTAGAGGTGTCGCTCTATTGGGGGGGGGAAACACCGCTGTTTTTTTAAATATCATATAATTTCTGTGCTTTTTTGTATTATAGAAAAATATTTGTCGGCGGTGTGGACAACCACCTATTGTGCGGCAACCTTATAGCAGTAAAAAAAACACAAAATTTATTGGTTTTTTTTTTTTTATAAAAAATTTTTCTTTAAAAAAAATGCATTTTTTAACCCCTGTTGAATAGACTAAATATTAAATGTCGACCAATTGATGCATGACAATATTTTTGATCACTAGAATTACCTATGGTGAGTTTTAGATAAAATTATAATGTGAAATTGTGTTTTTCAGGTTTATTAGTTTTTCCACTAAAATCACTAAGCAGGAAGAAAGAAAACTGAAGGAAAGTCATCCGAATTCCGATCAAAAGGTTTCACTGTTCTGGTTGATGCGGTAGACGATAAAATGCTGGGACCAAAGCTGATTTTGTCATCACGTCTACAGCAATGGTCGCGTCGTTCCCAAGTAACAATTTTAGTTTTATTCCAGCCGTATAGCATTCCTACCGGCTTTGTTGATAAAACTACATTCAAAACTGTTTTGTCTACCAACACCGCCTCTATGCTTTTTTAAAGCCAAAATTTGTACAAAGTGGCCCACTATACAGATGGTTGTGAAAATAATTTTAAAAAAAATCCTTTATAAGACCATAAAGATTTCGAAAAAATTCTAGTGATAGATGCTATGACCACTTGAGAACCTTCATAAAACCTATTGGCTGCCATGAAAACCAACATACGGCCAAATGACCACAGCTGTCAAACGTCACTGGTATATCGTGGTTGTTTTTTTTTGCTCTACTTTGTCCGATTCTTTGCTCTTCTGATTCATTTAGCAGTAAATAAGACCTAAGAAATAAGTTCTAGTGTCGCGGAAAATTTTGTTTGATAGCAAAATATCCAAAACAAATTGACTTTTTAATGGCGTATCATGCTCCAAATCAGATACGCATTTAATTTTGTGGTGAATATTAGCACTATAAGCCAAAATTAATGCACCTCGGAAATGATCTGAGTTTACAACAACAAACACAACATTTAAACAAATATATTCGATAAATTAATCATGAATTTCTTGAAAATTTATGGAATTCAATAAGGTTATCTAACAAAATTCCGACATTAGTCTCCGATCTACAGTACAATTGCATTACATTTAAAATTGGATGCATTTATTTTTTCACATTTCAATTATTTTTATATTTCAATATGCTGATTTGAAAAATAATCACAATTCTGCCATTAAGGCAAGTTGCGAAGATAATGACTACTATCAAACTATTTGGTCAATTGGTGACTACCCTCAATGCCAATTTGCCATTTAATTCATTCAATGGATGCACAATGGTTTTAAAATGGTTTTTCAACTGACCATAATAAGCTAATATGAAGGAGTCCTAAAACGGCATTTCAAAACAGCATTTTACGTGTTCAGAAACCTTTCATAGGAGTAAAAGGAATTCGAGAAAACAAGGTTTTAAGATCGGCTTAAACAAGCTGTGTAGGTTCTCATAAACCTGATTAAAATATGAAACCTATTGGCACCTCTTGGTGTCATGATAAAACCAAATTGACTTCTAGTGGCTTTGATAAAACCTTAATAAAACTTAATATAGTAGGATGGTTTTGGCTATGTAACTTGGGGTTTCTCAGAACGAATCGTCTAAGGCTTCGTTTCTTTTTGACGATTTGACGGGACTAGTTGGAGAACTATGGAGAAAATTGTGAAGCCCGAGCGTCTGACAGTCAAAGCTAAGGTCTGTATCCGCAATAATCCGGACACCTCAAAACATGAATAAAACATAAATTTCGCATTATATTTCCGTCGTAGTTGTTTATTTCAGATTCATGGGATGTGTTTTAACAATTAGTGAAGACGAAACATAGTTATTCGGTTTTTGCATAAAATTTTCGAACTTTGCGCTTAACTCCGTCCATTAGGGTTTGTACAGACTCTTCAGAAATCGTAGAAGCCGTCTTTGTCCAAATTTGCTGGAAGAGTTTGATGTCTTTGATTCCTTGCTTCTTTCCAGAAAGCTTCCGCTTCATCAGAGCCCAATATCTCTCGATTGGTTGTAGCTCTGGGCAATTTGGCGGGTTTGAAGTTTTTGGTACAATGTTCACTTGATTTGCTTGGTACTGCACTCCATCACAGTTTTAGATAGTATAGTGGCCAGAACAAAGGTTTTTCTTTGTGACTTTTCATGAAGGGTAGCAATCCCTTCTGCAGACATTTTTCTGATAGATGTTCCTTGTTGATTGTGCCTATAGTGACGAGAGATTTACTCTTTTTGCCACACGTGCAAATTGCTTGCCACACAAGGTATTTTTTTGGGAAATTTCGATGCCTTCTTCGTTCTGAAATGCTCAGCTGTAGCATTTCTGGCCATAGCAGAATAAAAAACCAGCCCTGGAAGCTGCTTGAAATCCTCCAGGACATAAGTTTCATCGTCCATAACAACGCATGAAAACTTCGTCAAATATTCGCAGTACAAACGTCGAGCCCGTGATTTTGCTGCCAAGTTCTGTTTGTCGTTGCGATTTGGAACTGTTTTTACTTTATACGACTTAAGTCCTAAACGTTGTTTTGATTTTTGGAGAAAACCAGTTGACATCCCTATTTTACGAGCCACCGTTCGAATGGAGAGATTTGGGTTTTTCGTTAATATCCTTTTCACCTTTCGGTCCATGACAGGATCAGCGCGTCCAATGTTTTTGTCACTTCTCGGTTTCCTCTCCACCGTCAAACGTTCCGAAAATGATTTGAGCACATCGTGAACAGTGGATTTAGGCAAATCCAATGTTTTTGCAAGGTCCCGTATTTACAAGTCAGGATTTGCCGTACGCCCGTACAAAATTCGCTTGCGCACTTGTTTTTCTTTCGTCGCCATCTTGAATACTAAACATGAAATGTAAACATCAATCATAGTCTTTTTCATCATAGACTCTCAGCTATACCACAGTGAAATTTTTCATTCCTACGTGCAATATTTCAAAAGATACAATGATTTGAAGGTGTCCGGATTAATGTGGATACAGACCTTAAATCGTTAATAGAAATAGAATTGACGGAAATCCGACAAAGACGTTTTGGCATTCCAACAAAGACGTTTTGGCATTCCAACAAAGACGTTTTGGCATTCCGCAACGACTGTCGATCTTTTCACTGTAGTGTTTTTTGAAGAAGCTACTCAACAAACCTCTTTTGACATCTATGCTATAGCCTTTAACGCGTTACGTCACCTGCATTAACTCATAGCTCACTTCACGGATATAGCTAAAAAGCGTCTGGAGCTGTGTCTGGAAACGATCGTAGATAAAGACTATCTGAGCGCTGCAGTTGCTCACAAAGTAAAAGAAGAATTTGGGCTGCTGTGCTCAATGCCGTCTTCAAAGACGTTGCTAGCTGGATTCCAGCTGGAAAAGAACAGCGTTTGGACAAATTTTGGCTAGAACTGATTGGTCATTCCAAGAAGGAATGCCTGTGGAACTTTTTGCAATACGAAAGTGTCCAATCTGGTCCACTGGGTGTTAGGTTGAGGTGTCCGTTGTAATTCGCTCTATGTTTAATTTTCAGTCTGTACAACCTTTAGTTGAAAACGGTGTAATGTCTCTTTAAACAAACTAAAAAGAGTTTGATTGCTCAGAGTATTGTTTATGAACTGTCAACGGCGATCTGAAATCACGAAGTCTTCTATACAATATGCACACAAAGCACATGCATCATTTAGTATTCGAAAACCTCGAATGCTTTACTATTTTTCGTTGATTTTTACGCTTCTAGAAACTTGAAAGATCAATGACTTATATAGAGCGATGTTTGTTCTCGTTTGCAAAATGAGCGACTAAAGCAGGTTAAGCAATACGCAAGAGGCCCGATTTGCGGCTGCTATCCGTCATTTTGCCTAAATTAAACATGTCAGAATTTCAGATTGAGCAATTTCCTCAAAAACTTCATCAATTCTATCAATCCAATTTATATTACCCCATTTTCCCAGTCGGGAAAATTAGGGAATATTTCGGGAAAAATGCGGGAATTTTTAAATTAAGATTGTGTGGCCACCCTGCTATATTTACCGCTGTTCTCGCGATCATTGTTGAACAGGATTGAAGCTTATTATGTATTTGACGCTTATGTGCTTGAGAGATCTGAATATTGAGCGGGTTATCATGTTTGCTCAAGGTTTATACTTCTTGTTTGAAATGTGCTAAATTTTATAAATATTTCTCAATGCAGCGCTTTCGGACGACATCAATCGTCTAGCCGAGTGTTAGACCAGGGAGGGTTAATTTGGATTGAACAGGATGCGATTCTGCCCAACTTAGTGCAGATCAAAAGTTTGAGTTTGAGAGAGTAAGATAGTTTGATCCCATAGTGGAGTTATGTGAAAAATGACGATGAAGTTATTGCCAGAAACTTTGAGACGATTGCGAAATATTCAAGAGTCTAACAACTGAATCCTTGAATTTGGCTGCAATGCTATCCATTGTAAAATATACGCGGAGAGAAGTGTCAATTGCAAAACATAATAAATGTGAGAATTCATGTTGACAGTTTTGAAAGAAGCGATATGGCTTAGGGGTTGCCCACAATATAAACAGTTTCGACTGCAATTTCTCACATCAGGAAACTGTGTAACGTTAAAAACCTCTGCCCGAAAATGCAAAAATGCAGTCAAATTTACTTCAAAAGAAAAGAAGTCGATAAAGAATGGAAGAGAAATGGATTAAGTCTGATTCGCGCTAATTCCAGCTCTATCAAGAATTGTCAATTTTCTGAAGCTTAAAATTCTTAGTGTTCAGAATGCACTTTCACAGTTATGGATTAAGTGTTTTCGATTCCAGTACCATTCTTGCCCTATAATGACGTTATGGCAAGTAATTTCACTCTATGTCCATCTAGTCGAGAAATTTTTTCTTATGAAAAATTCTTAGACCACACTGGGAATCGAACCTACACAGGTAAAAATAACGAATTTTTGAAATTAAGCCATGGAAAATTTCTTCTCGTTCAACTGCAAGTCAAAGTAAGCATTAACTACAAAATTGTTTGCAATATTTTCAACAGAAACCAACAGACGATATCCCAGAACGCGATTATGCCAAGTTTAGCATTCTAGATATGTGCATTAGATATCGCAGTTAGTTACATGATTATTTCAAATTGTGTAGTCTTTAAAAGCATAATTTTGCCCTGAAACTGTGCCTTAGCCCCACTTAGCCCCATTTTCATGACAACATCAATGTAAAGCGTAACCGTTTTGAAAAAGAAAGCACCAGTCCAGATGTTTAATATTGACTTTGAAAGGTTTAAGCAACCATTGAAATAGTGACACAAGATTAACTGAACGATGATTACTATGACCCCCAAGGCATACTAACGGTTGAGCAAAGCTCCAGTAGATGTATCCAGTCAGAAGAACCGACAACAGCAACACTGGTCCGGCAGACATCCTCGTCGTCCTGATAATAGTTATAACACTTCACTAATAGTTTACACAGCCCAAAGATGAGACGGGAAGCACCGACGGTGTGATTCTCCGGAGTCAGAATCACAGCTTAGGTTCACTTATTCCTACTTAGTTAGTTGGGTTACTTCATTTGGGCTTCGCCACTACTGCGATGGGACACACGCGGAAAACACGAGCAAAGCGCGATCGTCGGAGGCGAACTGTGAGGTCCAAAGATTCTGCCCGGCACTTTTATACCGCTGGATCCGATAATCCGGAACCATCTTTCTTTGTGGCCGCCGTTGAAAACCCACACGCTGCCCAGTGTCCTTCAACATTAGACGCGTCGCTCATCATCCGTCAATATGGGAGCATGAAGGAAGAATATTATGAATTATTAATCTCATTATCTTCGGCAGGAATTGCTAATTTATTTCAATTTCTATCGGAAACCGGACAGTGAGTGTGGTGGACCACTGCACTATTCTAATTGTAGACTAAGCCGAAACTGCTCGTGCGTCGCCAGGAGGACTTCTTTCTCTTTCTCTGTACCCTAGGTTCAATATTCGCAGCGTGGGTGGTGACGAGACCGTTCAAGTGAAAAAAAAGGATCTGCAGTTGTCAGGGGCGGAGAATACTTGCAAATCGAAATTCAATGAATTTCAAGCTGAATTTTGCGAATCCTGACATTCAACAATGAAAGGGTTTCCGTGTGAAGTAGGCCATGATAAATAATGACGTGGTAGTGTTTTTGTGTAATGAATATGTTCGTTCATTAATGCCGATATAAGCAAGATAAAGAAAATGATGAGTAGCGTAGTTTATTGAAATAACAATCATTTTTTCGATCGATGTTTTTATTCGTTTTAGTTATGTTGTGAATGCTATATAGCATGGATGGCAGATGTAAACAAAATTAATATTTCGGGGGAAAACATTGTGGCTGAAAGCAATAAATTCGTAATTCTTCGCAGATAATGTTCGTGATATATTAAGAATATTATGATGTGATTTGGTGATTTGTATATTGTAATCCAAACATTTTTCTCTCTCTGTTGGACCACTTGTTTAAGCGACTTTTATTTTGCATCTCCGTACTAGTGATTTCATGGAAATTGGACCGATTCAAGATTGTGATCATTGTAAGTCCAACGATGCCCGCTGAAATGTGCTCAGGCAAGATGAAGGTCTTCGTTGAGTAAGTATTTTTGAGCTAAAATGTAGTAGGTGGAGGTGTGTGGCTTTGTGAAGTATTTTTTCGAGGAACTTGTAGCACAGACGAAGCGTTGAAGTTGAAATCTTGACCGTGACTTTGAATACGACGATGTAGGCGTTTCCGGTAAGGGTAAGTTCAAGAGCGTGCTTCAGGACGAAAATCACTTTTTAGTCAGATGCATTATATATAAAACTAGTGTTGTTACATAATTGCCTATAACCAGCGAAGTCTTCGGTGGAAACAGCATCATGCGTCGATTTTAAACTTGGAGGCATCGATTTACCATCTGGAATTTCATACAGTGCACAGTGCGAAAAAAAGTGCCCGAAACGCGAAAGAATGCTTGGGAAGCAAATGAGCTAATTTTACCCTGGTTCCCCTAATATTTCCTTGTTGTTCGGAGATTTCTTTGCTCGGTGTGACTCAAGATCAACAAAATGATGCTAGTCCTATGTAAAATTTCCAGGAGAATCGATTGAAGTAGATTTCGTCCACCGCACGGTTCTGTGAATGAAGATATGGCTGATTTTACCCTGATTTCCCTTATATTTTCATATTTTTAACCATTTTCCTTGCTCGATGTGACTCAAGATCAATAAAATAATGCTAGTTCTTTATAAAATTTTCTTGGGAAATCGATTGAAATTGGTTTCATTTACCGCACGGCTCTGTGAACGTAGATATGGCTGATTTTACCCTGATTCCCCTAATAGTTTTGTGTTATTAAGAGATTGCTTTGTTCGGTTTGACTCAAGATCAACAAAATAAGGCTAGTCCTATGTAAAATTGCCTAAAAAATCGATTGGAGTTGGTTTCATTAACCGCACGGCTCTGTGAATGAAGATATGGCTGATTTTACTCTAATTTCCCTAGTATTTTTGTGTGATTCAGAAATTTATTTGTTCGGTGTGTTTCTACAGCAACAAAATAAGGCTAGTCCTATATAACATTTTCTGGCCAATCGATTGGAGTTGGTTCCATTCACCGCACGGCTATTTGAATGAAGATATGGCTGATTCTACCCTGATTCCCCTAACATTTTCGTTTTTTTTCAGAAATTTTTGTTCGGTGTTTTTCTAAAGCAACAAAATAAGATTAGTCCCATGTTAATTTCCTGGAGACTTGATTGGAGTTCGTTTCACCACTCTGTGAATGAAGATATGACACATTTTACCCTGATTCCCCTAATATATTTTTTCTGTAATTCAGAAATTTCTTTGGTCGGTGTAATTCAAGATCAACAAAGTAGGGCTAATCCTATGTAAAATTTTCTGGAAAATCGATTGGAGTTAATTTCTTTCTCTGCACAGCTCTGTGAACGAAGATATGGCTAATTTTACCCTGATTCCTCTAATATTGTTATGTTATGCAGAAATTGCTTTGCTCTGTGTGACTCAGCATCAACAAAACTATGCTAGTCCTATGTAAAATTTTCTGGACAAACGATTGGCGTTAGTTTCGTTCCCCGCACGGCTCTTAGAACGAAGATATGGCACATTTTACCCTGATTCCCCCAATATTTTCACAATAAAGAAAAAATAATTATTAGTAAACATGGCACCGCTCAAACGTCATCTAATGAATTCGTGAAAATGCTGTCTCCGCCTTCTTTATACGTTCAGGTGCTTACAGCTGACGGCACGCATGAATGCAATGAACTTCTTTGCATTCATCCTGATTCTCCCCGTCTCTTTCACTCACATTTTGACAGTTACCGGTAGTACCTTACATATGTTGAAGTTTTGTGTATCTCACGAACATGATATTTTAATAGACAGTGGAAGCGATGGCAGTGATGAAGAAGAGTAGTGTGACAGTGAGGATGAACAATCTAAACTTTTTTTTGAAGTGGTCCAAAAGTTCCCATATGTTTTATTTGAAGAAGAAAAAATTTAGTGACGAAAGGAACCAAAGTAATACAAAAATGAATAAATGAGGCATAATCAGCCATATCTTCGTTATAAGAGCCGTGCGGTAAATGAAAGCAACTTCAATCCGATTCTCCATACAATTTTACAAACGACTAGCCTTATTTTGTTAATCTTGAGTCACTCAGAGCATAGAAATTTCCGAATAACACAAAAATATTAGGGGAATCAGGATAAAATCAATTCACAGAGCAATGCGGTCAATGAAACCAACTCCATTCAATTTACCAGAAAATTTTGCTTAGGACTAGCCATTTTTTTATCTTGAGTCACACCGAGCAGCGAAATTTCTGAATAACACAAAAATGAGGAAATTTCCGAATATAACGAAAATATTAGGGGAACCAGGGGAAAAACAGGAATTTCTTCGTTCACAGCGCCGTGCAGTTAGTGAAACCAACTCCAATCAATTCTCCTAGAAATTTTACATAGGACGAGGGAGGGGGGGGGGGGGGGGGGGGGGGGGGGGGGGGGGGGGGGGGGGGAGGGGGGGGGGGGGGGGGGGGAGGGGGGAAGGGGAGGGGGGGGGGGAGGGGGGGGGGGGGGAGGGGGGGGGAGGGGGGGAGGGGGGGGGGAGGGGGGGGAGGGGGGAGAGAAGGGGGGGGAGGGGGGAGAGAGGGGGAAGGGGGGAGAAGGGGAAAGGGGGGGGGGGGTAGCATCATTTGGTTGATCTTGAGTCACACCGAGCAAAGACATTTCTGAACAACAAGGAAATATTAGGTGAACCAGGGTAAAAAGAGCTCATTTGCTCCCTAAGCAGTTCCATGCGGCCAATGAAACCATGTCCATTCGATTCCTTAGAAATTTTCCTTCAAGTTAAAGTAACATTTACAGGAATCGTTCCACTTCGAGCTGAGATATAGCATTCTTTCGCGTTTCGGGCACTTTTTTGTCCACTGTGCAGTGGGGGAAATCGATATAAGCGCACATACATTTTGATGAAGATCGGGGCAAGCGCTGCTTTAGAACTGACGTGTTTTGATTTTACTGCTGCGTATAGAATCGAAAATTTTGTTGAAAATTCAGAGAACATGGTATCGATTTCGGAAATCAGTTCTCCGTGAGTGAAATATCCTTACGTTATTTGATAGTTCTGAGCTGTGGCTTTACAGTCAGATCCTCTTACCAAAACAATCTTTTGCCGTGAAAACTATCATTAGATAAAATTAGAGTAGATCGTGTTTGTGAAGTGATGTAACCTACGATCTCCGTAAGCAGGCCACAGCAACCGGAAGTTGTTGATAGTATGTAAAGAGTTAGAAAAATAAAATCATTCCTTGTTCAGACTTTGTACACTACACACGTATTTCATTTCCACTACAAGTGGTTATGGGCCCAGAGTGTCCATAGTCTAGAAACCAGAAGAAATCGAAGATTGATTCGAAGTTTGAATTTCTAGAAGACTCAAATTCGAAACAATGGTCATCACAAGAGATGAGGAACGTGCGGAACGAAATCATGGTGGAGGTGAAGCGAGACTGGTGCTGGTGCTGTTTCAGAGGTCAACGGACGGGCCGGAAGAAGTGTGCGTGCTGTTGGAAACGTAGTGAGCTTACCTGCCATTTAGAGATTACGAGGACGGCAAAACTACGGATCATGGGCATTTGCGATGAAAATGACGCTGATTCGAGAAGGTTCCTGGCGAGCAGTAAAGGCAACTGAAAATCAAGTCATCGATCCGGATTTGGACGAGAGGGCGTTGGCGACTATATGTTTGAGCATCGAGAAGAACAACTACAGCCTACAGCCTTGGTTCGAGTACTACTTTACCCATGCTCTTTCGCTCAATTTTCAATACTTCTATTCCATTTTCAACCTACCGTACACTGACGGAACTTTCAACACTTACTCTTCATATCTTTCATTCTAGCAAACATTACTGTCCACTCTTGGTGCCTCATGGTGATGAGCGGACATCTCCTTCTACATCAACTACAGCCTAGTTCAGCGAGCGAATACGGCAAAAGAAGCATGGGATTGCTTGCAGAAGGCGTTCCGGGATGATGGTTTGTTATGAAGGTTTGGCCTACTGGACAGATTGACTCCTCGGTGAAGCTTGAAGATTGCGGTTCCGTAGAGGACTACGTCGACGTGTTGGTAACTACAACGAACAGCTTAAGCGAAATCAAGCGGACTTCCAGAATATTATAACCCCATGATAATGGGACTTCAAGCCTTCGGAATGGACCTGACAGCGGATGTTGTGAAGGCTAAAATCCTACAGGATGTGAAGTGGCCATTGAAGACTTCTGGTGGGGAAGGAGCTTTCAATACCAAGCAGAATGGAAGCTTGCTTCACGTGTAAGAAATAAAGTGTGTCCACAGTTAAATTGCACCACTTTCAATAAGCTGTAACATTTTGACCTTTGGGTTGTGATTTCAACGAAATTTTGGGTGAAATTACCTCAGCGTGTATTGTGTACACTGCGTGAGTTTCATTGTGAAAGGTGTCAGAAATAGAGTCGAAGGAACAGCAAGTGCGCTAGAACATTTTGCACACGCACCTCGACAACCCACTTCTTTCGCACCGAGCCATCGGAAAATTCCAATGAAAATTCACCAGTCTACAGTGTCTCGTGTCATAAAACGTTTCGGGGAACGTTTAACTGTCGATCGGAAGAAGGTGAGTGGTAGAAAAAGTGTTCCGTACTGTGTGAAGGATCACAAGCGAGTGGTTGCTGCCTTTAAACACAAATCCAACTTTTCCGTTCGGGATGTCGCGAAAAAGCTGCACTTGACCACAGCTGCAAAAGCAAGAAACTACTTGGCTCCGTTCATTCAAAGTTCAGAAAGTTCCAAACCGCAATGAAAAACAGAATAGGACAGCTAAAACACGTGCGCGTAAGCTGTACACACAAATGTTACCGAAACCACACTGCTGCATCATGGACGATGAAACACACGTAAAAGCGGACTTTAAACAAATTCCCGGCAACCAGTATGTGACTGCGAAAGACAAGTTCGATGTTCCAGAGTCTCTCAGGAAACAGCAAGTGTCAAAGTTCCCCAAGAAATTCATGATTTGGCAGGGGATTTGTTCGTGTGGTAAACGGAGCAAGCCTTTCGTGACAACTTCAACTGTAAATGGTCAAGTATACATGAATGAATGCCTGAAAAAACGACTGCTTCCGTTTCTCAAAACACACAACGTTCCTACAATTTTTTGGCCGGACCTAGCCTCTTGTCACTACTCCAAGGATGTTCTGGAGTGGTACAAGACGAATGGTGTCAATTTCGTGCCGAAGGATCTTAATCCCCAAACTCTCCAGAGTTGCGGCCTTAATGAAAAAATATTGGGCTATAATGAAGCACGAACTTCGTAAGCATCCTAAAGTTGTCACTACAGAACAGGAAATGTTGAAGTCATGGTTGAAAGCGGAAAAAAAATGTCGGTTCAAGCGTTGTACAAAATCTTATGCGTGGTATTAAGAAGAAAGTTCGGGCTTTTGGATTTGGTAAAGAAATACAGTGAAATAAAAATACCTAAACCAAGATTATACATTGTATTTTATTCCCTGAATATTTCATGACAATCGGTTGAGAGACTTGTTTTTGAGGACGAGTTTAAAGTGATGCAATTTAACTGTGGACACCCTTTAGATATATAATAATTAAAAGTGGATACTGTTTCTTCTTCTTTATCTGTAAGAATTCTTTTACAGCGGTTTGTTTACCTAGGCGCCCACTTTCTGTGGTATAAATTTCACGGTGTTTCGTGAAGTGAGTCAAAAGTTATTCTAGATGGAAGCCGAGAGGAGAGAAAAAATTCTGCTCACCCACGTCGATAATCCAACGTGGTCCGCAATAAATATCGCAAAAACGTTGAAAATCGCCAAATCAACCGTGTATGATGTGCTCAAACGTTTCAGGGAGCGAAAGAGCGTGGATCGAGTGCCTCAAGGTAAGCGTCGTACTGGAACATATGACCCCAAGCTTAACCAGAAGGTGTTGAGAACCGCCAGAGCAAACCCTGGACTATCAGATAATGAAATCGCACCAAAATACGCTGCTGCTCGCAGTACCGTTCGATGAATTCGTTTGCGAGCAGGATATCGTTCTTATCGAGCCAGCAAGCAACCAAACAGAACGTTGAAGCAAAGTTTCGTCACCAAAACTCGAGCTCGGAAATTGTCCCAGCAGGTTTTGACGAAGTACCAAGGATGCCTGCCTCATCGACGATGAAACCTACGTCAAAATGGATTTCGGACAGCTTCCTGGCCAAAAATTCTACATGGCGACGGCACGAGGAGATCTTCCTGCGAAGTTTAAGTTTGCTTTTATGGGCAAATTTGCCAAAAAAAAAACTGATGATTTGGCAAGGGATATGCAGCTGCGGAGCAAAGAGCAAAGTGTTCGTGAAGAATAAGGCGATGGACTTGAAGCTGTACAAGGAAGAATGCCTCAAAAACCGCGTACTACCTTTCATTAAAGCCCATAAAGGTCCCGTGAAGTTTTGGCCAGATTTGGCGAGTTGCCACTACAGCCGGGAAGTCATCCAGTGGTACCGCGATAATAACGTGGATTTCATCGATAAAAACATAAATCCACCCAACTGCCCGCAGTTCCGGCCCATCGAGAGATTTTGGGCAGTATTGAAGCGGAAGCTTAAGAAAAGTGGAAAAACGGCTCGGGTTGCGACTCAGATTACCAAACTGTGGAACAAATGTGCCAAGGAAGGTGGGCAGCGTTTGATGGAAGGAATAAAGAAAAAAGAATTTTCATTAGAAACGAAGAGAAATGATTTGTATTGATATTTTTTCCTTAATGTACAGTGAATTACCTTTGTTTTGATGTATTAAACTTATTTGTGCGTCAATTCGTTACCGAGATACAGATGATTTTATTATTCCGGATTTTAAATGGACATAGCTTTAAGGTACACAAGCAAATTGTACACAAGATTTAAGGAAAGGAAAGCTGAATCTATTCTAGCCACCGCTGTCAGCGGCGTTGGGAACCATTGCATGAAAAGAAGACGTCTGCAACGAAGGCAATGCGAAACAAATTTCAATCAAACAAACTCTTTATTTGGGCAAATTGATTTGGTCGTCCTGAACAAGATGGATTTTAGTTGTTGACGGAGGGAACATGGTTAACGATCGAAATTTTATTCTCGGTCTTCTTAGGTAGCAGGATGCCTGGATGTTTAGCAGGACACCACCCTGTGCAATGGTCAAGTTTGTTCAGTTCCTCATGTTGCGGACGGCCAGCTGCAGGTGAAGTATGATGATTCTGATCTTATTGTTGTCACGGGCACGTTTCCTGCCAACTCGAGGACTTCAGCGGCCAGGTATTCCATCACCGCAGCGAGGTAGACGGGGGCACCGACACCAACGCCCTAGGTGTAGTTGCCCTTCCAAAGCAGACGATGAATGTGACCGACTGAGAACTGCAATCTGGCGCGATTCGAGAGGAACTTTGCCTTTTCCTTAACCTTTCCTCGATTGCCACGGCCAGACATGTTGCTAGGTAGTAGAGTGTGCTGAACGATTTGACAATGCGCAGCCTAGAGCTGATATGTATCACTAACAGCTGGTCGCCATGCCGGGCCCGTTTTATATAATGGCGTTGGGTACCATTCTATGAACAAAAGGGGGAATCAACGAAGGCAATGCGAAACAAATTTTACAAAAGGGGACGGGCCTCAGTTGTTGCGCCAAACACCAGCGTGGAAATGGAATCATTATTTTTCATTAACGCGACAGGGTTTCGCTGTATGGTTTCGGGGGTTTAATTGGCATCTTTTCAACTCGAGCAACAGAAAAACGGCCCTTTACATAGATATGGACACACTTACTTCTGTACGCTGCATCTAGAAACTGCAAAACAATTATAGTTAGTTAATATTAATCAGAGAAATTAGAGCTCACATTTAATATGGAACTCATTCATTAAAATCACCAGTATTCACTAAATCGGTGAAATTCTAGTGAATAATATGGAGTGCAGACCAAGCAAAAGTCTATAGAAAAATCTCATAAATGAAACAAAACTGGCTGACTAAGCATTCTCCACTGGCTGGATCAACAGACTGCATAACCAATGGCTGCAATTTGTTCCTCGAAGCAAATGTTTAATAAATTGTCCGTGCTGCGTCTAACTTGTATCACTGTTCACTGTAAATCCTGTGGCTCGTGTGTTCACTGTGTTGTCTTAAACAGTACTAAATGTGTGTTGGTTTCCGTCGTACGATTCTAGCTCGTTGCTCGTCACTTAAAGACTGTATTCGATGAAATTTGGACACACGCAATTGTTCGTAACTTTTTAGCGTGTGGGTAAAAATTATTGAAATTTTAACTGAATGTATTTCATTGTGTTGTGTCAATTGTGTAATGAGTTTCGTGAAAATCGGTCGAGTGATTTCAGTGATGGCTTCGAATGAAGAAATAGTGCGCCAACAAATGTTGGGCACTCACTTCGAAACCCCAAACGCTTCTCATCGATGGATCGGAAAACAGCTCGGAATCGCACATTCAACCGTATCTCATGTGATCAAAACGTTCAAGGACCGTAAGACAACCAAGCGGAAAAATGGTAGTGGCAAAAAACGTGGCACATCAAATCCGGAGAAGGCCAGGATGGTTTTGAACCAATTTAAGCGTTATCCTAACATTTCGATCAGGGGTGTTGCGAAAAAGGCGAAAGTTTCAGTTTGTTTTGTGCAGAAAACAATGAAACGTTCTGGATTACATGTGTACAAGGTCCAGAAGGCACCGAACCGGAGCGATAAACAGAACTCGGTGGCCAAAACTCGTGCAAGAAAACTGTACAGGGAGTAGCTCACAAAACCGTTCTGCATTGTGATGGACGATGAGACCTACATTAAAGCCGACACCAAACAAATGCCAGGACAGGAACACTACGTCGCCACCTCTAAGTTGGCCGTTCCGGAGAGTGTACGGAAGAAGAAACTGTCGAAATTCGTTAAAAAAAATCCTTGTCTGGCAAGCGATCTGCGGATGTGGCAAAATGAGTCAGCCCTTCATCACCTCTGGGACCGTCAACGGACAAATCTACAAGGACGAATGCCTCCAAAAACGACTTCTGCCCTTCTTGAGATCTCACGATGGCCCGACACTGTTTTGGCCGGATTTGGCATCTTGCCACTATGCCCGGCCCGTCTTAGACTGGTACAAAGATAATAATGTAGTTTTTGTACCAAAAGACGTCAACCCTCCAAACACTCCGGAACTTCGCCCAATTGAAAAATTTTGGGCAATCATGAAGGCAAAGCTCGTTAAAACTCCAAAACTGATAGAAAATGAACTTGAACTAAAGAAAGTGCGGTTAAAAGTAAGTAAGCAAGTCGGTCCTATCATTGCCCAAAATTTGATGAAGGGGTCAAGTTGGGAGAAGATGTTCAATAAACCAATGATGTCAAAACTTAACCATTTAGTAGTACTTTATTTCCAGAAAGTTTGAAAAGAATCGGGCTCAAGGAAAATTTTTGGTGACCTATTTTGTGTGTCCAAATTTCATCGAATACAGTCTTTAGCACTCAAATCGTCCCACTGAAAATTATTCGGTCGACTCCACGCCGACCTGAACATTATTCTTCCATCAATGCACTTTACTGAATATATGCATGTGTTAAGGACATACGGGACCAATTCCCTTTCACTTCGAAATTTTCTGAGCACAAACCTCAAAAACTATTAGGACTTCAGGCGTGAAATTTTCAAGAATCGTTTGCTCCAGTGGAGCATCCATTGGTTAGCAATTTCAGCGTTGTTTGTTTTGTTTTCTTGTGATTTTGAGTCTCATAATCGTGAAGTGATAATTAACCTAACCTATAAATCATATGGAATAAGGACTCCCTCCAGTTTCACCTTAACTTGGTTTTTTTAGCTTTAATTTGATTACCTTTGAAATACTGAGCCATATGTTAAGCCATATTTTTCTTCAAAATAAACCACAAGCACTTCAAAGAAAAGAACAATATTTTATCACACGCAGTTAAAATGGAACAATAGCCGAATAAAACAGGAACTGCCGACAATAGTTTCACTCACTTGATAAGTTTGGCGCTTTGTAAAAACACTTTCTAGCCATTCTGGATAATTCTATCGATTAAAGATAGAGGATCACGGAGCCAATAAAACGTAAATTTAATGTAAACGGATGGATGCGTGCAGAACGCTGCGGAAATACGTAAATCCCTCTGTGTTATTCTTTCGATCTTCTATCGACTCAAAACTTCAGTAATTTACTTCTTCTGACGCGCCCATCTGTGGAATTATGCTAATACTCGGCTCGGCCTTAAAGATTTTCGTTTCAGACCTAAAGCTTGACTTTTTTGCCGCACAATTCTACTGCTTTTAAGAATCGTACGTGCTAATAAATTTCCAAACTTAACTGTGGGTCAAATATACAATTTACGCTTGCCTGTATGCCCCTAAAATTCATCACCATTCCCATAGTTCAGCTCCGAAAATCGCTGTAAACTTTCCTTCGCTTGACCTCCCTTCTATCCCGCTTATTTCGAGTGCATCCCCCCAAAAAAAGAATCCTTTCTGCCCTCTCCTCGCTTCCACATTAGCTGCAACCTACTGCTCTGCTGGTTGGCCCGATGCTGATGTTGTGATTGTGAGGATATTTTGACCTGACTTGCCGGAGAGTTCGCACATATTTGTGGCTTAGAAGTTGGCCTCCCGCCACAACCATCCACTGTATGCTGATCTGCCGCTGGTCAATGCGGCGGCCCGTCGGTGGTGGGTGAGTGGGCAAAACTTTCGGGAAGTATCCTTTTCTGAGCTGGCCTGGACCGACCCTGCTCGAAGTGATTCTGATTGTTTATGATGTGCTGCGGATATCGAAGTCGTACGGAATTTTCGATGGGTTCGTCGTCGCCGGTCGGTCGGTCGGTCTGGGGAAAGCGCAAGGAACGGTTCAGAGGTTGAAAGTTTAACGTTTTGGTTTTGGTGCTGCAATCTGGCCACTGGACTGGATGTGAGAGTTCTGGGAAATGGGGTTCAACTAGAATGCAGAAAATTTCGAACCCCACCCGCCGAGATGATGACCTACGAAGAAGAGAATGGTGCGAAGCAGATTCCGGTCGAAGCTGGTATTATTTTCAAATCATTGATTTCTAATTGGTGGTGGCATTTTGGCAGATACGGACGAAAGAGCTGAATATAAGACGAATGTTTGTGGGCTTGAGGCTTTCTGCAGCAAAGCAAAGTTTTTCTTTGTTTGATCGAATTTGATTGAACTTTGAGTTGGCTCCATACCGCATGAACATTTCTGTAGATCTCTCGTCGATCTGCTGGTGACTTTTGGGTGATTGTTCTACTTAGGCACTTTCAAAGTTTCAGTGTTTTAGTTAACGCGTGTAGAATGTTGAATGTTTCTCGAAATGTATTTATATTCCGATAAATCATCAACCATTCGGAATCCCAAGCTCCGAAACTTTCTAAAAAAAAGGCCATACCATAAACCACTGCCATTAATTGGACTCATTATAAATCGCAAACCAAAGCGAACTTGCATATTCGCTTTTATCCGCTCCGCACAAAGACTGACTTTTTTCATCCAACCCCGCTAACAATTTATGTTTATGGCGGATTTCGCGCCAAATCATCTAGCAGTTGGCAACACTATTTCGGACTCCATTGAAACTCTATGTATGTCAAGACTTTGGCGTACTAAACAGCACGCAATATTGCAATAATTTGTTTTAAATAAAATATCTAGACTAACATTTTAGAAGGACTGAAGTTTTTTATGGTCGACAGAAACGACAAAACCCACAAAGATGTGACTTTTCGGTAATTGTTCAAGTATTCATTTGAAAATACTTAATTACTACAATGAAATAATAATGACTTTAGGCGGACAATTTAGTTGCCTACAACTCTTCTGAAGATTTTACGATGGGCAAAAGGAAATAAAGTTTTTCTAAGATCAACTCTTACATGTCTTAAAACGTTTAACATGTTTGCTCTCGAACCACTACACTGAAAATATATTTTCGTAAATTAGCTTCGACTCGTTTCGTAAACATGTTTTTTTTTTCATAGAACAAATGTCCTGTAAATTGTATGAAACATGCATATTCAGTATGAAAGCAAAAACGAAAAACATTATTAGGTCCTGCCGTTTCTACGCTACATCAATGTCAACCCATCTGAAATGCTAGTCTAGATGAATTTTCTAAAAACAAAGTATGCGAAGTTGTTAAGTACGACGAAATCTTGCCATACACAAAGTGTCATTCAATTATGAAATAGTGTTGCCAGGCCCATAGACGAGTTGGCGCGAAATTCGTCTTATGGACGGCAACAGTTTTTCTTTGATTTTCGTCCTCCACAACTCCAGTCCAGCTGAATGCCATGCGAGTTTAAATTATTCTCATCATACACAAACGGGGTTTTTTTTTTATCGCGATTTCCCGCCTTTCTGTCCAGCGTCGCAGCCCGGCTCAATCAAAGTACCTAGCAGCATCACATTTTCATAGCGGGCTCTCGTGATTTTTTTCCCCCCATTGCTCTCTTAGAGGAGGGAAAAGTTTTTCCACAACTCACACGTGCACATGAATAGGAAGCGGAAAATCTCTGCATTTGATTGCACATTTATTGAAATAGATTAATTTTCAACTTGTGCGTTGAGTTCGTCCAGGTAGCGTCGCCGTCGTTATCATCCTGGCGGGGGATTTCGCTTGCGGGCAGCGGTCTTTTATATGCTCTAGTATAACCCATCAACAAGGGGATAGAGAACAGTCTGATAAAAGGCTCTATCATAAGGTGGGATTTTTTGCCTTTGGTTTGATTCCTGGACGATGATTGCATGATGTTAGTTGGGAAGAATTTATTTTTTTGGTGGTTGGATGGTAATTATGATTTTTGTTTTCGAACGGCTTATATGAGTTGTTATTGAGTCAGATGCAATTGTGTCCCACTGGCTTTTGAGCTTCAAGTGTCGCTTACGGAAAAGTTTCTGTTTATACAATAACTAATTATTAATAATTAATTTCATTAGTGTTACTTTTATAAGCTTTTTTGTTTGTCTTACGATTGTTGTTATATTTTTATTTTTAACATTTGTGTGGAGTTTCATGAAACAATATAAATATACTAAATATCCTATGTAATTTGTTCGAAATGATGAAATTTAAATCGCGGGAATATTGTTCTTCAACAGAATTTTAAAATAGTAGCGATGGAAACACTGCAGGGGGCTCAAGGGATCACACCAACGGACTATTCATATTTGCCATATTTGCAAAATTAAGTTGTAACTTAGTCGAGTGTTGTGATTAGTTGAATGTTGGAAGAGGGAAAAGATCAGAAAAATTTACACACCCAAGTAGACGCAAAAAAAAAATCAAATCAAAAACTTCTTTTTAATTACAGTTAGGGCGAGACCTACACAGAAGCCGTTTGTAAATCAGACGACTCATGAATGGAATTCTCCAACCACGCATTCGGTTCGTTCTCTAAAATCAATTTTCTTTTGGTTCCCGACAGATTTTAGCTGAGTGGACGATGGGTGGTTGCCCAAGTAACTCATCCAATTCGTGGTTCATTCGCCTTCTCTACATTGCGTCTTCCACCTGTACTCCACTGTAAACCATAAGTAACACCTCCCGTTCAAAGAAACCAAGACCGTTTTGTTCTTTCGCGTCCATGTTTCATGGCCATGGTGAACTACTGGTCGAATCAATATCTTGTAGATGGCCAACGTCGGAGTCCAAATCAAACCCTATTTTCAGGCGTAATGCGTCATTTTATTTCTCTGCTGGTGTCGTTATCGGTGGTCACCAATGAGCGTATCTGATCTCTTCCTTTTATGTTTTTTTTTTCGGTGCATTCATCATAAGTCCAATCGTACTAGCTTCGGCTTTGAGTCTTGACCCAAGCTCCGACAGTGAGTCAGGGGTCATTTTTCTAAAATAATGAATTAACACTTACGTCCCCAACCCCTCTGAAACAGAAAAATTCAAATTTAAAATGTATGATACTCCATCGTTAGCCATCGAATTTTGATGCGGTTTTTTTGCAATAGATCACAAATCTATCCTTGTTTATAGATCTGCACTGGTTATTCCGAAAATGTCCGTAGGGTACTGTCGAGCGTGGAAAAGACACGCACATGTTAGTGCACCAAAGCGTAACGAAATTCAGTAAAAGGTTACGAAGAGGACGGACGGATTACAAAAGTGAGGCGAGTTCTACTTTGTTCAATCTATCCTACGAGCATAAGCAGTACGATAAAGTTTCCTGATTAATGATTTGGTAAGAAATTCAAAGAATGTCCTCTGAAGACTATGTTTTGCAAAATCATGAAGTTTGATATGTCGCAAGCCAGGTTTTGGAAAATATTTGAATATGGCCACTTTTCCGGAGGAACCCGCAGGGTTTCCCTAAGTGGCCAGTATGGTCAGGAATTCTCAGAATGTCCTCCGAAGACCTAGTTTGGCAAAATCATAAAGTTTGGTATGTTGCAAGCCAGGTTTTGGAAAAGATTTGAATATGGCCTCTTTCCTGGAGGAACTTGGATCCAACAAGAGCTTTTTAAGTGGTCATTGTGGTGAATGCGGTTTTCATCCATTTTCGAAAAAAAATCCTTAGACAAAGTTTGTGACGAACGGACAAACGAACAACGAAGATAAAACCCAATCCGAAAATGGATGAAAAGCGTAATCACCACAGTCAGTTTTGCAAAATCATGAAGTTTGATATGTCGCAAGTCAGGTTTTGAAAAATATTTGAATATGGCCACTTTCCCGGAGGATCTCGGATTCCGTAGGGCTTCCCTAGGTAGCCAGTATGGTCAGACACCCTCAAAATGTCCTCCAAACATAAAGTTTTGTAAAATCATGAGTTTGATGTGTCGCAAGCCAGGTTTTGGAGAAGATTTGAATATGGATACTTTTCCGAAGGAACTCAGATCCCGCAGGGTCTCTCAAAGTGGCCAGTATGGTCAGAAATCCTTAAAACGTCTTTTCATGATCTAGTTTGGCAAAATCATTAAATTTGATGTGTCGCAGGCTAGGTTTTGGCAACGATTTGAATATGGCCACTTGTGGTCAGACACCCTCAGAATGTCCTTCGAAAACCTATTTTGGCAAAATCATAAGGTTTGATGTGTCGCAAGCCAGGTTTTGGAAAATATTTGAATATGGCCACTTATCCGGAGGAACTCGGATCCTGCAGGGCCTCCCCAAGTGGCCAGTATAGTCAGAAACCCTCAAAATGTCTTCTGTTGGCCTAGTTTTGCTAAATCATGAAGTATGATATACCGCATGCCATGTTTCGCATCTAAAAATACAGGTACTTACCCCAGTACTCGCACCTTGGAATCCGAATCTACGGACATTTTCGGAATAACCAGTGCAGATCTTCAAACTAGCATAATTTTGTGATCTATTGCAAGAAACCGCATCCTAATCCGATGGCTAACGATGGAGTATCATCAATTTGAAATTTTAAATTTTCTGTCTCAGAGGTGTTGGGGACGTACGTTTTTCTCTCCATCCATCCGAAAATTGTCTCTTTTTTTTTAATGCAAGTGTTTCCTTCAAGATTGTTATAAAAGCACCGTCTCGTAGGTCAAACTTGTCACCTTGCCATAAGTGGGAGGACTTAATCTCATGCTGTAGGTCTGCATGAGAGATAAAAGATTTAACCAGCTGTGAAAGTATCACATACTCTGCACTCTTATTATTCAATCACGTCGTAGTACGTTTATATAAAGGAACTGATATCAGGTGTGATACTATCGTGGTTTACCGTTGGGGGGAGGGGGAGGTGGATCTCGCACAGAAAAACTTGCAAGTAATGACCTTCGTGCATTTTGTGAAGAAGCGTATGTATGTAACATACCAGGCTGCTATGTTCTGAATAATAAGTCGTACATTGGCCTCACGAATACCAACGAAAAGTTTCAACCAGCAAAACTCCCATTTGATTTTGCCATGGAAGCTTTCGTGGTTGAAAACAAACGCAATACAGTGTTAGTGAGATACAGCGTATACGTACACGCCCGAAGAATGGTCTATTGATCGGTTCGGAAAGCAACTGGACGCGTGTGGTGTAACGTCAGATTTTTCCCGAAAATTCAGTGATTGAAAAATAAAATTCATTTGAAAATGTCCGACAAAGGTGCTCTGTCTCTATTGCTGTCCTATTCAAGTTCAGATACCGACGGTGAGAGTGATGCAGATTTTACGGTGGAAATTCCCGATAATTAGCCGATACGGCAAGTACAACAACCGGCCGGCGACCAGCCTGGCGCGGTTATAGAGGTCGATGATTGTGAAGGTAAAGATCCTGAGGGTAATGATCCCGAGAAAAATGAGCAAGAGGTGCAACTATCGCCAATCCTAAACGCAGACGGTAGGATTCCTGGTCCTTTAATAATGGTTTTACTTTATCTAATGTTTCAATGTAGGTGATCTAAACTCCGATCCAGATTTACCGATGGCCTTTTCCGGTGTTGAAGACGAAGATGCACGAGATGCGATTGGGGACTATGTGGAACCGATTGAATCAATCTCATTCTCAGCTTTTGCCTTTGATGCCGGAGGAGAAACGCGAATACTGGATTAATTTGCCTGAAAACAATAATGAAGCATGTGAAGAGTAATAGAGTATTAGTGGTTAATACTGTTAAGTAACTCGATACAAACATAAACTGAAATATATAGTGTGTTGAATACTTAAGTCGTTTTTGTTGGTTTATTAAATGCTTTGACGAAAAAGGAATCAGCTCGCAGTTCATTTTATGGCTGCATAGATGGACATAAATTTAGAATAAGTAATGCACTTTGGAACCTGTAGCTAATCCAATGAATTAAGATCGGAAGGGGATTGAAAATATACCTTTCTTGTAAGACATAGTGTGGTGGAAAACCATTTGCCGAAAGGACGTGGCCGATCGTTTTTGGACATATCAATTTCAAAAATACGTACTTTTTTGACAAATTTAAGTAGCATAATAAAAATTTCACCACAGCCTAAAAAAAATATAGGAAATAATGTGGACAAAATTTGAACTGTTTCCATCAAGTGGTTTATTTCTCTTTTTCACACGGTATTGACCTTGCTGAAATATCGGTGCAAAAAAAAAAGCCGAGGCGAATTCTACTAATAATACTGTGTAATAGGGTAAACGTAGTTTTTAAAACCAATACATATTGTTTGCCATATTTTAAATGTCTTCGTGGGTTACACTTGTTATTTCGTAAATATAAAGCGTAACAAATCATGTGTATCAACCAGATGTTAACAACTATTTCTACTACAACCAAAGATGTGAAGAGAAAGTATTGATAGGTCCGTAAGAGCACGGCAGGTTGTGAAATTGAATAGAAGTAGTTGAATGGAACTACATCGTCGAAGCATTTGAAAGAAAATGAATAGCTTTTGTATTCATTTCACTCCACTTCAATTAGCTTTCGTGCAGTGAATACATCTTACTTTCACCTGTTCACTCCCAATTCACTTCCTTTCAAACGTGAGTAAGCTTAAATTCATTTGCGATCTAGCCACCGTCGAAAGCGTTTCAATTGAAATTCAGGCTTGCTTCAAACGACTTAGTTGAAATTGATTTGATTTCACCACCCAAGCAGTGGTTGGCAAACACAACGAAACATGCGTGCCAGTGTTCCTAGAAGTAGTGTCGTTTGACGATGCACGAATTGATGTAACTTTGCTCTACAAAAAGCTCTCCAAGCTGTCAAGCGCGTTTTTGCTTGATACTGCGATAATTTAACGTTTGTATTAAAAAAAATGGACAAAAATTGCCGATTTGTCATGGGTTTACCTTCCCCCGCACTGACAAAACTACCCATGCAGCATCAATCACAGTAACCCATGAGTCAGCAGACAACATTTGACAGCTCTATCAGTCGAACTCTAACCGTGATGGCAAAAACAGTGAAGCAACTCCGTTCAGAAGTGTGCGCGTTCAAAGAACTGCACCCGCCGTTCGAAAACGGACATCGTGCGGCACTTTGTGGACGCCGGATTCGCCCGTTCCGGCTTCTACAACATCTTGGCACTATTAGACAACAATCAGAGCATCGAAAGAAAGCCCGGTTCCGGACGGCCGACGACCCTGAGCGACTAGACGCTCCAAAGGATGCTGAAGAGGAAGGCCGAGGGAAAAGTGGTTACATCGCTACGCGCGCTTGGTCGGGAGGTCGGTTCAACCGGCCAAACAGTCAAAAATGAACATACATGTCAGAAAGCGGAAGTCTCGTCCACTGGTTTCGGAGCTGCAGGCAATGACGCAGCGGCAGCGGCTGAATAAGATGGTCAACTCGATTTTCCCGGCGAATCGCGACGTGGCGGTGGTGATGGACGACGAGACCTATCTCACCCTGGATGGCAACGACTGGCAGGGCACTTCGTATTTTACTTCCCCCACGAGGGAAGTGAGCTCCGAGGTGAAGATCATTTCACATACCAAATTCCCCAAGAAGGTGCTGCTGTGGCTGACAATCAGCGAGAAAGGGATGTCAAAGCCGCTCTTCTTTTGCTCCGGACTGGCCGCGAACGGGGAAATTTATAATACGAAATGCCTGCCGGAAGTTGCGTCGTTTATCAAGAAATACCATAAGGGCGAAGACGCGGTGTTCTGGCCGGATCTGGTGTCGGCCCACTACTCGAAGCGATCGTTGGAGGGGTGGAGAGGCTGAATATCGATGTGGTACCTAAGTCGGCGAACCCGTCCAACGTCCCTCAGCTACGTCCCATCGAGAATTTCTGGGCCAGCCTGAAGCGTAAGAACTACTCCAAAAAATGTGTCGCGAAAACAGAGGAGGAATAAGAAAGAACTCAAAAACATGCCTACATGTATGTTTTCGTCCGCCATGGCGAATGTTCCAGTTAACTGCCGGAAGGCCGCTCGCAAGGGCGTAGAATGCAAGTAAGCTTAAATAATTACCTTCCATGGGAAATTTATCAAAAGATCACCATCCGAAAAAAGTCCATTTTTCTCAATGCAAACGTTATTGAAATTGCATTTGTGGCATTTGCGCTGGAGTTGTGAACACAACAGGAATCGCGTGAAAGCAACATAAATATCAGCAATTTCATTAAGCATTTAATAAAATGGTTGATTATTGTTTTCGGTGCTACAATTGTCTGATGGCACTGTTTCAAGTCTTAAAAATAATGAATACCTCAGAAATGAATATAAATCCGCACGTATTGCATGAATTTCAATTGTCCTGCTTCATACTAGTTTGCCACCGAAGGCCAAAATAAACACCGATGAATGAAAAGCTTAGTCGAAAATGTTTGTTTGAAGATTGGTTTGCTGAAGTTGACTAAGAAGTGGCTGTCAAAAGAAGATAATGTGTTTCTATTGAAAGGAATGATTGTTAAGTTCATCGTCACACGACGATTTTCAATTGAAAGTGAAATTGTATGACCCTACCGTATGACCCTACATGCCCTACTGTTTGAAATACGGCATCCAATCAAGCAGACAATCTCTTGCCTAGCTACCACAATGCGTTGTAGGCAATGGGAAGGGGACCCCTTGACAGGCAAAAGATTGCCTGCTTAATCGTGCTCATATACCGCCAATGGCACAGAGCAGTTCTAGCAATGTGAAATTTCTGTTTACACTTCCCAAAGGCTACATGTGACAGAAATCAATTTCCAATTAGAGGTGTTTGAACGACACAACTTCAAATGTTACACGGTTATGTTTCAAAATCATAAAAAAGAGGTTTGGGTTTTATAAAAAAAAACTCAACAATGGATGACCCTGAAATTAATCAAAGGATACATATGGAAAGGTAAATAAATTGGAATAATAACTTATACAGATACCTATATTCCTTTTTGTTAGAAAATCTGTTCTAGAAAGATGGACACATTACGAGATGTGGTTGATAATTCTGAAACCGGCTACAAAACCTACTCAGAATGGCTTAATTTATTTTTGTTAATTCCTATAGCGACAGGCATCATACACCATTAGGCTTAGTGACCTTGAACGCACGCACACTACAGCGCCATTTAGAACAAAGGAGTGCAAGTAAGAAGGAACATCTTTTGGAGGAAAACAAACCATCATTCCTCTGCATGTGCTAAAAAAAGAAAGGTAATTAAACGTCAAAAAGCCTAATTGCATACAATCATGTTAGTAGTAGTGTGATGTCCAATAAACAACTTGGTGCCTTTGCTTTTCTCTTTCTTCGTTCTATTTTTAGACTATTGAATGAACATGCTTGCTGTTGGACAGCAAGACCTCGCAAAGGAAAATATCACTAGAGTTTTATTTCTTCTTATACTCATGGCTTCTACCTAGATACTTCTTACAAGTCGTTTAGACCTTATAATTATTCCGTGAGCTTACCTGAGTTGCATTGGATTCACCTATACGATCGTATGCAACCGGTGAAAAAACTACATGGGCTGGAATTGAACACAGCCGCGTGGTGAGTGAATCGTTTCAATCGCCGCCACCTTCGACTGGAAGCGTGGCGTCTTCTGTAACGTGGCTACTCACGAGTCGGGTTACGGACTGATTTGAGGTTGGGATCCACTGTGTGCCGGGTAAGTCCATGTTGACGGGACGTCCGCACTAAGCTGACCGTCAATATGGGTGCAACGGGGGAGCCCGATGCATTCAGGTTGGATAAAGAGAGATGAACCGAGCGAGGGGTGAAAACCAGCAGCTAAAAGTCTCCGCGGTAAGCAGTAGTGGGATCGCGTCCCGGAGTGGACTTCCGGTGCCAGCCTGACCAATACAGTCACACCTTAACCTTTTTGCTACAAAGAATTAAAACAATAAGGGCAGAACAAATGTGGTGGAAGAGTATCAACATGAAACCAATTATCAAACATTTAGGAACTATCGACTTTTACCGGTTGGCCGGAAAATTTCTGATTCAAAGATTTTAGTTCAACTCTTCTAAATAAGTAAATGCGTTGTCCACCAACGAAGCGCCACACAACTTTTCAGAAATTCCACTCTAGGCATTGCCTTGAAGCAAAAATTTACCTTCTCCTTAAAAGTAATCCCATCGCCAAATCGTACTGCGTATCCCATTTATTCCTTTCGTTCTTCGAAATTTCAACCACTCGAAACAGTCACATCATGGCGGCTTTTTATCAACTCGTGTGTTCCCAGCTGATTACGAAAGTTGTCCTCCTTCGCAACTGGCATCAGCCTCAATCATCGTCGGCAGCCGTCGTTCCGTCACGTTCAAGCTCATTACAATCACAGAATTGCATGTGGGCATAAGATGAATATCGTGGCTGTCCCGAAGGCCCAAAACCGCGTCGCCATGTATCATAGTCGCGGTTTTCTTTTCCCATCCATCTTGTATCCAGTCAGTGTCATTTACCGACCGGTAGATTTCCGCTGCTCGCAAAAACGTAATTATACTCAAACCTCTTCTTCTTGTCCGCAGGATGATCTCCGTGTCATCAACGCGTGTTTGTCCTAGTCGTCATCGTCGTCCTTGTGTCCCCTGATCTCATGTATGCTAAGTAGAAACTTTCTCATGAAAATGTCCCTCTTCCGCTCCCCGGCGGCAACCGTCAAATTTTTGCCGGATTCAATGAATAAAAATTCGCCATCTGCGGCGACCAGTTCAGTTCGGTTCACGTTTCAAGCAGCCAGTCGGGGACGTCGTCGTTTGTCCGTATCTGTTATATGTGAACGGCGCTGATGATAGCTTATAGCAGAACAAATGGAGATGAGTGGAGGAACTTTTCTAATTAACTTCTCGGGGAACACATAACAATAATAATCAAAGCCACGTTTGTTCCGCGAAACTCACACCTGCAAAATGTCACACCGTGAGAGTATAAGGGGAGGGGGTGGTCTCAGGATGATACTGCTTCATAACGACACGAGAAGAAAATGCCAAGGGTGGTGGGGAATTATCTCACAATTCGCGAACACAATCAGCTATCATTATCGCATTCAAATGAGGTTTTAATCAAGTTTTGCACTGTGCATTGGGGGTGTCAAATCCCTTTCTTTTGAGTTTAGTTTTGATACAATTTTCCGGATATGGATGAGGAAAATAGTTCCTGTCTACTGTCTACTATAGATCCTCGATGCTAGGTAAAAGAGCAGAATTTTTTTTTGTCTGAAAAAGCAATTGAAACAGGGTTGCAGAAGAACCATTTGAACTACTCTACACAAACAAATCCAAGTTTCTTTGTGATGGACATATTATAGCATGTAAAATTATATTCTAATCTACAATAAGCAGCAGCTTTCAAGAAATACTGTGAACAAAGACCGACTTTTGCTAACAATATTGTGAACAATGCATGAAATGTTTCAGAAATTTAAACTTGTATGCTCTATGACGCTCCATTAACGTGAAATTTACATTGCTTTCACACTTTTAGCTGTGCGTATATTTTTTTAAAGATTAACCTTTGAACAAACCTTGAAATCAGAAGATCCAGGTGTTTATTTTTCTTCTCCTCCGCGTAGCCATAGATATCTTTTAAATCGAATTTTCAAAATCAGTAGATAGGGGGGGATATATTTGCTTCGGCAATGTTGACTATTCTCGGCAACCGATTTTCAAACCTCTCATACTATTGCAGATTGCTTTCAAATATGAATTTTCAGTGCACTTCAGGTGTCACACTATTTTTCTGTGCAATCCTGGTTGCCGAATTAATTTTGATAAAACTTTTAATAAATAAATGTTTTCGACCATATTTGTTGAATTTCCCATGTTACTGGCAACCTTTTTCATATTTCTGATGCCAATAAGAAGAAGAAGAATAAGTAAATCAACAACAATCGCCCGAAACTCAAACAAACAAAAGCTCATCACCCGCAAACAGCAACTGCAGTTTTGTTGTTTGGATCGTTTACAGGTGAATTTGTGTCAACTTTAGATTGATATTTCTTCTAATATTCATGATTCTATCATCTTTTAGCATGATGGAGGATGGAAAAGGTGACACCGGTAGTGCCTGTAAGGAATCGATGCATCAAGACGATGGTGATGATGCTGGGAAATACATACTTGAAGCGCTTGACGATGATCCCCTGGTTCTTCCTTTAAATGATGATGACGAGACAGATGGTCCACGTCTCAGAGACGACTCGAACGATGAGCAGATGAATCACGATACTAAGCGTAGTTGAAAAAGCCACTTGTCCCTATGCTATGATGGAGAAGGTGACACCGACCGAGACATCGGTAGTAGCTCTGGAGAATCGGTGCATCAAAACGAAAATGGTGTGGATTTGGAGGATGCTGAGAAATACATAATTGAAGCGCTTGACGACGTTCCCGTGGTTCTTCCTGTAGATGATAATGACGAAACAGGTGGTCTTAGCCTCAATGACGACGTGAATGATGAGCAGACGAATCACGATGCTAAGCGCAGTCGAAAAAGCAACTTGTCTCTATGCGCCTCCTTCTTCAAGCGTCGATTTGTTGGCGAAACGTCCGGCAGCCTCATAGCATCGCAAACTATTTCAGGTGATTCAGTCGAGGAAATATTACAGGATGTATGAAATATTGTCAAACCGATGATTTGCCGTGAAGTGATCTTTGTCATGGAGAAAGGAAACCAAGTACCAACATGGGGTGAAAGCGACCCAACTTACGACGATATGGGAAAATTCATTTATATGCAAAACCATCAAAATCGAAGACGTGTCAATATCAGCCAGATTAGTAGTAAGCTTCTCATTAGCTGACGTGGAAAAGACATTCGAGTTCATGTCCATATTTATTCTACGGTTGTATCATGTAAACAACTTTGGGATTTGGTAGACAAGCAGTTGGTGAAATTTCAGCAAACTGACCGAGCAGGTGCACCCAGTAACCAATCCCTTTTTCAACTGGCAGATGAGCTTCGAGAACTTCATGGCAAACACTTCACTGGACATGCAAGGTCGTGGAAACTATGGGCAAACTACATCCACTCCACCCCCGCGCATGAACGAGAGCGAAAAAAGACTGAGCTACCTCCACTTTCCATAATTAAGTTTTTTCGGTCTGTTCCTACTTCGGAAGCTGTACAGCTGGAATGTTCTCGCTACGAATTGTCTGTAGCTAGTACCATCAACGATGCGTTTTCTGCAGAGCTTTCAACATTGGAGGAAGAAGCGGATCAGATCATATCTCTGGGACAGAGATTGAAACACCGTATCAGCGCACTGCGAACACGATCTTCCAGCAACTCAAGCCTAGTTTCAGCGTTCCAGGAGTTTCACAGACCAGATGAAAACGAAATAAGTCGTTCTCTTGCAGATTAAATTTCGGACATGTTTTTTGTGTATCACATGTAACAGTGAAAATCTTATCTATGATGATTTTTGTACTTGAAGGGCTATATTCCAATAAAGATAAGTAAAGTAAATTTATTGATTATTTTGTTTCAAATCCAAAGAAAATGCGATACCTCACCAAGAAACACATTCGAGATCATTTCTGAGCAAAATCGAAGAATTTCATGCTCCTTAATTTGAATAGCCCTACGTTCTAGCGCTTGCCACGAGAGTCCTTCAGCATGCAAAATTCTGCAGAAACTGGATCCACTGATTTTAATCCGGAACTGTTGGTAGAAACATTCTCTGCGTTCCTCAAGGTAAAGAACTGGATTTTCTTGATATAAGGACACGATCCATTGTCTATGTTTTGCACTGAACCTCCGGAATACTTGCTCTCGCTGCTTAGACGACAGTAAACCGTTTCCTTCGTAGGATTCAATCCAGCTTCCGATGGTCGATTTGCTCTTTCGGTAGATAACCGCAAGCTTGGTCCGAATTATCCCGAGGAAATTGTACCCATAGCGGCAATGGTACCTAGTGTTCATGCTGGCCTGTTTTTGCTCAACGTTCTGTAGAATTACGTTGGCCATTATTTGGTTTCGATAGAGAATTTCAACTTGAGTTTTATAAAACGGAGAAAAGAAAACTGAATTGAAAATCACAATCGATTAGAAATTAAACAACAGAGAAGAATCATCCGCTGTTTAATTTTGACAGTTCTCGATGTCAAAATTCTGGCAGATCAAAGCGTCACACCTTTGATCACACTCTTGTTCCGTCACACTTTCAAACTGTGCAGTTCAATTTGGTGGGAACCGCGCAATAGATATTCTTCCATCGAAGCACTTCACTGAATATATTCATGTGATAACTTGGTTATTTAGCTTTAATTTGATTACACACTACCAAAATGTCATGTAAATGTCTGTCCCCTGAGACCGACACATGCAAGCGTCCTTTAGCACATAAGAATGAGTTGAAAGAGATGAGAAAATAAATTCAATCGAACACATCTTTTGTCGAATTGCGAATGTGTCAGTTTCAGGAGATATAACTTTACACAAAACCTTTCTTTACATTCCCCGACTTTAACACAAAAAAAAAATTCACATGATCAGTGATATCCACTAGAAATTCACTTAATTTTCATGTGACTCAGGAAGTGGAAAATGCTTTGCAAAATCCAGTGAATCTTACATGTCCAGTGAAATGTAAATGTTTAGTCAAGCAGAATTTCTTTTCCTATGTGATAATCATGAAAAACACTTATTTTAGCATTGAAAAATATCTACATGTGTTTCCATTAGTAGCTAAGCGAAAGATTTTTTCAGTGTAGAAAGTTGCTGTCTATGAGCATTTTTATTGAAAATAACTGAAAATAAAAATCTATGTTCTATTACTAATACATGCGTATATATAACAAAACACTAAGTTTTGAAAATCTGTGTAAAATTACTCCTCCAAAAAGTTTTTTATATGAAACTTCTGTGTCTTTGAAACGCTTTTGTTTGTCTTCTCACAACTTCAAGATCTTACAGAAAAAAAATGAAAAAAGTACGTGTGAGAGATTTGCAATTTAGAAAATAAATGTTATTTTAGAATTTATAAAAAAAAAACTACCATGACATGTTTTCTCAGTGTATATTTTATGTTTAAAATTTTATTGTTTCTCTACAACTCTTTCTCAGACGACCCTTTTTCATTTTTGAATCATGATATTTAAAAAAAAAATTGCTTTGAATACCTTTTTACAAAAGTTTGTCTTGTGTCGCAAGGATCAATAAATAAGGTAACAGATTTTTTCGTCTAAAATTGCTGCTTTGTAAAAAAGTTTCTTGAATTATTACGCGGAAATCTGCTCTGTTTCAAAAATTTGAAATTGAACAACTTTCAAAATTCATGATTTTTTTGATCTTTTTATATGTAAAATGCTTGTGGAATCTGTTCTAAATATTAAACTTATTTTACTGAAGCCTCTCATTTATCAGCTGACTATTGCATACGAATGGCCTTTTTTAAAGTGATTGACACTATCGTGAAGGTCTCAAAGCATAAGGTGTGTGAAATTTTAGGTTGTTTTTGGAAAATTTATCGTTATCGGGATGGAGAAAAGGCGTATTTTTGAGATATAACCAACTTTACCAAATTGTTTTTCAAAATTTTTCGGAAACGGCTGGACTTAAAAAGTTACTGTTCGTGAGCAATTTCATTCAAAATAAGTGAATATACAGTTACGGTTAATACAATAAGACCAAAGCTCAATGTTCATACACAATGGTCATGTTTTGAGGATTTTCTTTCATTTTCCCACGAAGAGGTTTTTTAGCTGGAATATTGGCTATAGCCTAGAAATAACCTGGATTTTCAACTGCAGCAAATTCATAATTGTTCAGTCACGAATTTAGAAGTTATGGACACCAATTATTACTAAACAATCAGACCGCCGTTGATTTCCATCGTTTAGGCCATGTTGATGAATTTCAACTACGATCTATAGTATGCTGATTTTAAAAAGATCCGTCAGATCAGAAATCAAAATTCACTTCCTCAAATTGGAGAATTATTTATGGGAATCAAAAGGTCTTATTATTTTTTGTCGTAAACGGTGTTTGTAAAGTTTAAAGTGGTTAGTGAAAAATTATGGATTAAATACAGATGAAAATTCAGATTACTTCGAGACTACAGCCACGTGAAAATGAAAGACAAGCCTCCTAACATGACCATACATTATTCCATATTCTATTATTAAAATATGCCTATAGATACAAGAATTAAAGATCCATGAAAAATAACTCTTCCAAAAGCTTTTTTATTTGAACCTTTTCGGTCTATGAAACGGTTTTGGTTTTTTTTTTCGTTACTTCTAGATCTTACAGAAGAAAAAAATGAAAAAAAGACATACTCTGTTGAGATTTACAATTTAGAACATAAGTTTTATATGTTTTTGAAAATAAGTTATATGATTTTAACGAAAACTACCATAGTTTTTTTTTTATCAGCGTGAAATCGAAGATGCTCATGCCTATGCTCTGCTACTTCTGTCAGATTTTTCCTGGAAATGGTCATTTTTAGGGAACTAATCTCAGAAATTACAGTCATATAATGTATGAAATCAGTGGTAGTAACTGTACTGTATTTATACATTATTTACATAACATTGCAAATTTTTCATTACGACCAAATTGAACACACGCAAAAGTAAACTTACATGGGAGAAAATGTCATGACATTTTTGCACTGCTTTCTACGGGTGACGAAACATTTGGTTTTAAAAATGTTGCGACAGAGATTTATGTCGCTCAGAGTTTCGTTGATTTCAGTCTTTTTACTGCATACGTATGATGTTTATTATATGCAATAAACATGCACTGCCGGTCAAAAAAACCGATGATGAAAAAACAAAGTTTAAACTTTTCACTCCTATTGTGTGTAAAATTCAAGGTTTTCTAATACATTCGAGGTGAATAATAAGAATATATATTTTTTTATTTGAATTAATCGATTTTCGGCTATTATGAGTGTTCTCGGCCACAATCGCCTCGGTTCGAGAAATTATTTGTTATTATCACGAGTGTCATATTCGGAGTGAATAATAAAGATCATGTATGAATAATACGCATTTAATAATTACAAATACGGAAATAAAGGTCATTGCTAAGCATACGATAAAATTTCTAAACAAAAAGTTGATTCAATATTTTTAAAATCAGGATTACTTCGTGTCATATATTTCAATAATGGCAAGCAAAAAACAATTGTCAGTCGAAAGGCGGGCCCAAATTCTTATATTGAGATAAGTGGCAAATCGTTCCGAGAGATATCCAAATTAATCAACATTCCGATGAGCACACTCATGTTTACTTGCAAGCGCTCAGCCGAAAGTGGTTCGAATTCAAATCGAAAGGGATCTGGGAGGCCGAGAAAAGCATCAAATGTAACTGACGACAGAATTGGAATACTCAGCAAGAACCACACAGCGCCGGATATTGCAGCTGAAATTAACCGAAGTCACGACAGTTCGATTTCGGTGAACGGCTCAAAGACGACTGAGAGAAAAAGGTATGTTCGTGAAGTCAATCGTAGAAAAAGGTTGGCATATGCGCAAAAATATAAAGATTGGACTCTTAATCAATGGAAATCTGTCATGCGGTCTGACGAATTAAAGTTTGAACTATTTGGTTCAAGACGTCGACAGTACGTACGCCGAAAGGTAAATTTACAGTCAAATACGGTGGCGGTTCAGTCATGGTGTGGGGTTGTTTTGCTTACAATGGCGTAGGCTCATTGTTCAAAGTCGATGGAATCATGCGAAAAGAACAATATCACAACATACTGCAACGCCAAGGTTCACGATTCAACAAGATAATGATCCCAAACACACTTCGCAACATTGAATTAATTATTTGAGGAAAAAATAAAAGGAGTGCTTAAAATACTGGATCATCCCCCACAATCACCCGATTTGAACCCGATTGAATTGCTTTGGGAAGAACTCGATCGAGAAGTCAGAAAACTTCGACCAAATAATCAAACCGATCTCTGGAACTGTCTTCAGTCAGCGTGGAACAATATTAAACTTGAGACGTTGCTAAAACTTGTTGAAAAAATGCCGAGAATGTGCGCGGCTGTCATTAAAGCACCGATAGGGGCTATTCATAAACCACGTATACTTTTCTGAGGGAGGGGGGAGTCTGACCAAAGTCCGTCCACGCCCTATACAAAATTTCAAAAAAACGTATGGCGAAAAGTCTACGAGTGGGGGGGTCTGAGATTTTCAGGAATGAGTCTACGTGGTTTATGAACAGGCCCATAGAGTCGATGAAAAATGCGTTAAAGTGAATTCATTAGATTATTTTTAATTTCATGAAACATGTTTTTTAAAATGCTAAATAAACTTCAGTTATGTACATTCTCTGGGAAAACGTAAAATTCGAACTTTTTTAATACATAAAACAGGAGTGAAAAGTCGAAAAATAGGGTTTTTCATCATCGGTCAAATTTTATTTTTGACCGGCGGTGTACTTATAACCCATAACCAAAGATTACCAAATAAGTGCGTTTTTAATCAAGCTATTAA
Source organism: Aedes koreicus (assembly GCA_024533555.2). Lineage (NCBI taxonomy): Eukaryota > Metazoa > Arthropoda > Insecta > Diptera > Culicidae > Aedes > Aedes koreicus. The sequence continues at coordinate 279,208 of JAHHFK020005989.1, forward strand.
ATACAGCGACACGCAAATTCTAAGCTGTTTGAAATTATCGACAAAAAAGGGCAACTTTTTGCTATTCTGTTCTGAAAATGATTGCTAGTGCACGGGCCTCGACATTTTGCAATAGGCAACTGTTTTGGAAAAAAATGTACATTTACCACTACTGTATGAAATTTGAACGATCGTTGAAGTTTGACATGCGAAATCCTCGTAGTTTCTTAGATTTATGCCTTCAAAAAATTTGAAATGACAATGCAAATCCCCATTTGTGGGTACTGTTACCTGTCACCTTGACAGTTCTTCAAAAGAAATTCAAACTATTATTTATCTTTCAATAACATTGAAAATTTTTACCCCTAATTCTTCAATTAGCTTCAAAAAAATTAATTCATTCTTCATTACGGAATACTTTCATTTTGAGTAATGTATTCATTAGTAATTATTCATTCTTCATTAGAGAATACTCTCATTTTTGAGTAATGTAACCAATTGCTAGAAAAATTTAAAAAAACACATAAAAATAATAAAATTATCGAAGAATGAAAATTGAAAAAAAAACCAGGAAGTTATTACCGTTAACATAAATTAAAAGTTGATATATTTTTGTGTCTTTATTATGGTGTTCTTCAACCTCTTGGGAAAGCCCCCATCACCTAAAATCTGATCATTTCTGTAACGCTCCTTCCACTTTTTGTGTTCCATTTTGATTCCCCTATGATGCCTCTCTATATCAAAACTTCATATATTAATTTTTTTTTGAAAAATTTTGAGTATTTATTTTCCAAATATTTTGATAAGGACTATTTCTGATGCCCCTATCCTTGTTGTCTATTTTCATACTGTTGTTTATATTCAAATTACTATATGTTCTACTGATGGAGAAGGAAATATTCTCTTGTCACCATGAGGCCCCAAGAGTGGACAGTAATTTTTCTAGAACGAAAGATATGAAGAGAAAAATGTTGATAGTTCCGTTAGTGTAAGGCAGGCTGTGAAAAATTTAATAGACGTATTCTAAATTGAGCGAAGGGCATATTATATTTTCCTTGATTTCCAAGAACTACATGGTACAGCCCCATTGGGTTGCTCGATATGATGACGTAAGATTACGATACTAACTACGCCATTTAGGTTGTAGGTACAATGCAATATTCTTTGAATTAATTTACTTACGCAAAACGGAACTATCAATACACTCTTCAATGCTCTTCGTTCTAGCAATAAATTACTGTCCACTCCTAGAGTGATGGGAGACTATCTGCTTCTGACAAATTTCATCATTAATTTACTGTTTAAGACAAGGCTTAACATTCATGAAATTATCAATAGTATCAACAGAAATATTTCCGATCGATTCGTGCAAAAATATTGAAAATCTTTGGAGAAACGACTGAGATATAATCGCTCAAAACCTGACCGCTTTTCGTGATGGTCGCAATTCATTGTTTTAAATTGTATGCCAGTAGAGAAAACAAAGACGTCACCCTACGTCAACAATTAATCGAAAGTCAAATGTTGACATTCGTTAAACACACAGAAACGCTTAGAATTCCTACCGCTGGCAATAGATCATTGCACGATGATCGTCGTCCATGCAGTTTTAACATTTTATGGAGCTTGTTTACGCGGACTTAGCAAATTTTCGGTAAAATCGGTCGGAGTTTTTGTGCTCTAAAATTGTTGCGATTAAAAATACATTGCCGAAAAACTTACACCAGTGCTTATTTTCACATAATTTTCTCATACAATCCACAAAAAGGCAATGGCAAATTTTGTTTCATCGGTTTAAACCCTAACACCTTGTAAACAAGCTCTCTGGGCTGTCAAAAAAGTAAGGTTAACACATTCGGTGCTGATGATCTGTGATGCATCACCTAATTTTGTTCATTACACACTGTACCGCCCACACTCGTCCAATGAGATGGCCTTATCATCCAGTACAGTGAACACTTTTCGAGTAGTTCATGATAAGAGCCAATTATAAACAATGACTATAAATGTTGCTCTACCACGAGACACAAATCTCCTCGGCATTCAACTACATCCTATGGTATAGTTTTATTTTCATAATAATTGTCTGTGCGACCGAACAAGGAAACGCCAAAATAGCGCTCACCTTTTCCTCCGTGGCAGACATAAAATCACAGTAGTATTAGTGAGATGTGAAACAAACTGCTTTGCACCTTTTGCATTTCTCTCTGGTCGTTCTATTTTTAGACTCTTGAATGAACATGCTTGCTGTTGGACAGCAAGACCTCGCAAAGGAAAACAACACTAGAGTTTTATTTCTACTTATACTCCTGGCTTCTACCTAGGTACTCCTTACAAGTCTTTTACACCTTATAATTATTCCGTGAGCTTACCTGAGTTGCATTGGATTCATCTATACGATCGGATGAAATCGGTGAAAAAGCTACATGTGCTGGAATTGAACACAGCTGTGGTGAGTGAATCGTTTCAATCGCCGCCACCTTCGACTGGAAGCGTGGCGTCTTCTGTAACGTGGCTACTCACGAGTCGGGTTACGGACTGATTTGAGGTTGGGATCCACTGTGTGCCGGGTAAGTCCATGTTGACGGGACGTCCGCACTAAGCTGACCGTCAATATGGGTGCAACGGGGGAGCCCGATGCATTCAGGTTGGATAAAGAGAGATGAACCGAGCGAGGGGTGAAAACCAGCAGCTAAAAGTCTCCGCGGTAAGCAGTAGTGGGATCGCGTCCCGGAGTGGACTTCCGGTGCCAGCCTGACCAATACAGTCACACCTTAACCTTTTTGCTGGTTGGCACCACCTTGGAAATCTATTAGTTCGGTAGATAGTTAGTAACAGGAGGGCTTTCTTTTTATGAAACTAACCTCTTTGCTTATCTTTAATGTCTATATTGTTAATTGATATACTTATTTTATTGCATACTACCTATTTCGATTTTGATTTAAAAAATAAGTAAATTAAGACAATGTGCGGTATGCATTACATTGGATTTTTTTTCGTGGTTACATTTTTTTCATTTTTCTGGTTCAATGCACAGTGGTCTAGAACTGGAAAGATACATTTTCAGCCTAAGTTTGAGGTTTTGGAGCAAAAGTGTCTTCTACAAATTTGTTACTAATAATGAGGCGCTTCTTTTGGTGTGAATGATAACTAGGGTGGTTACTGTTTTCAGAGAAATCAGAAATATAACTTTTTTATTCGTAAAAATAATGGCATATATTCTTCGTAAAAGTTGTAGATGAGAAAATTTTAAGCAACTTTGATTCAACAAATTTTTCTGTAGCTTTTGAAATGACCAAATTAGGGAAATTTTTCCTACGTAGCTTAGGGTGTCCCTATAAAAATGAGTTATTTTGCTCTAACTATTTTAATTTCAAATTTTTCAGCACAGCTATCTTCCCATTGATTCTAGAACAATAAAATATACAACTTTTAATGTACTGAAATCGTCGCTATCGTATGTCAAACAAAAGTTATTATGGTTTTTGTAAAAAAAAATAGGCTCTATTCAAATGCTAATTTCTCTGGTTGGGGCAGACAGAAAAAAATATTTTTTAACTGCATTTGGAAGGTTTTGTATTATTGCATATTACATCTGAAAACTGGAGATAGTTTAGTTTGTTAAATTGAGTAAAACACTTCTGAAAAGGGCGTAATTTTAGAAGAAAATCGTAAATAACTCGCTAACGGTAGAAGATATCGGCAAGATTTATAGGCCAAAAGTTTCATATTTTTAAGTTATAAAAAACCATCTGATAACAACTACGTTGGAAAATTAGAAATAAAAAAGTTAGAGCAAAAAAATTTGTTTTTGTAGGCACACCCTATGTTATTTAGGGAAAGTCCTGATGAAGGTCTCTACTTCCGATATTTTTTATGAGTAATTTCACTTTTGGGTTTTCTTGCTGTTTGATCATAGTAGCTTAACGGGTTTCAGTTAGAAGTGCTATTCGTAGTTAGTGTTTGGAAAGAAACACAGTTACTCTAGTTAGCACTTGTTGATTCTGGACCACTGTGCAATGGTAAACCTTAAGACTTGCCTCTGGTTCATCAATTTAATTAAGTTACGTGGATTCTCGCCTTTTAAAACTAATTGCATAAAATTTTCATGCTTTTTGTAGGAACTATGATTTACATTTTGACAATATTTGATGGCATTATGAGGTATAAACGACCTTGCAAAACAAAAAAAATCGGATGATATTGTGACGTAGTCCATATTGCATGTACAAATTCTGCGACTTAAACATTACTATGATCTATCTTTATGTTCATTTGGATGCATTCCAAAAAGTCCCTTCGCAAATTTTTAAAGGGCATAGTATCATACTCAAAGTCACATTTCGCAAACGAGTTTCACATCAACTTATACTCTAGTCGTAACCTCAAGTCTTGATAGATAAAGCGGTAACTGTGTCGCAAGACAGAATATTGTGGTTTGAAAGATCAAACTGGACTTCAAGTAGTTACCGAGATAGGAATGTTTCCATGACAGCACAATCAAAAAGTGTCATGCAACTACTCCAAAAGGGTGCAGGAATTACATCAGACGGATTTTGAAAAACATGAACCCACCTAACTGTCCTGAATTCTGTTGGATTGAAACCTTTTGGGCCACCATGAAGCGGGAACTTCGGAAGACCAACGGAGAGGCCAAGGGTGGAAAGGAAATTATGAGGAACTAGAAAAAAAAACTAAGAAAAACGTACAGGAAACGACAGTACGGGCTCTGATGGTGGGCGTCAATCGCAAATGTCTTGCATTTGCTTCAAACTCATTCTAAGATTCAAGCAACGTATGTAAGCTGCAGTAAATCTTGAGTGTTGCAATAATTATCCACTTACCTTTCACACAGTAAAATTAACACACAGAAGTTACAATGTTATTTACTGCATTTAAAATTAGCAAAAATAGTTATTCAATACTTATATAATAAATAGCAGCCGCAGAATGTTGCGCAGCAAAAAAAAAAACATCCTCGATAAAAAAAAAAAAAAAAAAATAAAAAAATAAAAACAAAAAAAAAAAAAAAAAAAAAAATATTAAAAAAAAAAAAAGAAAAAACCTATAAACACTCTGCCGAAAAGTTTCGAACACCCCAAAAAAAAAACCAAAACACAAAAAAAAATACCGACAGAGAGACAAAAAAAAACACAAAAAACACGCACACACAAAAAAACAAAAAAAAAAAAAAAAAACAAACAATAAAACAAAAACACAAACAAAAAAAAAAAAAAAAAAAAAAAAAAAAAAAAAAAAAAAAAAAAAAAAAAAAAAAAAAAAAAAAAAAAAATTAATACGACAAACAAAAAAAAAAAAATAATTATTACACCGACAAATAAAGGGTGCCCACGATGAAATTGCCACACTATGAAATTGCTCTAACTTTTTAACCGTTGGGTAGAATTTAATGAAAATTTGGGTGGATTTAGTTCATAGTGCATTATTTACATCCTGCAAGTTTTAAAGTCCTCAAAACTCGCGGAAATGGAGTCGAAAGAACAGCTCGTGCGTGATAAAATCTTGCGCATTCATCACGAGAACAAGGATCTCTCGCATCGTTCCATCGCTAAAACGTTGGGAATCGCGAATTCCACGGTGTCGCGAGTGATTAAGCGGTTCGAGGAACGGTTGACCACCGATCGGAAGCTCAGAAGTGAAGGAAAAAGTATTCCGTACAACACCAATAATCACAACCGCGTAGTTGGGGCCTTCAACCGAAATCCGAACGCCTCCGAACGTGGCTAAGAAGCTGCACTCAAGCCGAAGTTTTGTCCAGAAGGCCAAAACTAAGGCTGGGCTTCGAACGTTCAAGGTACAAAAGGCCCCTAATCGCGACGAGAAGCAGAACAAGTCCGCCAAAACCCGTGCCAGGAAGTTGTACCTCAACATGCTGACGAAAGTTGAATGCTGCATCATGGACGACGAAACATATGTGAAGGCCGACTTCAAACAGATCCCCGGCAACCTGTTTTTCACGGCCAAGGATAAGTTCAGCGTTCCGGAGCATGTCCGCACTCAGAAGATGTCCAAATTTGTGAAGAAATTCCTGGTTTGGCAAGCCATCTGCACGTGCGGGAAGCGGAGTGCACCTTTCGTGACCCAGGACACGATGAACGGACAGGTGTACATAAAAGAGTGCCTCCAGAAGCGGCTGCTTCCTCTCCTGAAGGCCCACAACGTCCCAACAATCTTCTGGCCGGATTTGGCCTCATGCCACTACTCCAAGGACGTGCTGATGTGGTATGCGGACAATAAGGTCAATTTCGGGCCGAAAATGTTCAACGCTCCCAACACTCCGGAGCTCCGCCCCACCGAGAAGTACTGGGCGATTATGAAGCAGCACCTTCTTAAACGACCTAAGGTAGTGAAGACAGTCGAGGAACTGAAGAAAGTATGGGTTTACATGCAAAAACCGGTTGATTCACAGGTTGTGCAGAATCTTATGGCCGGGGTTAAGGCCAAGGTGCGGGCATTTGCGTATGGACTGTAAATAAAATACGAGTAAAATGGTAAAATGAAGTTTAATAGTTATTTCTCAATTCCTGAAAATTTGATGGCAATCGGATGAAAACTCGAATTTTGCGAATCAATTTTGTGTGTGGCAATTTCATCGTGGACACCCTTTACGATAAACTTGTGACAGACAAAAACAAAACGGATCGTTTAGAATGCAACGAACAGACCCTCTTCAAGGAATGATAAAACAGGTAGACAAAACTTTCAAAGAATATAAAGTATTTAGAAGCGAAATAAGTATTCTTAGAGAATTACATTCTTCGTTACCTATAGTGGTCTTTCTAAAACTCACCAACTTGGTAATGGAATGCGTGAAATCATCTCAGCTGTTGGATCACTCATCCTTAAAGTACCTAAATGGTAAGTTAACGAATTTTAAAATATGTCAAAACTATTTTCCAGTAGATCAATCAAAAACTCACAACATTTCACGGAACTCGTTCATAACAAAGATGTAAATGATGATGAAGTATTAGTTTCTTTTGACGTTAAATCTTTATTTTATAGTGTTCCAGTAAAAGATACCATAAACCAATTAGAAAATCGGTTACTCACGATTTAAAGAAAGAAGTATGTTCATACACAGCTTTTCGTGTAAGAAAATTATTTTTCTTTCAGAAATGAATCTAAAAGCAGTTGAAAAGTGCCTCTACGGGCAACCCTCTTTCCTCATTTTTGAGTAAATATTTTATGGCTGACATTGAAAAACAGTTATAAGACTCGGAACCTAAAGGTTAGTGGATATGCGTTGATGATGTAGTTAGCATTGTAAAGAAAGATCTCTTATCTTTTACTCTAGAAACAATAAATAACACACACACACACAAAATCAAATTTACTTACGATATTGGAAATAACCACTTAAAATCGCTCATACCAACACAAAATAGCACCCTTTATTCACACGATACACAGAATGTAGACCTTACCAGTAAGTCCAAACGGCATAACTAAAGAACTTGAATATATTTTATTCACAACAAACAATACAAAACACTATTTACAACAACAAAACAAAATCAATAACAATAACAATTACTCATTACATTTACAGAAACATCCCAACTTGAGATAAGAGCAATGACATATGACAACCACTCTTAAACAATTACGACCAACCCTTCGAAATTTTGGTTTTGAAGTAAAGGGTGTATTCGATAAAAATGGCACACAGAAAATCTTCTGTAACTTTTGAATCGTTTGAGTAAAAAACCTAGAAATTTGAGTAGATCTTATCCATAGTGTATTATTTACATCTGCCAAGTTTCATAGTTATACATTTAGTAGTTCCAGTCATGTCGTCGAAACAAGAAATTGTCCGTGAGAAAATTTTGTGCACTCACAATCAAAATCCAGGGGCGTCCCACCGGTGGATTGCTAAAAGGCTTGGAATTGCAAATACAACTGTGTCTCGTGTAATAAGAACCTTCAAGGAGCGTCTGAGTGTCCAAAGGAAGGAAGGGAGTGGTCGTAAAAGTGGTCCAATGGACAGAAAAATGGCCAGGAAAGTCGTACAACAATTCAAGAACCGTCCAAACATGTCAATTCGAGATGTCGCTAAAAAGTCTAAGGTGTCAGTCGGTTTTGTGCAGAAAACCATGAAGCGTGCTGGGTTACATGTTTACAAAGTGCAAAAAGCCCCAAACCGGAATGAAAAACAAAACATCACTGCGAAAACCCGCGCCCGGAAACTTTACACGAAGCTGCTCACCAAATCCGGTTGCATCGTGATGGATGACGAAACATACGTCAAGGCCGACTTCCGTCAACTTCCTGGGCAAGAATATTTCGTTGCCAAGTCGAAGTTCGATGTTCCGGAGGATGTTCGAAAGAAGAAACTATCGAAATTTGCAAAGAAGTTTCTAATCTGGCAGGCGATTTGCGGATGTGGTGAAATAAGTGTTCCCTTCATCACTTCCGGAACAATAAACGGTGAGATTTACACGGAAGAGTGCCTTAAGAAGCGTCTCTTGCCATTCATTAAGAAGCACAAAGGATCAACTCTGTTTTGGCCTGATCTAGCATCCTGCCACTACGCTCGAAACGTATTGGAGTGGTACCGAGCCAACGGAGTCAATTTTGTGCCAAAGGATATGAACCCACCAAATTCACCGGAACTTCGTCCAATTGAAAAATTCTGGGCAATTATGAAAACGTAACTTCGCAAAACTATAAAAACAGAGCTAGAATTGAAGAAAATTTGGGTAAACACAACAAAAACACTGGGAAAATCGGTTGTACAAAATTTGATGGGTGGAGTGAAAAGGAAGGTGCGGGCATTCGGGATGGGAGACGAAATTGAATAAAGCAAATGTTGTAAATCAAAACTCATTAGTAGTTCTTCATTCCCTGAAAATTTCAAGAAAATCCGATAATCAGTTTAATTTTGATGAGTATATATGTGTGTGCCATTTTTATCGAATACACCCTTTATTATCTACTAGTAGATACAACTAACTACAAATTCTCGTAGGATCTGCTAAAGACTCCATTGACAAGCTTGGAAAATCAGGTTTCTACAAAATAACGTGTGATCATTGTGGAAATAAAAAATACATAGAACAAACCAAGCGTACTCTAAAAACTCGCTTTAAAGAGCATATCGCCGAAGTCACTAAAGCAAACAAAGACAATGATAAAGGATACACAATTTTAAACAAAAAATAACAACGTTGGATTTATCCAACGAAAAACATTTTATACACTTGAATTACATTCAAATTTTAAGAAATGTCACAAACCCTTGGAAACCAAATGTAGCAGAAAGCGCAGACATTCAATTACTTATCAAAGATCAAGGAAACGGGTAATCGTGGCTGTGTAATTTTTTAACCTAAATCACGAGAAAGATTTTGAGATGTGAGATAAGACTCAGATTTTAAGATAACAAAACGACGAACTAATGATTCTTCTTGTTATCTGACAGGTAAAAATAACATATACAAACACAAACATACAGACACAGACACATCTAGTATAAATACCAGACCTACTGGTATGTCTTTTTCAGTATTCTAGTTCGGTCAAGCGGCACGTACGGTCGTGTTTTTCGATCTCTCGTAAAGAAGTTCTTTCCCGCTTTCCTCCCCCGTCCGTTTTCTCGTGATTACGCATCCGGCTCGCAAATTATCGCCAGCACTTGCTGTTTTTTTTTTTTTTTTTTTTATTTCGGAACATAAACCGGTGCGACCAGTAATTTAATCTATTGTCATATATCCCGTATCCTTTGTTTATTGCATGTCGAGTTACTTCATCACTATTGAGGAATGATGAAGTATTCGGTGTTGTTACAGCTGTCATTGTTTGTTTTGTTGGCTATGAATCGAGTTTTATTGAAAGTTTTCGCTATTAAAACCCTTTGAGGAGTGAGAGTACTCTTCAAAGGCGCGCCTATTTGTCAGTCAAAAGAAAACAAACAATGACTCCGATACTGACCATGCATCAGAACCCTAGTCCTAACCAATTCAAACTATAGAACATCAAATATAAAATGAAAATTCACATAAATGAAGCCTAACCTTATTTTTCATATTTCAAGCTCATCCTCGGTGGATCACTCCGAGTATTGTGACTTTTCACAAGACATAAAATGTAATATGGACTAAGACTACAAAAAAACAAATATGTTCCCTAGTTTGAATTAATTCGGACTAGGGTTCGGTGGTAGATCTGATAACCCGTAACGCACCACGAAAAGGTGATCTACCAGCGTTACGGGTTCTGCTCATCTATTACTGGTGGCAAGCCAGAAGAAAGCGCTGCAAAATCGACACCCGGTGACATCCGCGTCGGCGGCATCTGGCAAAACACATCGGGACCAACTCAATCTGGTCCACCTTGGGAAGGGTTCCGTCACTATGGCGGATCGAATCGGCATCGGATCACCAGGCGGAACTACCATCGTGCCAGATGGGAGAGGTTCCGGCAGCACGTCGACGGCAGCTTCGATTACGACGTGCACCATGGATCGGCAACTGCAGAGCATCGTGCAAGCGATCTCCCAGGCCCGGGGGCAACATTTCCCAGTGGTAGATCAGGTTAGCTACTCTATACCCATTGATAGACCCACTAAAGAATTGATACAATTGCGCAACGCCACCCGAAGGTAATGCCAGAGAACTGTTCTACCTACCTTAAGCATTCATTGTAATCGAATGACTAAGATTATCAAGGCCAGAATGGTGGACCTCAGAAATAATGATTAAGATCCGCACTCTTGCATAGCCCTTTTGGAATTTGACTAACATTTTAAACACTAAGTCAAGGCCTATTCAACCATTGTTCCCACTAGACAGTAATAGCTCTAAGGATCGCTTGATAAATCCTCTGTTGAGATAGGTCAACACTTCAGCTCCCTCCATCTCGGACAAAACATCATCAGTCCGCACGAAGCTTCCGTCCATCTAAGTCCCAACGATTTCGCGGAGGAGTTGGAGATCTCACCTGACGAACTGTTGACCTATATTAAAACCTCAAAGAACATGAAGGCCCCAGGTTTCGATAACCCCAGGTTTCGTGCATCTTTCCAACTCTCTGGAAGGCTTCTCCATATTCCCAGTTCATAAAAAAGATGCGAAAAATAATGTAAGGCCCTACCGCGGGATTACGTCCTTATGCGCGTGTTCTAAATTACTGGAAATAGTTGTATCTAACTACCTGTGTTCTCGTGTGAAACAATACATCAGCCCTAAGCAGCATGGATTCTTTCCTGGACGAAGCGTAGCAACTAATCTCGTGGAATTTTCATCGTTATGTATTCAAAACGTTGGACGTGGGATGCAGATTGATGCCGTTTACACCGATTTGAAAGCAGCATTGGATCGAGTTAGTTCTATTAGCGAAACTTGAGAAGCTTGGAGTTTCCACTCAGCTCGTTGCATGGCTTAGGTCTTACCTGTGTGGTAGAAAACTGGCAGTTAAAATTGGCTCTGCTGTCTCTGATTGGTTCACAAACGGCTCTGGCGTCCCACAGGGAAGCAACTTGGGTCCGTTGCTATTCTATTTTTTCTTCAATGATGTCGCCTTGCACCTTGTCGAAGATTTCTGCATACTATATGTCCGTTGCTATTCTATCTTTTCTTCAATGATGTCGCCTTGCACCTTGTCGAAGATTTCTGCATACTATATGCCGATGATATGAAAATATACATGATTGTTGAAAATTTTTCGGACTGTAGTGAATAGCAAAATCTTCTTGATCGGCTTAGTGCCTGGCAAATAGTAGGACGCTCAGTGTCCCGAAATGTTCGGTAATTAGTTTTCAACGAAAAAAAAAGACCTCTCATTTACAACTATGTTATCGACGATGAAACACTTGCACGGGTGGATTCTATACGGGATCCCGGAGTCATTTTGGACAAGGAGCTTACATTCAAGGAACACTACGAGGAAATCATCAAGTAAGTGGGTCGACAACTAGGTTCTGTATCCAAAATTACAAAAGAGTTCCGTGATCCGTATACGCTTAAATCGCTGTATGTTTCATTGGTTCGACCCATGCTAAAGCTGTGCTCGTCTTCATAATGTTGGCTGGTGAATTGATGCTCCGAATCTACTGGCTATGTTGGACGTGAACGTACCTGGGTACACACTTCGTTCTAGTGATTTTTTTTCGCTTGCCTCGAGTATGATCTGAACGAGCCAATTCGATCAATGATGAACGTGTTTAACCATCGGTATCCTGACTTTGATTTTAATATTAGTGTTGACGTGTTCAGAATTAGAATATAGATAAATAAATAAATAAATAACATCATGGACTTGTAGCTCAAGCAATTCCCCGGTCATCTGGCGTTGATCTCTAACCAATGCCTGTGACTCAGCTACTTCTCCTCGTGTTGGAATCAGCTAAAGTCATCCCCATCCGGAAACCTGGGGAAGATCCTGCCTCTCCCAAGAGCTATAGACCAATCAGCCTTATCTCAGAACTATCGAAGTTGTTTGAGAAAGCGATCTACTGTCGGCTTCAGTCTGTATCAAAATCATCCGCCATGGCACTTCTCGACATCGAGAAGGAATTTGATAACGTGTAGCATGATGGCCTGGTGTTCAAGTTTAAACGATACAATCTTCCCATCTTCCTGGTGAAGATAATTTAAAACTATCTGTCGGACAGGATATTCCGTGTTTCGCTGCACGGTACAGTTTCCGATGCGTGAGAAATCTCCGCCGATGTTTCGCAGGGAAGTGTACTTGGTCCGCTTCTGTTTAACCTGTTCACCTCGGACATACCCCCGCTCCTTGAAAATTGATCTCTGTCGTTGTTCGCCGATGATACCGCAGTCGTCCACAATGGAAGGATAACAAGAACGCTCACAGTGAAACTGCAGCGAAGCCTGAATGTCCTGTCAGAGCACTTCACTAAATGGAAGATCTGTATCAACGCAGCGAAGACCCAGGTCATCCTTTTCCCATACTCCAAATCACCCTGACTTGTTCCAACTGATGATTGTAAAATAAGCTCAAACAACATAACTGTGGAGTGGTCCAATTCAGATGTCTATTTTAGCGTTTCCTTAGTAGACAGCCAGGTGATTTTCAGGGAGCAGGTTGACAAAACCTTCACAAAGTGTAACGTTCTGTTGAAGCTATTGTACCCATTGATCAACAGAAGGTCTACATTATTTCTGAAAAACAAGCTTGCTGTCTACAAGCAAAAGTATACTCCCGGTCATCATCTGAAGCTTAAGCGTGTTCAAAATAAGTAGCTCAGGATGATCCTGAACACCCCTCCGAGGACAAGAACAACTGAGGTCCATCGTCTGACCGGGATAAAAATACTTGAGAATCGCTATAGTAAATCTATCAATCGATACGGGGCTCGTTGCCAATGATCGGACCACAAAGTCATTCGGGACCTAGTACCACACCCCTTATCAAATAAATTAATTAAATCGAAACTTGCCAAAGGCAAACATGTAAGAACACATTTAGGACAACAACAAAAACACAAAACAAAACAACACAAAGCTGAAGAGCCCTTATGGCTAACCACTTGTAAATTCAAAAGTAGCTTAAGTTATACAAACTATTATAAATAGAGACAAAATTTTACTTCGTCTACTACTACTAAGTCCTACCTTGGAGAGATCCTTTCCGTTTGCCTAGCTACGAGGATCGATGCCAACTGATTCATCTGGAGCCACTTTCGACACGAAGAGACACTGCCAGAGCTTTATTTATTGCCGATACCTTGCAAGGAAGAGTGGATTGCCCAACCATACTCGAGCAAATCAACCTAAATGTACGACCGCGTGCATTAAGGAATAATTCGATGCTGAGTCTACCTTTTCGTCGTACAAATCACGGAATGAATGGAGCAATCAACGGACTTCAAAGAGTCTTCAACAGAGTAGCCTCAGCATTCGATTTCAATGCACCACGTCAGACACTTCGGCGCAGATTTAGTCAGATTTACTCTGGCACAGTTAATCGTGAATAACAGTTTTATGTTTTTAAGTTATAATTATTGACTTGTATTTTAGATTTTATATTAGCATAACACCATTGGGGCTGATTGAAGCCTGTTGGTTGATTCAATAAATAATAATAAATTAACCTCGTACAATAAGTCCTTTTCAAGTCGAGCACAAAAATTAGCTTCTTCTAGAAATTAAACCCAAAGATGAATCACGTTTCCTGTGAGATTGATAAATTCTGAGTGTGCAAGGCGTTTTGTCCTTTAATTTCGTCATTATTGCAACATAGGGTTGATATACGCCTTATAGAGGATTTATTAGCGGTATATCAGCATTAAATATTGGAATTTTGGCAATATATAGGGTTTACTAGTTTATTACTGGAGTAGAAACTGCTTAGTTAAGCTTCCAAGTTTTTGCTTCCCAATTTAGATTTATTATTTATGGAATTATTTGGATTTGATAAAATTCCCAATTGCTCTTTGAGTTCTAATTCTAAAAAACGTATTCAAATTTAGTGTTTTATCTAAACTCACATCGAACTCATCTTCATATTTGAGGATTTTAATGCAAATATCTATGCCATTTTCCACCATTGAAGCTACAGTGGAAGAACGAGATTTATCGTCCCAGGACACTTTTCTGCGCATAGATTCTCCCGTCTCTAATATCAACTGATTCGGGATGCCAAATTAGGTTTCCCAACACCTTCGCCCGGCAGCAGTGGACTAATATTGAGTTTATAATTCGATTTCGATGCGATGGAGGCGATTGGCATGGGACACAAGAAGCTCAATTGAAGAAAAATGTGCAAAATTATCTGGCTGGGAGCGGGCAGAAGCTAGCTCTGGCCAATCGCAATTGTGATTGGAAAAATATGATTTAAACATCTTCCCGTTGCTCCTGCTTCCTTAAGAGGGAAAACCCCACATCTAAGACCTTTATAATGAATCTTCTGGGCAGCATTGGTCTTGCTCGGTCTGGGAAAAGAATAACGGGGTGATTGAATAATAGCACAATCCAACCCAATGGCCACCCGATGCGGCAAAGGGGACAAGATGCGTTCGGAATAAAATAACCATCAGTATAGGTATTGCTATTCGTCAGCCCAGCTAAGGGGTAACGTGTTTCTTATTCTTTTGGCCGCCAGGGGACCCTAGCTGTTCCCAGTTTGCATTAAAGAAATTGCATTTTATGAGCTCGAACGTGCGTCCATGTCTAAGATTTTAGATTTTCCTATAGGCATATGAGAACATGAGAAATGTTTTTAACTGATTGCAAAGATCTCCCCTTGCTTCGGTTAATTGAATTTTGAAAAAAATATTAAAGACGAATGGACTTTGTTGCTTGGAATGGGTAACGTCTCTGCTACTCTCAGAGAGCAGACGAACATGCATGTTCCCAACGGATGAACGGGGGAAGATGGTAACGGTAGGACCCGTAAGGCTATTTTTAGCTCTCGTTCGGTTTGTGAAAATGTGTTGGTGAACATGGACTACTCAATTTTTGGATCGATTTTTCTTTCATCAGCTTATCGATATGTTTTCCACGCCTTGGGGACATGCTCTCAGATTGAGATGCAACGGTTTCTATGTTCCATGTAAAACATAGCCATCATGCGATTTCAGAGGCATGAGAGAACAATAAATATCAGTAGGTAATCAGTGAGAAGCGAAACTGCGTTGCTCCGAAATGGATTGAGAATCGAAATTTTTATGCTCTGCGAAGTAATTTTCGTTAATAAACTTGACATGCGATTAATTTGTTTATGAATTAGATCAAGTCAGCCCTCCTGCTTTAGTGAAGGTTTGGACACTTATATTCCTTGTAGTCAGGATGGCCGAGTGGTCTAAGGCGCTACGTTCAGGTCGTAGTCTTCTCTGAAGGCGTGGGTTCGAATCCCACTTCTGACAAAATATTTTATTGCCTGCCCCCTCCTTCCGGTTTCAGCTGTGCTCTTACCCCATACCTTCAGCTTTTTACTGATTTTTCTCAATTCCTCTCTCTTATACATCTTCTAACGGTCGCTTAATGATGGATCTTGTGTATTTAAAAAAAATTCCTTCCTATCCCGGGTGTCTCCATAAGCCTTTTCTGCTCTAAAATTTGTGTCACTGTCAAAGAATATTTCCAATAATATTAGATGTTAAGACGGAACTGTTCAAACATATATTTTGACAGAACTGTTAGACAACAGCACAAATCTGTTTGAGCTTAGCCCAGCATCGAGAATATGTCAGATTATTTGCCATTTGTTAACCCGGTATCTCAACAAGCATTTTCTGTCTTAACATTTGTGTCACTGTCAGGGAGGGAATATGGCAAGTGGAGACACATGTGTTAAATGTTAAGATTTATCTTTTCAAACATATTTCTTGACATAATGTTTTTGTTATAAAAGTCTAAATGCTATAAAAGGCAGATATTTGTTGAAATAAACATGTCAAAATCCAAAATAATGTTACAAAAATTGTCGTTTAATTTAAATTATTTTCAGCCTCCATCATTGCTCTATACTGCAAATTTCGTAATCGTGTACTGCAATTGTTTTAACTTGATGAAAATGTCTTAACAAATCTAAGATCTAAGATAGATCTGTCAAGACAGAAAATGCTAGTGGAGACACTGGGTATGATTCTGTAGATTTTTGTTTTTCTTGAGCGTGGAATGCAAGGTCTTGTACAAATTTGATTATTGATATCGCGATGCTACTATTGATTGTTCAGAACTAGTTCCTTCAATCAAACGTTAAACTCTCGATAGACCATCATCGCCAAGATGTATACTTTACGCCTGCAAGCCATTAGAGTCGAAAAGAGCATCTAGTCGTATTTACTATTGCACTGGTTTCGCCATTTCGCCTTGGCGTTAAATCGCTTCGTTGCCAGTCAGCACTCACATGGACCCTTACACGCTTTCGGTGCTGTCCTGCCTAATCGTAGATTGAAATGGACGTTTACGAATATTTTCAAAATGTAGCGTTTAGGACGCATAATAGCGTGTTGAAGTCCTAGTGGCTATTTCGTTCGTTCATTCGCAGATTGAACGAGAAATGACTTGGTTCCCAGATGTGAGTACATTAAACGCAGCACATGTTTTCCGTCTCTGCTTCGTTCCCTTGAGTTTGTAGAAATAGGCACTTCGCTGCCAAAGCGCATGCGCTTACCAATACTGTCATCGGTATCTGCGACAAGAGAATCTCATTTGCTTGTCGAGTATGTCGTTTTAGTAGTGTTATTTTCTCCACATTATACAAGGGGCTCGTTGGTCTAGGGGTATGATTTTCGCTTAGGGTGCGAGAGGTCCCGGGTTCAAATCCCGGACGAGCCCGCCTCGATGTTTTTTGTCTTCCTGGTATTTTCCTATCAAATTAATTTTTATTGTCCATACCTATTTGAATTTGTCAATACAGCTAGTTTCTCTATGTTGCTCATAATTAATAGAAGATATTGCTTTAACTTTGAAATGCGGCCACAAGAACACAGTCGAATCTCAGCTCTATTTTGTGTATGATTAAAGGATTTTGAATTAATAGTACTAAGTACAGGGAAGTGTCTAAGACTACCCTAGAATTGATAGTACTAAGTACCAGGGAAGTACTAAGATTGCAGGGAATCTTTTCTGAATAATGAGTTAATCAGTATTTTTCCACCTCAAGATAACAGTTTCAATCGTTAACTAACAAGCTGAGGTGGAACAATGCAATCAAACTGGCTTCATTTTACTTTATTTTAAATGCGACGACGTCAATGGAGAGAAATCGGATTCGCCCTTATTGCCGTCTTCAAAAGTTTAATCGCATTTCAGTTCGGGTACGAGCCATTGCAACCAAATATGCTCAAATGTTGGGACTTTATTTTGAATTGATGGTGCCGATAGCAGCTTTTAACCACCACCCTAATACACATACACGTACTATTTTAGTCGCACTTTGAATGGCTTGTGTTATTAACTAATTCAATAAAGCCAACTAATGATGAAACTTTCTTTTCTTTTCAGGTACGTTAGTAAACCACGTAGAAACCCTAATGGTAAGAAATGAATCCGGTGTGGATGGATTATATGTTTTATATTAGGGTACTTTGTTGGAAGGGATAAATCGGTGAAAAAAGGACTTCTGAACACTTTGACTTTTCTTCATCTACACAACAGCAAAAAAAAAAAAACACTAGATGAAAATTGCATTAGGCCATTTTTGCTTTCAACAAATTTAAGATGAAAAAAACATTTCTTGTTATTTCGCCACACAAATATATGACGTAACCTATGTTTTTATAGCTTTTTTGTAAAAAAAAAAGTAAGATATCTGTATCTCAGAAAGAAATACAGTGCGATGCATTCGTTTAGCCGCACCACGGTTGTTCTTAGTTTTGAAATCAAATGAATGTTAAATCGTTTCATTTTTCAATCATTTTATTTATCTCTCCGAGCTATAAAAAGTAACATGATTTCTTCAAAAATAGTTCCTCTTATGTACTTAAAATCAAAAAATTATAATAACAAAGGGTTGCATTCGTTTAGCCGCACTTCAAGTCCTCTTCAGTAAAATCCAAGCATTTGCAAATTATTGTTGATTCAGTACTTGGTAGCTCCTCATTTGTTCTTGATGACTTCAATGATTCTCGAAGAAACCAGCTTCTTGGTCGATTTGTTCCCAGCATTCCTTGATGCATGCCTTCAACTCATTCACGGTGTTGAATTGGCGTCCATATTCGTAAACCTTCGATGCCAGTATGCCCCAAAGGTTCTCAATAGGGTTGCAATCAGGACTACATGCTGGCCATTCAAGAACGGTGATTTCTTTCGACTCAAACCATGCCTTGGTCTGTCGCGACACATGGATTGAAGCATTATCTTGCTTAAAAATAACCTTTTCATTCAGTTCATTTTTGTGGAGATCCAGCAGATGGGTAATTTGGAATCATCGGAAAATCCACCCCATACCATTACAGTTCCTCCTTCAAAATTTCTCTTGGATCGGGCTACTCCTTTATCGCTCAAATCGTGCCAATACTGACTGTAACAGTCTGGGCCGTCGAGGTTAAACTTTTTCTCATCAGAAAATATGACCTGGCGCCATTGGTCAGTCCAGGGCATATGATTCTGTGCGAATTGTAGTCGGTTTGCTCTGTGCTTTGGCGTAAGTCTGGGTTGCCTTTGGGCTTTGGTTTTGTCCATTTGATGTTCGGACGAACATTCAGAACGAGGCTAACGGTACTTTTGTGCACTGGAAGATCAAGTTTGGCAATAATCTGGCGACAAGTCAGGTGTTTTTTAGAAGCTTCCTCTCGGATTTATCCTTTTTGCCGAGCTGTTAGTTTCGAATTCCCCTTTGTTCGCTTCTTAATCCCATACTTCTGCGGATTTTTTCGATAATTCCGAGCAACCTTTTCGGATCTATTTATTTTCCAGGCAATCTCACGATTACTGAGACCAGTATCCGCCAGAACTCGGATTTGGCCTTTCTGCACCTCGTTCAAGCGTTTTACCTTTTCCATACCTAGACAAATTAACTTTATTGCGAAATACTACACAGTACACAGCGAAAATACTTACTGAGGTGCAGAAACAGCATAAACTATTGAGCAAACTTAAGAGCTTTCAAAGAAAATCGCTATAAAGGTGACTGCGTCTAAACGCTTGCAACGCAACGGAAGCTGGAAATATGGCGATAGTCTTCTACGGCAAGTAAACAACGCTAGAACGCTGTTATTAGTGTGTGTAAGCAAGGCAATGGATCTCACTACTACATGCATATAATATTTGATTTGTTGCACTGAAATAAAAAGATCACGGCAAAATTTTATAAGTGCGACTAAACGATTGCAACGCACTGTATGAATTAGTAGCAATTCGAACCATGAATTTAACTCTTGATATCAATCGTATTGTTCCTCACTGTACCGCATTCCTTCGAACGACTGAATGCAGAATGCAATCTTATTCTGAATTAGATGCTGCCGAATATTGGCGTACCGCTCCTAAGAAAAGCAGACTTGAAGATTTTCTTTTGACTATACTGCCACCGCTTTCCATCCACAGAACAAAGCGTTCAAATGGCTTCAAAGTAAGCTCTTGTCCGAGCTTATGATCTTGCTCAGTGGCGGTCAATGTTCTTTTTTCGTAAAACCATCGCCTGCTGTGAAATGTTGAATAGCGCACGTTATCGTTGGTCCTCCACTAGCAATGTCCATGTTTCGTGGCCGTAGAGGACTTCCGGTCTAATTTATGTCTTTGTTGATGGTCAACTTTGTAGTTCGGCGAACTTTATTCGATCTTAGCGTCTTTCGGAGTCCAAAGTAGGCCATGATGAGCCTTTGTATTTCTCTGCTGGTGCCGTTACCGGCGGTGTACCAATGAGCCCAGATATACGAATTCGTCTACCTCGCGAATGATAGAAAACGGAAAACAAGTGTCACCTTCTGTTTGCTGATAGTTTCAAACAGTTTGAAGGTTTGAGCATTTGAGGGCTTGAGGGCTTGATTAAATATCCTTTTATTTGTTCATTCGTGCACACGAGTTGATAGTACCCATTCTAGTAATAAGATTTCGCAAATTACCACCCAGCTTGGAATTGTTAAAACATGGTGGAGCGAATGTTTCGGAATTTGCATCAATCTATTGAAGGGTTGCTGGAGTCGACTGTTTTTATATTCGACAAACATATATTTTTGGTAACAGTTTTCTTACGAAATCTGAACAAGTGGACAGTTTTGGAAATATCTTTAAAACAATTCATGAAAAGATTTAATGGAAATATCAGAAGATTTTTCATAAGTCGGCAACAAAATGGGGTTCGTTCGCCGTTTAAAAAAAAAACACACACTGTAAGGTCTAAAATTAACCATATGGAAGTATTTCGAAATACTACCTCACAATGCCCTCTGCTCAATTTTCAAAGCTACTTCTATTCAATCTTCACAGCCTGCCGTGCGCTAACGGAACTATCAATACTTTCTCTTAACAACTTTGTTCTAGCAAAAAATAAGTGCCGTCTACTCCTAGAGCCTCACGTGTGATGAGAGATTATTTCCTTCTCAAAAACAACATCATCATAGATCGTTACTCCGCGTATGGAAGAATACAAAGAAAAAGACTATGTCAGCATATGGAAGTAGTTAATAGGAAGATCTGGAGAAAATTCAGAAGAACATTTCAGCAGCAATTTGAGGTTGATGTAGAGAATAATATAAAACAGTATTTTTTAAGAGATCTCAAGAAAGTTAGCAGCATTTGTATAATCAAAATTACGGAAAAATCTGGAGAAAAATAACAGTTACAACAAGAAGAAGGCCACAGACAGTTATCCAGAAAGTTCCTGAGAGTAGCTCTAATACGATCTGAAGCAAGTTCATCAGAAGAAAATGCTGAAGAAAGTCACGCAAGAAACTCCATTGGAAGTCCATAGATATATCAGATGCTAAAGGCTGTTCACTTAAGGCTTCAGTCATGTAATATCTGGACGAAAAAAAAACTTTTCCTTTTCGAATACGAATAAATCCACCCCATTGTCTCGATACCACAGTAGTACTTTTCTGCTGTAGGGGCAGCTTGCCAAATCTGGCTAAAACTTTACAGGTCTATTATGTGCTTCAATGTACGGAAGAATACGTTTTTCAGGCCATCCTGCTTGAACATTTTGGAATCCATAATCTTGTTTGTCATGAAAACCTGTTTTCTTTTGTCCGCAGCTGCAAATACCTTGCCAGATTATACGGTCCCACATACGCTCTGTTGGATAGAAAACCATTGAAAAAGTGCCTAATTTTAAATACCTAGGGTTAGTGTTTGATCCTATACTCTCTTAGGGAAACCAAATAGAGCATATTTCATCAAAAATTTAATCGCTTTGTGGCATGATGTACCGTTAGGACACTAGTTTCTCGAAATACACTTCTTAAGTTCAACTTTGGGTGCATACATTCGCATATGCAGTACCTGATCATTGTCTGGAGTCTTGCTAGTAAATCCAAAAAAAAAAAAATTACAAGTTTTGCAAAACAGACGTTTAATAGTTAACGATAAAATGAGAAGAAAGATTAGTAATTTCCAATTAATTCCAACTACCGTTATAGCTTATCCTGACGCATACGCGTATTTCGTCTACAATGTACAGACTTCTTCAGTGTCTTGTACTGTGGGATGGGGGAATGCTGGCCATCGTCTTATAATACGCGGCGTTGATTTTCACGCTTTTGTCGATAAACACCAGTGGGAGCTTCCCACGCCTGGATATGACCCCCCCCCCCCCCCCCCCTAAACCATCATGGACGCGGCGCTCTGGAACCCCGGGATGTTTATATGGGATGGGGGAATGCTGGCCAACGTAGGCGTCCACAGCCGATCATTTTGGACGTATTGCGGCTGTTGCAAGACAAAGAGTTTCTCATCAGAAAACACGAACTCCTGACCTGCGTGTCGCGAAAGTATCAGTTTGGCCCTGTCAAGCCTCTTCTTCGTTGTAGCCTCCGTTATCCCGTGAACCTTGCGTTTCTTGTATCCCATATCTTGTATTGTATACGCGTATTTCGTCTACAATGTGCAGATCTCTTCAGTGTCGTGTACTAGTCTGCACATTGTAGACGAAATACGCGTATACAATACTACAAACAAAAACTCTTATTAAGTCTCCTGATTTTAAAAATCTAAGGTGGCTTGTCCATATAAAAACATAATTAGTAAAAATAGATATATTTTATAGCCACTTTCTAGTCAACTTTCAGTTCTTATTTGATCTCTTTTTATCTTTTACTAGCTGAATCTGGTGCGAACGTTGCTATGCTCGCAAATAATGAAAGAGAGTTTAATAGAACTGGTGCGTTTATGGTTGTTTTTCGGAATGAGGTTTGTTAAAATATGTTTGTTTGGTAATGTGTGACTTCGGTTATAGTTATATTTTTTTAAATTTTGTTTTTGTTTTTATTTTTGTTTACGTAGCTGCGTTGCATTAGTAATTCCATTCTCAAATATATGCATCTGAAAAAAAAACACAAAAATTATTCTTCTATATTTTTTTTTTCATTTCTTCAAATACCTGTATTGCTGTTGGATATTTTGTTACTTATGTTGTTGTTTGGTTGAAATTTGTGTTTCATTTGTATGAGAACCTTCCCTTCCAGAGGGCAGAAACAGAAACATTTCTTGCCTACAAAATCCACCACATGCCAAATGTTGTTCCATTTGCTTGATAAGTTCTCGAGTTATGCAGCAATTTTTGTTTTATTTGTATGGAATGCCAAATTTGGTTCTAGTTGCTTGATTAGTTCTCGAGCTATGCAGATATTTGTGTTTCATGTGGCTGAACCCTACAGGTCTCAAACCACCATAGAAAAAAATCCTGCCTTCAAAAAAATCCATATGCCAAATTTAGTTCCATTTGCTTGATTAAAGGGTGTCCCACATCAAATTGCATCACGGAAAAAACGTTGTGGAAATATCCCATTGGGTATTTTTTCTTGAAAATTACCCATTGGGTATATTCTCTTGAAAATTTGGGTAGAAGTAGTTTAGAGCGTTTTTTGTTGTATTTTTATCGCGGTCAGTTTTTCGAATATTGGAAAAAAATGCGTCACCCGAAAAGCAACGTTGCGAATTGATTTTGCGCAAGCACCTGGAAAATCCTCAAGGAAATCCTTCGGTCAGGGATGTGGCCAAAAAGTTGAATCTGTCCAAGTCTTTCGTTCAGAGAGCCAAGCACCGGGAGGGACTGCATACGTACAAAGTGCAGAAGGCTCCAAATCGTGACGAATATCGAAATACGGTGGGAAAGTCACCGGCCCGGAAACTGTACACCCAGAGACTGATGAAGCCTCATTGTCTGATCATGGATGATTAGTCTTACGACAAGGCGGACTTTCGGCAGCATCCTGGGCTTCAGTTCTTTATCACCCAGCAAACTATCAAAGTTTGCTAAGAAATACATGTTTTGGCAAGCAGTGCGCCATTCGTAACAACCGGGACTGTGAACGGGGAGATCTACCTCAAGGAGTGTCTACAGAAGCGTCTGCTTCATCTGTTAAAGCAACACGAGGGCCCAACGATCTTCTGGCCGAATCTAGCTTCCGTGTCACTATTCAAATGTTGGCCTGGAAGCCAACGGGGTCATTTGCGTACCCAAGCACAGGAACCCCCCCAACGCACCGGAACTAAGGTTAATCGTAAATACTGGGCTATTATGAAGCAGGCACTACGGAAGCATCCCAAGGAGGTCAAATCTGAGGAAGACATGAAGAAAAAGTGGGTTTCCGTACAGAAGAAGCTGCAGCCAGATGTTGTACAGAACCTAATGAGTGGAGTTACGCGTTAGGTGCGAGCGTACGGTTATGGTATTGAAGTTGAATGGAATAAATATGCCAAAAACATACTAATGGGTTATATTTTAGTTTGAAAAGGATCGGTCAACTAGGTAATTTTTAACAGCATTTTTTTTCGTGATGGAGTTTGATATGAGACACCCTTTAGTTCTCAATAGGTTGAAACCCTAATTTGGCTACATTTCTGGGGAATCCGAAACTGTGTTTCTATGTCTCTGGATGTCCAATATGATCCAGATCTGGTTACATGGTGGCTTATCAGTGATGTTATCAGTTATCAGTTATGTGGTTGAATCCACGCCTACGCACACTTAAGTGACAACGCCCTGCCGCCTGCCGTCTTGCGTCAGCTGAAGCTCTCTTTCACTACCAGCCCTGATGGCATCCCTTCATCAGTTTTAAAACGATGCGCAGTTAATCTCTGCCTGCCACTTGCGAGGATTTCCATCTATCGGCACAAGGTAACACGGCTTTTTTTCGAAGCGATCGGTCACTTCGAACTTGGTTCAGTTCACATCTAACTGCCTGCGTTGTATGAATTCTGGATGGCAGGTTGCTCGACTGGTGCTCAAAAAATCTGATGCGCTTGAGTATCGAAAACATCAACATCATGTCCTCTCGCGTCATGCACATTAAGGATCTCGGGGTTGCCATCCAGACTTCACTACGATGACTGGGCTTCATGTTTAAAACTGCCGAAGAGTTCCGTGATCCGCAATGCACTTTACTGCTCACTTGTGCGATCAGTATTAGAATCATGTGCTGTCTTATGGTGCCAGGCAACCTGGATCGCCAGAATTGAAGCCGTTCAACGAATGTCGTAAGATACGCCCTTCGTTTCCTCAGGTGACGTGATCCTACGAACCTGCCTGCCACCGTACGAGGAGCGTTGCTATTTGTTAAATATCGAACCACTTGAGCCGGGTTACTCGGAAGCTCCTGTTTACTCGGAAGCTCCTCACAGGTGACATATATTGTCCAGCACTGTTTCAGCAGTCACAGTTAAATATTTACGCCCCTGAAAGACCTATTCATCAACGTGTATTTTTGCATCTAGAACTTCCCAATAGTAACTAACGTTTACATTAATAAAATGGACTTTTTTAGGATGGTGATAAAAAAAAGCTTAGACAGATAGTTGCTTTTGGTAAATTTCCCATCGAAGGTAATTATTTAAGCTTACTTGCAAAAAAATTCTACGCCCTTAAGAGCGGCCTTCCAGCAGTTAACCGGAACCTTCGCCATGGCGGACGAAAACATGCGTGTAGGCATGTTTTTGAGTTCTTTCTTCGTTTTATTTATCAATTCCTCCTCAGTTTTCGCGACAAAATTGTTGAAGTAGATCTTACGCTTCAGGTTGGCTCGGAAATTCTCAATGGAAAGCAGCTGGGGGACGTTGGGTGGGTTCGCCGAATTGGGTACCACATCGATATTCAGCCGCTCCATCTCCTCCAACGATCGCTTCGAGTAGTGGGCCGACGGCAGATCCGGCGTCTTCGCCCTTATGGTATTTCTTGATGAACGACGCAACTTTCGGCAGGCATATCGTACTATAAATTTCCCCGTTCACGGCCAGTCCGGAGCGAAAGAAGTGCGGCTTTGACATCCCCTTCTCGCTGATTGTCAGCCACAGCAGCACCTTCTTGGGGAACTTGGTGTGTGAAATGATCTTCACCTTGGAGATCACTTCCTTCGTGGGGGAAGTAAAATACGAAGTGCCCTGCCAGTCATTGCCATCCAGGGTGAGATAGGCCTCATTGTCCATCACCACCGCCACATCGCGATTCGGCGGGAAAATCGAGTTGACCATCTTATTCATTGCCTGCAGCTCCGAAACCTACACTACACTACACGAGCCAATTCAATCAATCAGACGACGCTTCTACGAGTTTTTTTTTTTGTCATATTTGACTTCGAATCATCTGCTGACGTGTTTCATCATCGTCTACTCGACTCTTCCGTATAAATATATGAAGATATTTAGCAGTTAAGAAGTCTATTTAGATCAATTTGGCGAAGATTTTCGTAGATGCTAAACTCATAAACAAGTGCTTCACATACGATCCGCCGACGCCGACAATTCTAAGAGGCAAATTCCATTCAATTGAAGATTGTTAGCCATTGTCATAAAATTCCTATATTAACGATTATTTTAAGAATATAAAATATGTTGAAAAACTGATTGAAAAAATTCTAGGATCATATCCGGGTCAATATTACCCGAATGCATTATTCGTCAGTTTTTTTTGGAGTCCTTCAGAAACGCACGAAGGAATAAAGTTTTATCTTAAAATGAACGTCTTCGCAAAAAAGGAAAAATCATGAAATTTCAGACCTAATGGATGTTATTTTCAAAAGTTATCGCATTTTGAAGGTGCGTTTTGGGTCATATTGACCCGAATGCCTTAGGTTAAGGGAGCATAGGGACTTTTTACCACGTTTTTTTTATACATTTTCATGATTTTTTTCCCTTCCTCTCAGCTTTTTAAAGTTGTCCATGCTGGAGTTAAGTCTATTGCAGCACCAGAGATTGGCTGTCGTACGTTCGAATACGGAAAAAAACAAAACTAAAGCAATGGAGCGGAAATTTTATCCTTATATCGAG
This sequence comes from Aedes koreicus, assembly GCA_024533555.2. Taxonomy (NCBI): domain Eukaryota; kingdom Metazoa; phylum Arthropoda; class Insecta; order Diptera; family Culicidae; genus Aedes; species Aedes koreicus. The sequence continues at coordinate 306,042 of JAHHFK020005989.1, forward strand.
TTACTGAACGATGCTTTTTGAATAATGCCATGATAAAATGGCAGACATTTGACGGTTAATTTTGCTTAAATAATCGTCTTACAGGGTGTTCAATAAGTTCGAATACAACTTTTCATCTTTGTGTCGGTGCGCACCATGTGCATTCTGTGTATTGGTATTGGTATCAGCTTTAGCCTCATATATAGGCTAACCGACGCGCAAGGTGCTGACTTGCTGTCATTTGTTGTTTGTTTACCGCGCACGATGAAGCAGTACCGCCATGTTTCCTATCAAACGATTCCTTCACGAATCCTCGAAAACGAAAACTGTAGAAAGAATAAACGAGGGAAAACAGAATCATGCGAAACAAATTTTCATCTTTACGTTATACCTGAATGAATGCGTTTCCACTGAACGCAAGCGATTTGAATACACTGAACGAGAATAATTTGACTCAGTGAATGCAATCAGCCGGAATGATCATAGCAGAGATACGGCATAATGTGACGCTCACTGGTTTTATATTGCCTTTGATTACTTAAGATCATGTTAGATCATTATTTGAATTGTTAAATCATGTTTAAGGTATGATTTGAAGAAATGAGTGTGATTCAATCAATCTCGATCTGCTGAATCAAACTGAATGCAATCGTTACTGATTCAGCGGGAAAAAATAGGCACTGAGAAATCGTCCACACGAAAAAAAAAAAAAAAAAAAAAAAAAAAAAAAAAAAAAAAAAAAAAAAAAAAAAAAAAAAAAAAAAAGGGGGGTTTAAGGAATAGTAATGAACAAAATCGAAATAACTCACACGTGGTACGGCTCACTTCTGAACGTTGATGCGTCTGAGTGAGAAATGAGTGCAAAGTGAACCGATTTTTCCCATGCTTGGTAGAGATTACAGAAAATTACAAGATTTTCCCCAAAAATTTCCACCGGGTTAAAAATTGGGGCATTAAATTTTTTATTTAACATTAATTTTAAATTCCAAATTAAAGTCAACTTTCCATAGATTGCTTCTGGAACTGCATCGCAATTTCTAGGCTTTCTTTGGGGGAATATTCAAGTAAATTTCTTCGACTTACAAAGAAACTGTGTTCCATAAAGGTTCGGGGATTGTTTTGGAAGGTTTCGATCTTCTGCAATACTCAATCAATTCCAAAAGTATGTTTAGATCTCTAAGAAAGTTCTGTTATCTTCATCGAAGCACTAAGAAATTATTAAATTCTGAGATAAAAGTGAATACTGGCCAATCGTTTTGTACAGGTCCTAAGGGACTTGATGTATCAGTGTCTACAAGCATCATCAACGTTTGTAGGCTGAAGTGGGTTAAAATTAACAACTTTCTACATCTCTGGACAACCTATACAAAACGACAAACTGTTTCGAAACTCTGTGCACTTCCACGAAAACAAGCACCATCATCACAAAGTCTAAAATTCCTCTAACAAGATCGTGGTGCTTGATTGCGTGGAAGTGAGAAGCGTTCTGATAAATTCGCGTTTGCTTCTTTGTTTACAAAATCCGATAATCGTTTTGAATAAGTTGTCGAGATTTGATTTTGTTGGTCAATTTTAGATGAGAAGAATTCATGTTTATATTCAGCGGCTTCTAATTAATTCTGATTACGAGTCCGTTTCTGCTCACTCATCAAAAAAATCCAATAGTTACCCCCTTAAAAACAAACACGTGCCTCCACTAGAGACACACCCTTTCTTGTTTAACTAAACCGCCAAAATCTCCACATTCCGAGGTCATTCGCTTCGTGCGCAAACGCTTTCGACCACTCTTGTGCTTGAAGTTCTCAAGTGACCACCTCGAACCACTTTCGACCAGTGCAGCCCAATCCCATTGTCGTATGGGAGTTTCTAGTGTAGCGCACCGCAAACCGAGACACACGACGATCGCTCTGCTGGTTGCTGCTGGCTGGCTGGCTGGCTGGTCCGGATAGTTTGCTTTTCAACAAAGCCAGTAGCAACGACGGCAGTTCAACGACCTGTCATTGCCGTCGCTGCAAACGAGCCTTTCCACTCCAAACACCACCCACCACCCACTAGCACTCGATTCACCCTTCCTAACCAACCCTTGGTCGTCCAGATCGACCAGTAACCTCACCATGCCTGCAAACACTCGGCTGACTGCTCGCTCACACAACACAAGCAAAGCTTGGCAAGGTTTTTATTTTTTGGCTACTCTCTACCTCGATCGACCACCCATCACCCAAACTACCCTGTTGCTGTTGCTGCAGCTGCCCAAGCTACTTGGACCCGTACGAACACAACAGCATGAAATGTAGCAGCAGCAGCAGCAGCAGCAACAACAACAGCGGCGGCCATCGCTCGAAAACGGAACGGGGTTGCACGTTTCGAAAAAAGCAACACACCGAGCAGAGCACAAACAGAAAGACCTCGTGCCGCACGTTTTGCGCGCTCTTTCGCTCCTTCGGCTCGCTTCAGTCGCGGCACGGCAGTGTATGGGTTGCCCTCGGAATGTGGGGCTGTGTTGGTAGGTTTTTTCGTGACCCAGTTTCTGGTCATCTACCCCGGCTGCTCGACGGCGCAAACCAGACCTGCTTTGGCTCTTTGGGGGGCGAGCAACGAACGTTCCGCGAAGGGTTGGCCGGGGCCGGGTCGACTGGCTTCTGCTGCTACTGCCTTTCAGTGTGATTCAGCCGTGGTGGTTATTGCTTTATTAGCGAACGTCGTCGTCGTCGTCGTTGTTGTTAGAGCGAGCTGGGTTGCCTAGTGTTGCTCTATCTAGCTCTAGCCGTGACTGCTTAGTATGGCGACTAGTTGGCTTAAGCCAAGCGAGTGGAAAGTGAGAGGAATTCACAATGCGAGCACTGCGCGCACGACGACGGCAACGACCACGGACAAAGTCTCGAAGGAGATCAAGCGGTGTAGAAATATGGAATGACGAAAAATCGCACTCGCACACGGCCGTCACCGTCGATATCGATATCGGCGAGGAGGCAGAAAAACGAGACCTAATCATACCCCGTTATGCATCATGGATATTTCTGCGCCGACGGAGCGAAGATGATGGTGTGAAAGTCAACATCTGAAAAGGGTGAGATTGCTCTTGGAATTGCGATTTTGGAGCGAGAAATCGGGGGGTGGATGTCGTTGATGTATTGCCGTTATGAAATGTTGTCATTGAATTGTGTTGTTCATAGAAAAGCAAGGCACTCTATGTTACTTAAATTGGACTGTGACGAATTGTCAACGAAATTATGAAAATGACTAGAGATTCATTGCTTGGCGGGTCGAGTGTTGGTGGTTGGTGGGCGCGTGAGGAGTTTTCGAGTGATGATGGGTGTTTTTCTCGCTAGACTTTAATGGCCATCACTTTGGGAATTGGTTCAATTTAGGGTTCGCTCTTATTGTTGTCCAGTTGTGCTGGTATGGAGACTGTGGAGAGCTATTTTTTTAGATGCAGATCGCTGATTAGATAACCGTTGTTTTCAAGTAGTGAAGAAGCTTGTGGCTTGCGGTGAGTTGTTTAAAGTCGCAACGCACTACAAATTCGATGGATGTCTGTATCTTGAAGAATGACTTGACTAAGTATGTAGAATGGTAAAAATGATTGAATTTCTGCTTGTTCACGGGCAGCCATAACTTCAATGCATGTCAATGCATGTTATTTCAATGATTTTCTAATAAATTTTCGGGTTACAATTCAAACTAATGTCTCTAAATTTCTATGCTGGCAGCACCTTGACATCTTTTGAAATAATTTACAGAAACAATAAACTATTATCATATAATTCGCATCAAAGTTTTTATTTGGTTTGAAAATATTCTTAATCCACTAGCAACGCTCTTCCCGAGCAGTACACAAAAGCATATGAATACATAATTTTGATCTTGATAACTGGCCTTGGTATTAAAGAGCTCAGATTAAGAGGTAAAATACCTAAGCAAAATACCTAAGAATTGCAAGCAAAATGTCTCTAGAATAACTAAACTTGATATTCCGGATACCTGGGTAAGTATCTGGTCACCTTATAGGTATTATTTTGGTATTGTCTTACCTCAATTCGGTATTCGCATGACATTGTGGGAACAATTTGATGGTATTTCCTCAGGTATTTTACCTCTTAATCTGAGCTCATAAATACCAAGGCCAGTTATCAAGTTATTCGCTTCTGCTCGGGTTCAGCTTTTAAAGCTTTGCGATCTTATAAATGTATATCATGAACTGTCTAGGAATGTATTATCTTACTGCGGAAACTGTGTCAGACGAATTCAGTAAATATTTATTCGAAACCAGGACACGTTAGGGACGGGAAGGGAATGGAAAAGTAGACGAATTTGCAAAAGTCGGATCAATGTCACAGTTCATTGGCTCAGAACCGTTCTGAGCAATATCAAATTGTTGAATACAAATGGAAATTAAAAGCTGGAAGAAACAAAAGATGATGACCAATCGGTTGGCTGTTCAAAGATGTAACCGACAAAAAGGATTCATAATACCAAATGTTTTTAATACCACAAAGGTCTGAGAGCTCAACAAGAGAGCTCTTTGTACATACACTGGCCTAGTAACGGGGAACTATCCGAGTAGATATAATTTGAAAAACATTGGGCGAGTTTGGAATGGTATTTGTCGCTTCTGTAATACGGAAAACGAAACGTTGGAGCATCTGCTTTGCATACCGGCGTAAATCAAAATTTCTACAATTTTTACCTTTATTTCTGGCAGGTTGCTCCAGTACCACCTGACTGGAAGAGTATCAATGCAATCAACTGACCGCTCAATGTATAGCGGTCGGCTTGCACTACACGTCCAGCAAACAGGGATATACTACAATAGTTCTAATAAAAAAATGCAACGCTCTTCATAATAATTTCAATAGTTTTAACTATGAACAAAAATTTAAGCAGTGTTGTGCTGTATGTTTTTTTTTCAAATTCGCTCCGAATATTAGCATGAAATTATGCTTGCATTATTATTTCCGAGTGTCTCGTTAAGGGCATCCAAAACTAGACTCAATACCAATTGTCCCGGCTTTGTGCTGATTAGGTGGAATTGATTCGCTGAAAACATGCAAAGTTTATTTGATCTTCTATCATTTGGACTAATCAGTAAGTCACTCGTCATCTTTCGCCACAACAAAGACCGTGTATGGAAACCTTCTTTAAATTCTTGAGATGACTTTTACACGGAAACAAAACCTAAACGGGTCTTGTTTCCAGTTCACGTTTCCAGGATTGTTCATCAGAAACGTTAACTAGGGGGAAATATTTATTATTCTTGGCAACCGATTATAATCATTTAATTATTTACCTAAAACTCTAATTCCTCTACCTTCACAGCACTTCACAGAATATATTTCTATGGTAACTTGGTTAACTAGCTTAGCTTTGATTACCTTTTAAATAGTGAGCCATTCTGCTTACCCATATTTTTCGTGGCATATAATAGAACACATTTTTTCACACACAGTTCAAATGAAGTGATAGCCAAACCAAGGCATTCTAGCATCAATACCAAGGCTTCAAAAAGATTCGGGAGGATTCTAAATGAAATGGTAACCTGACAAACGGGTCCAAACATGCGGGAGGTCGGTTACAGTTGACGAGTTTACTGAAAACTTCCTAGAGGACATTTCCGACATGATTAAGGTGTTCTAAGGATGGAAAATGAAAGACTGTTAAGTTTCGATTGAGTTTGCGAATTACCCGAGCATAGATGTATGCTAAATTTATAATAACTTATTCTATCAGATTATCATTGTTTGATCACTGAATATGTTATTATTTAGCCTGAATAAACAGCTAAAAAACAAAACAATAAAGAAGTATATACTCGACGGATATCACAATATCAACTAGTATTATTATCATTGAGTTCATCTTGAAAACAAATCCTGTGATGTCAGTAAATTTATTTAAAGAATTCCAAATTATGTTATCAATATGATATCAAGTTCATACTCTAATAACTGAAATAATTGTCTGGTGAAAATAAAAAATGCAGGTTTTATTCATTGTTGTGCATTCAACCAGTAGCTATTAGTCTTTTAAAAATGATAACAGGCGAGCCAATGTTCATAACTAAATTTGTTATGCGAGTACAATTGAGTCCAAAATGATGTATATGATAACAGAAGTTGTTGCTTGTATGATACCGAACATATGAATCAGTCAAAAGAGACGAGATAATCAAGTCAATCAAACATGGCAAGTTGATTTTGTTTCTGTTTCAGACAGTTAATCTTATATGAAATCATTGTTTGCATTTTTTCACGTAGATGGACTTCGATTTACGTCTCGTGTAAAAATAATAATTTCTAAGTGTGTAACGGTTATTTTCTAATGAACTGAATCGTTTGAGTCCTGTAGATCGGAGAGGGTTACTGTGGCAACAAATTGGACACAAAGAATGGTAAGAAGGGCATTGAGCTTACTAATATAGCCTTTAGAGTGGGAACTATAGTTTTCCAGATTTTTGTTTCTGAAGAATATTCTACATATTTAAATTTTTTCTATAGCGAGTTTCACATTTTTATGTCATCATCTGTGTTATTTTATTAGCCTCCTTTTTTTTAACTGATTTACATACAAAATTAAGCGTTTCTAACACAGTTTACATTAAAATTTATAAGCCTTTCCTTACCTACCTTAAGATTAGTTATACACAGCAAAAACCTGAATTGTGGTGTAAATAGTGTGCCTTGTAAAATTGTATGTCATTCTACATGAAACAGCAACTTGCAACAAATATTTCTATGAAAGATGTACTTTTGCAGACAATATTTTGGACAACGTTCGAAATGTCTCATAACATAACGCTATTTATAATGTAAAATTATATGTTTCGTGATGTTCCTTTTAAGTGCATGATATTCAACAGATATATACACTATTTTTTTTCGAGCTTTATAGTGTCACATGTTGAATCGCCATATGAATTCACTTTGACTCTTTAGGAAGGGTTTGGTGAGAGCATTTTTTTTTCATTTATCAGAACAAAGTTGGTTAACATCCATATTCGTTACACTATACAACGCCTTGTTGAAGATTTTCTACTTAAATATCATACAAATACCATACTAAACGTCAAATTTTTAACGGGTAGACGGGTGATGCTTTCCGCTTGAAAGACTAGAGAATAGATTGTGGATTATGAAATAATAGATTAGATTAAGTTGAAATATTTCTCTTTACTGCTCTAAAAAAGTCTAGAAATATAGAATTTAACATGTTTTTCAACAAAGTTACTTGAATCAAATTCAGCAACAACTATGTTCTAGATGTAGTTGTTTCCAAAAGAAACAAAATAATAACAATAAAAGCTGTTAAGGATGTATTATTTCGTGTTTTTTAAATTAGCGATTGGTAGATGGGATTTCACAAATTAAACCACTTTTTGTTATCATCTCTTTTTTGAAAAAAAAAACACTTTTAAAAATATACTTAACGAGCATATTAAGAAGAAAAAACCATTGTTTTCAACAATGCCAATTCAAAATAACACGTCACACTAAAAAAAAATGTGAGCTGAAATTGTTTTTCAAACTATCACAAGTAAATGCGAGTAAATTCCTTTTAATTTCACTAGAAAAGGCTTATGTTTTGACAGATAGGCTTAGGTCAGTTAGAGAAAAAGACGTAGAATAAATTTAAGATAACTTCATTTTAAATTCAAGTAGATTAAGTAAGAGAGTGTTAATCAAACTCATATTTTAGTTCTAAGTGAAATATGGAAGCAAAAATTCACCAATTCGACCTTAGATTAATACAGTTACCCTGATATTCATCAACGTCGAGTACTGGTGGCGTAATTTTTATTTTCCATACCATGTACATTAGGGTGCCAATGGAATGTATGAGAAACAAAATTTCCATCCAATTTCAAAAAACAACATTTCTCATATATTTCAATACCCATAAATATGACCATAGGCAAAATTTGAGCTCAATCGGACATGGTTTAAGAGTGCCTCTAATCGATTCAAGGTTTTGACATTTCTACCGATGAAAATATTCCCAAGGAAAAATCGAGAATCGGATTTTTTTTTCGATACAAAATGACTTAAAAATGCATCAATCATCGAGATCTGATGTTATTTTGACTTTTTGGTTGGTGTTTAAAACATTTGATCTCCGAAAATATTTGATCATAACAAAATATTAGCGATGTTGATCGTTTTTGAGTTATATTTTTTTTAAATTTATCAAGTCTTATATTTTCCTTCGAGGTTCTCGCGTTTTCAAGCAACTAGGCCACCATGGTCCCATGAGATTATATCTAGATAAACATGTCAAATGATCTTATTTGCAAGTGAGAGGCTCTCTTTGTTTACTTTCTCTTTTGATTATTACAACGGCATGGTAGGGGTTCACCCTAAAGTCGCGTTACAAGTCAAAACATGATTGAATTTAGTAGCATTCTACCCACAGAAAGCAGCAGTCTATTTAGAATCTTGCAAATTTATTAACGAAAATAGATATTAATCAAATACAGTCCCTCATTTGCAGATAAGACACTTTGAAATGTTTATCCAGTTTTATATTATAACTTTGTCAAATCAAATTAAATATGATCTTTTGCAATATGTAAACATGTTCGTTTACTTGTGGTAGCAAAATGTCAATATAAATTATTCATGAAAAATAAGTATAGGTTTAAAAATCGTGTCAAGTTATGAGACATTTCATTTAACGAAATTTGTTTGCAGGTTTTTACTTCATTTATTTCTTCTGTGTGTAGGGTGCAACAATAGCGATTAGTGACGTTTAAAGTACGCACACGCCCGTTTCATTTTACTCAATTTTTTATTACAATTGTATACTATCTCTTTATTTTCTCTCACGGAAATGTTACTCAATTTACGTTAAAAAAGTGGATCTACTCAATTTATGAGTGGATCCACTTTTTACGAAAGTTGAGTAACATTTCCGCGAGAGAAAAAGGGAATGTTCATAAACCACGTAGACTCATTTTTGAAAATCTCAGACCCCCCTAACCAACCTAACCTCAAAATGCATGGAATCAGATCTGTCTGACAACGATTTGTAATGTTTTTACCTCGAAATTGCACTACCACACTCTCACCGAGCCCACTTCAACAACCGAATGTGATAATCTCTATGGGATTAGCTTATGCGAGAAAGAATAAATCGACATGGAGTTTTCATAAGGGTCGCAAACTTTGCTCAAGTAATCTACCACTTCTAATGTAAAGGAGAACTACTCTTCTATACGATCATCGTGGAATTCACTATGAATTAAGTTAGCATTCTCGATCAATTTGCGTAAGAAACCATTATTTACGTTTGTGACATTGGCCTTTATGAAAACTCCATGTCGAAATCTCGACAAGTTATTCAAAACAACGTATCTGATTTTGCTAACACAAAGGTAAACAAGGATTCAACCGTAAAATTCTTAAACTAGGACCAACACTACAAATAATAATATTTCCCTAACATGATGGTGATGTTAGTTTCCTGGGGGGTGCTGAGGTTTTAAGAATTCTTTTTGTTTGTTTATAAAATTAGATACATCGTTTTGTTATTCAAGTTATTCAAGTTGTCGAGAAATGCATACAGCCCATTATTGCAGTTTTCACTCACATAATAACCATTCTGACCAACGTCAGAAAAGTTTTGGGAAGGAAAATATCAAAGTAAACTGCGCTTTGCAAGAGACGAGTTTTCATTCTGCTAGTAAATATTTGGCTTTTTCCAACGGAAATTCACTGAATTCTTTTATTTCCAGACGAATTTTGGATACTTCAAGGACAGTTAAATGATTGATTGTGATTTAAATGATTTCATGTTTACCTTTAAAGTGCAATCCATCTGATCCAGTTGGTAATTTTTGGCAGGTGAAAGACGTTGAAATTGGTCATCAACCCCGTAAGTCAATAATGACATAGCCTTCTCGAAAAAATCCCTGGCAAAATTAACATTAATATTTTTAGCCCCACAGTTCTTCACGAACAAGTACAATCACCTCTCGACAAATTCGCTGAATCACCACGCGACCCCATTTCCCAAGGATTGGTTATGCATCATCGCAGCGGCATGGATCAGCGCCATCATCATCCCTTCGATCATCCAACCGGTTCATCATGGACCGAGCCGAACGGCAAGAAACCCGAGACCCTGGACCAAACCCCGTACCAATTCTCACCCACATCGGCGGATTGAACATTGGTTCCAACCCAGCCGTCCGGCATCTGGTTCGCACGACGTCGACTTAAACCTCCAACTCACGGAGCCGTCGTCCATCGAATGTCGTCGTCATCCGATTCCAACTCAGCCAGTCCGCCAGCCAGGCCAACGCGTATTATTTCAC
>JAHHFK020005990.1:0-70004 GCA_024533555.2 Aedes koreicus
ATGGTACAGAGTCCCTGAACCATCATTGTAAATTCAAAGAATTGAGAACACTTTCAACAACCATCATGCTCTGCCTCAACCAGCCGAAGACGTCCAGCGAATTGATCCAAATAATCACCTAAATGGTAGCAGTGGTTGTTCAAATTTCAATTAATCAGGTTTCAACGAGCCAGTTTCTGTTGCCGATGCATGGTTTCATGAGTTTATCGAGTCAGTCAACGAAACAACGAAACCCGAAAAAGAACCATCGAGAAGTTCTAACCCTCAGCTAGTATGTGAACAAAGTGACCGATTGCGAAATATTCTGAACTATTGAATTCATTTGAACTTGACTCCGACTTGGAAAATTCAAAATCGAAGATTCCAACAAGCTATGCTATTCGCGAACAAACAAGAAAACTCGTTTCCAAAGATCACGATTCAATTGATAAACTTCTCATTCATCTCAAGCTGATAAATTTCCTTATTATGGAACAGCAGTGAAATATCATTTTCAACTACTTCTATTCAATTTCACAGCCTGCCGAAAGCTATCGGACCTATCAATACTTTCTCTTCACATCTTTGGTTCTAGCAGAAATTGCTTTCCACTCCTAGGGTTGCATGTTGATAAGAAGGATATTTCCAATTTCAAACATTATAATTGATTACGTGCTTCATGCAACAACAAAAAACATGATTAGTTAAATGTATATAGTCATTATAAGATACTGTTTTCAAACGTTCTTAATGTCGATGATAATCCTTAGAATTTTGTCGATTAATTTAAGGATTATAAAAGAAACCATGTGAATTATTCGGTCCAGAATCATCCAAACCTAATTCATTAAAAGGAAATCATCCAATTTATGAAAACGATCGGGCTGAAGACTGAACCGACCCAGAATCGAACATATTCTCTTAAAACAAGAAGTTTGAAAGGTGACGAAAAATTTGTCACGCCAATATTGCAATTTTTACAATCATATCTTGAGAAAACGGCATTATTCGTTAAAATCAAATATGTCTATCTTGACAAATGGACCGTTTAATAAAATACATGATACCATGCAAGTATATACTAGCTACTGGATACACCCAAATGACATGATAAAATGTTCATTTTTCATCATTACTCTACCGTTTAGTGCCTTAACAAACGAAGCATTCGTAGTATTTTTATTAAATTGAACCCGAGTTGTTAATATGACTGCTTGGATACCACAGAGAGCCACCACGCTATCACCACGAATCATAGTTTTTATTTCCTTTCCTAAACTTGCCATTATGTGACTCCAAGCTCTTACTCAAACTTTTTCTGCATCCTGATCCACAACATATTTTATAAAATAAACAAAAGCTTGTTGACTTGCTACACAGAGATTGAGGATAAACATGTTAATGTGTAGTGTGTATAACCAAGTCCCATGATAACTTGCTAATATGACTGTGTGGTTACCATGAAGAACCGTAACGATGTCGTACATGGTTCGAATCTCGATGATGAATCTTGGTTGTTCAGACTCCAATCCCACACTCTCAACTAAATAATAAACTGCACCACCGCACTCACACATTGAGATTTTGCGAATCAAATTGATTTTTTTTTTTGTGTACATTTTTTCTCCAAGCCACGAAGTAATGCGAAGTTGCTATATAACCTTGCTTTTATATTTAGATGTATTATTACTGAAATTTTCAATAGCCGATTAACACCGATGTTGACTACGTCTGATATTTTTGAAGAGGTCTTTGTTACCTGAGTTCCGGCAAATTTTTAATTCGTTAGCTGAAATTTTTCAGTTTGAATTCCGAGTATAGGTAAACTCCAATACCATCATAATTGCTTTTTCAAATCTTGCCAATTAGAATTTAGTTTGTAGGTCAATTTTAAACTTTGAAGAATGTTGATTCGGAGGCACCACAGAAGTAAGGTAAGTAGCAGGTATAAATCTCATAATAAAAAAATTTAGGGTACATTGTTCGCTGCTAGAAAATGTTTTGCCTATGAGTAGTATTCCATTCGAACTATTACTTGCAGTGCTGAAGACTATTTTCAACCACAACCCCACGATACCGAGTGAAAATTCCCGTAAAAAAACTAACTCGTGACTAGTATGCACTTTCAGCCACTCGAGACAAGAGTGCCTTCAGCATGTTTTCTGGCATCTGTTCAAACACCTCCAATCAAAACTGTCAAGTGCCTTTATCCTTTCAGCTAGCCAACATCAAAGGAGATCCGTACTTCGGTACGCAGAGGGGAAAGGCTAGATTGCACAACGCAAAAATGGCAAAGGAGCCGAACAACACCTAGTGATTGTGAAAGTATGCCAATCAATGTCTTTCGTCACCTTTTTGACTATTAGCTATAGGATCAAGTCTGAGAGTCAAAGCCATGAGCCAAAACGGTGCCAAACATCATCGTACGGTGACAGCTCTCTTTGCGAGTTCCCAAGAGGTATCTGGTTGTATTCCATTGTTCTTGTTGAGTAGAACAAAGAAGCTTCAATCCAGAAACTCTTTGCATTCGCTTCCATCTTTTTATGTTTCTTGCAAAGAAGCATAAAGATGTAGATTAAAAAAAATATTTTATGATTCGTGACCTTAGATTCATTTCCAACTCATAGCGTATAGCTTTTTCAATATTCCAAAATTTCAAAAACATTACCAATTTTAGTGATAATCAATTTCTAAATGACCATATTAGATTAATTGATGGTTTGTTTAGATGCAAAGGTCGAAAAATCACATTCGATCCCTTTCTTGTCATAGAATTAGTGAGAATGGTCAAATCTCACCATAGGTGACTCAAGTTAGGTTGCCTTTGGTTGTGCAGAATATGCTTTTGATTTTCGCTGCTCTGTGACCGGTGTGTGACACAAAACAGGATAATCTAGATGTACATGACGGGATGGCCGTGCTTCCTGCAGAAATATTCACAGACGGAATCTTTTGCATCTTGTGAGTGCATACTCTTGCTGTGCACCTATAGTAAGAAAACAAAGGAAAAATCAAGCCTTTGCCTTCAATTTACCCTTGGCAAATGTTAGAGGATCAAATATTTGCGAAACTTGTTTGAACCATGCTACATTGTGTGCTGCCGGTGAACGCTGGTTGCCGAAAGGAGTCATTGAATTGAGATGGTGGCATACATACAGTACGACTCCAGTGTTTCATCTGAGTTGTTGGTTCTTCTTGCATATGTGAGTATTAAATTTGACGCAAATCCGAACATATATCTTGTTTGGAAATCGAATTTGTTTTGTACCTATTATGATGGTGTAATGATGAGGCTAGGAAATATATTCAACAAAACGTTGTTTCACATTTATGGTTATGTGAACTTTTTTGAGAAAAAATATTCCAGTTATCGTCATATTATTTAACTTCCCTTCCTCTCCGACGAAGCTGGGAGTCCAAATCTTAACCTGAGATAAACCAATAATAACGTAAGGAAATATGAGCGCCTGTAGTGAAACATCTGTTTAAAGACAAAGGCTATTAAGAAATTCTCATCCTGGAATATGTTGGACAGAAAGGCCCATTAAGAATGATAAAATTCATTCGGTTCATATCAGTCAATGGTAAATAACCAAACAGGGTAATCGAAATAACGGGGGCTTACTTATCATAACGGGGGCTTACTTATATTGCTCGATACGACTTGGAATGAGAAAAAGTAGGTAAACACATGTTGTCCCCCTACAGCAGCCATTCAAACTTCCTCACATTTTAGAAATAGCAAGTAGGCCCCACAAAAGTCAGGTTGTTATTCATCCGGACGCCATTTCATTCCAGTTTTTTCCTCGATACGCTCCTATTCTCTCACTGGGAACATCGAAAACAATCGTTTTCCTTTGGCAATAAAATCATTAAAGTTTAATTGTCTCCCGCTCCGAATCGAATTTATCGTTAATTTTAAATGTTTGCGTGTTTTAAATGTTCTGCCTCACCTCCTCTGGCAATGCACACTCGATTTCCTGCGGTTCAATCGATCCGATTCAGGATTGCAGCAGAGAATATGACGGTGACACTATGTAGGGTTATGCGCTCCATTCTCAGACGGGTTTTCAATGATTGAAGCATCGTATCCGCAATAAGCACATACAACCTTCTAGACCCAAGCTTAATAAAGATAAATTTTCATTGAAAACCCCAAATACATCCCGTTGTCCGAGATAAGAACCCGCAGCCCTAAATAGTTGATTGAACGAAAACGCAATTGGTTCGGAAAATTTCCTCCCCGTTTCCAATGACGCAACCTAGCGCAGGCAGGTACTCAAGGGTTGTGAAATGTATTCAGTGGTGGCAGCAGCAGCAGGAGCACAAAATATGCGGTAGAATGTATTGGCTTAATGGTTTACGCCACCTGACGGCAGATGGAGTGGGATAAATTATACCCGAAAGGAGTCGAACGGCAGGGATAACATTTCCGGAACGAGTGTTTGGCGCAATTTTGAGAGTACTTTTATTTGCGAGAGTACATTAAAGATGATTAGCGGGAAATCAACGCCATGCGGGTAATGTCTGATCGGAGTTGTTGGTGAACGGTGCAAATTGATGGAAACAATTCTACGATGGGGTTCGTTATGAATGATTTGTAAATATTGGTCCATTTCGGTTTGGCTGAATGCCAATATTATGCTTGATGTGTTGACTCTCCTGTACAGTTTTTTTTTTTTTTCAATCCGCAATCTTGGAGCTTTTGAGTTGGTTACAACCAATTAAAACGGAATTAAAATGAAATTACTCAACTCACTTTTAACTTTAGAGAGGGTTTTCGATTAATGAATAAAACATACAGAAAAATAATATCAACGAGAATCTGGTGAAAATTTACAACCAGCTTAATCAAGCTGTTTATATTGCCTTTGATGAGCGCAACTCAGAAACCGAATCCAGCCCAACAAAATGTTCAACTATGTTAAAATTAAACTGAAATCGGACAATTGTTTGACAATTCCATCGAAATTGCACCTCTATAAAAATGTGGAGAATAACTAATCAGAAATTTTCAATCTATTTCTATATTTCTATCACTAAACAATCTACCGAATATTTCTTTTTTTTTTCTAGAATTTAGAAGAGATATTAGTATAAATGATATAGATGCGCATGACATAAGGGAAGCATTGAAAACATAGGATGTCTCTAAAGGTTGTGAGCCTGATGATGTTCCACCAATTTTTATGAAAAAATTATGTTTGAGTGTGCATAGTTATGGAGATTACAACTCCCTCATTTTAACTTTTCAATATGTCGCTTTAAACCGGCATTTTCCTCAATTCGCGGAAAAGTTCCTATCTATTTTTGAAAGTGGTCAGCAATCAGACATTCAAAATTATCTCTTGCATTTCAAAATTTTAAGAAGCGATCATCAATAAAAAATTGTTTTCTTAAATCAAAAACAGAATCACGACCATGCGACATGGGTTCTTAAACTAATACAAATTTACTCGAATTCGTCAACTATTCATTGGATGCAATGCAAAACGGAATCCATGTTGATGCTTTTCATGCTGACTTCAGCAAGGTATCTGAAAAGAAGCCATTATCAATGATTTGCATTTTCCCAACTTGGACGGGTACTCCGTATGAAGTGAATCACTTTGTTCGGAGAGCAGGCCTAGACTTCATCAGGTTCTGGAATACTGTTGTCTAGAAATCTGCGCCATTGATTGAATAGTGCCGCATAGCTACACAATAAATGTTCCGAACTTTCGCTCTGTACATGGTGGTGTTCAATGGTGTTCATCCAGTTAATTTGTATTTTAGAATTTTCCCATAATTTAAACTCATTTTTAAGAGAAGAAGTTGAAAAGAGAATGGTAGCAAGCACTGCCCGCGGACAGTTCAGTATTCGTGAGCTGTCACATTTTGTCTCTGCTTATGGGGATTTATTCACATGGTACTGATTTTTATGGAAGATACGATTTAAATTTTGTGATTGGGAAACTAGGAGAATTTAAAATTATCACTTCATATGATCACTTTAAAAATATAATAATAAAATATTGAAGCACTTTTTCAAGATTATCACTGGTAAACGCGAGCCAATTCTTTTAAATTCCACTAGAGGAATTTAATGAAATTTGCTCGCGTTTACTAGTGATAATTTTGAAAAAGTGCTTCAATATTTTATTCTTATTTTTTTAAAGTGATCATATGAAGCGTTAATTTTAAATTTTTCACAATCACAATCGTTCTTCTTATACGCTCAAAAAGTTTTTTTTAAATAGTGTTTTTTTAAAAAGTGAAAGTAAATTTAATGAAAAATGCTCAGAAAAGTGCAGTTTACAAATTAAACAATAAAAAGTGAACCTATGCAAGCAGCTATTTTTGTCTTGAAGAGGACGAGACGCGTACAATTTCAGTGACGAAGAACCACTTCCGGAATTGTGCGGATCACTACTTATAGTCTAGTTCTATGTTTTTGCAAACTTTCTATCATACACGACATAACCAGTGCTACCAATGACGTTAAAAAAATGTGTGGAAATGTGTATTTAAGCCAAAAATTTGCTCTATATACTTAAATAAAACTCAAATAGGAAATAGTATATGTGTACACTTATGAATAAGCACTGGATGAACTCCATCCAAACCAGGAGATTTGAATGGTTCAAATGAGTCTTTTGCTCATTCAAGCTTGTAAACACTATATTTTTTAAATTTACAATCTCCATGTAGGACGTTCCAGATCCATGAAAGGAGCCCAAATCATTAGCTATGTCATCATTATTTAAATGTGACTCGGAGCATATTTCATGCTCTGTAATACAAGAGAGACATGGAAAGTGAGTTTGCCTCATGATGGTTCCTTTACTATGACTGATAGGGAAACCTTAGAAGTGAGGTTTTTAAAGGAACCATCTGTCTTTTGAAGTTATCTTAGACCATTTGTGTAATCTTTTAATATGCTCATTCTTCTTGCAAACTGCAATGGGAATTGAGCTAGATTTTCTTAAATGACTCAAGTCTTATCTTACTGACCGACACCAAAGAGTCAGATTAATAGGCAAGTATTCGAATCCTATTCAAGTTATTTAAGGAACCCCTCCCATTCTTGCTCTCTTTTATTTATACTATTTGTAAATGACGTTTCCCTCATTTTAAATAACTTTAAAAATGCCCATTTATGCCAACGATGGGATAAATTAGAGATCTCTTAAGAGATTTTTAAAAAAAAAGATTAGACTATTCAAAACTCATGTACTTTTTTATATTTGATGCAAAGAAAAGCCTGCAGCAGCTAAATGTCCAAAAACGTTACTCAAAATCAATAAGTAGGAGGTGGAACACACCAGACTGTTGATTCTATTTAAGAAGTCAGCCAGTAGAAAAGTGCAAACAGATGAAGGATTAAGGTGTTATTTTAGATGAGAAACTAACATTCATGGACCTCTATGAAACAATCATCAGTAAAGCAAATAACATGCTTGGATTTATAAAACGATTAAGCCACATGACCCCCACGACCCATACACTGTGGAAACATTGTACATTGCATATATGAGGTCAATACTAGAGTGTTATAGCGTAAAAAAAATGTCCTTACCATCTTATAAAGCGTCAAAAATGAGCAATGGTCTCAGTTTTACACGATACCATTTCACATCGTATTGATTCTGAAGAAGTTCTATTAAAACTTAAATTTTACACACCCAGTCGGAAACAACGAAATCGTTTTAACTACAAGCCACTATCATACAAATTCTGTTAAATTTGGGCCTTTGAATTGCAAAACCATTGACTTTAGCAATACTTATATCCGCTAATAAACTATTCAAAAATGTGCTAAAGATTGTCCTCGAAAAAAAATGCAACCCTTTCTTCTGTGTATTACAATTTATTGCATGAGTAAAATTTTATAAATTGTTTTGGTAAAACTATTTGAAGGTGTAATATGTACATGTACAAAATTTCATTAAAATCTGTCAAGTGGTTATTGAGATGGCTTTCAAGCAAGAAGTGCTTCGACAGTAAAATAACGACTGTTCCAGAAAGTATAAGCACACCTTATTTTAACGGTCACTTTGAATATAATGAAATATTTCAACATGTTTTGGCTGCGTCCTTTGTTTGCACATTTCTGAATGACAGCATCAAAATCCCGCGCCTGAAAGGTTGATGCAGCCGAAACTCTTCGTAATGGACGACAAAACGTACATTAAAGTAGTCGCCAAGCAGATCTTGACCTAGAGTTTTTCGTCGGCTAGTCCCGCCATGATGTTTCGGAAAAGTTTCGGCAGAAGATGGTCGACAAATTTGTCAAGAAGTACTTTATGTGGCTGGTGAAGTGTGGTTGCGGGAAATTTCAGCAAGCCGTACATAACGACCAGCAAAAATTCCTCCAATGCGCCCGAAGACACTCTGTTTTGGCCAGATCTGGCATCGTGCCATTACGCTAAACCGATGATGTAGTGGTACGAATCCAACGATTGTTGTTTTTGTACCAAAGGAGGCAAATCCAGCAAACTCGCCAAAACTTCATTCAATAGAAAAATTCTGGGTGATTATGAAGGGCAAGTTCTGAAAAACAGGGAAGGTCATCAAATTCGGCAAGGATTTGAAGAAAGAGTGTCAAAAAGATGGCGCAAGTGTTGCATAGGATTTGACGGGTAGCGTTAAGTCCAAGGAGCGGGCATTTAGCTTAGGAGTGGCGGTTGAATAATCAAACTTTGCAAAAATATTGCTTATATGTGTTTATTTATTGATGGTTCTTGTGACGAAACATTTACTCCACTTTCCACAGGTGCAGATAGCCTGCCGAATGAGGTGGTTCGATGCAATAAAAAATATTGACATTTTATTCGTTTTGAAACGATCATCTCCTTTGAATTCATCTTTCCGGGTAAAACTTCTGTTCTGGAATTTGTTTCTTTATAGCACACTTCTTAAAAACCAGTCAAGGTGACTGCTTTATGAGTCAATTAAGTCACAATCAAGTTGCTGCAACAATATCTGACCGTTATGTTTTGCTTGGGGTGGAGGTCAGCTTTGCTGTATGTTTCGTCATCCATTTCATCATCCATCACACAGCAACTGTATCTGGTCAACATATCCGTGTAGAGCTTCCTAGCAAGGGTTTTGGCAACAGTTTGCTGCCGTTCATCACGGTCAGGAAAGTACTGCCCAACAAACAAACGAAAGTAGTAAATAAGCATACTAGCTTTATTAAAGCTGAATTACGACTTTCATACCTGAATAAAAAATCTGGCTGAAATATATGCTGAATAACCATGTTCTCAATTGAAATATTAACATTAACTCAAGTGTTTCATTTTGTTTGAATAACATGCTTAGTAAAAGCTATTTTAGTATTTATATGTAACTAAATTTACACAATTCAACAAAGAGATGAATAACAGTTTATAAATCTGTTTAAATATCGTTTATATAGCCTAGCTAATAAAACCTGATATTGAATTGAATAAAAGCTGTAATTTACATCGCTATTCAACTGATCCAAATATAAGCTGAAGAAAAATAATACAAAAGGTTTACACAGGTGTCTTAGTTGACTTTTATTCAACCACTGAACAATTAGTTGAAATACAGTTTATGCCTCTAATGTAACGCCTTTTTACTAGCTTTGACAATTAAACTTTATATTAAGTTGAATAATAGCTGTGGTGTAAACCAATAGTCAGCAAAATATACTACAATTAAAATAAAAGTCGTTTAAATGCCGTAGTTAAGCCTCCGAACTGTTCGTAATTTTGGTTCATCATTATTTCTTCTACGACTTTAAGTTATTAAGATATGGATAAATGAAATAGATATTCATTGAATTCAATTAATTTTTATGTTTTCGTTTATGAGTTGTTCATTTTTAGTGCCGGTGAAAAAGTATTCATCTGTTTTCAAGAGTTGGAATTATAGTCAACTGCTTGGAGCAAATAGCTCACAGGCTACTCTTTACATTGCCCATCCGAATATAAAACAGCGCAGTGTTAAAACATTGTCATATCTTTTAATCGTCTCTTGTTCAGCATGCCCTTTTCAGTAATGCACGTAGTAAAACCGAACATCCAATATCAAAGCTTGTGTACAGCTTGCTATTACAGACGTTTAATAACAACATTTAGAAGGTTTAACTGAGCACAGATGTTGCTTATTTACATACAACGCTATAAAAAGAATATCATTGTAGCTCAATGAAAGCATCTCTTCTGCTTCTATTCAATATATAACATTGAGCTTATATAGACGATTCGTTTATACTTCATTCAATTCTAGGATAGCGCAGTTGGTATGTCTCGTAGTTGAGGATACGAAATTTAATGGTTCAAATCTCGCTATTAAATGTTAATAAATAAATGTTACATAATGTTTCTGATAATGTACATGTAAAATATCAAATTAAATATCCATAGTATAAAATGTCTTTGCGAAACGCTGAACTTGTTGGCAATATCACATGTTGAAATGTTGGGATTTCTGGTGAATTAGCCTAAACCTTTCCCTCCGTCTTTCTACATGCTCTCCCCAATTTCCTTCCTGCTCCACGCTTGTGATCCAAAGTCAACCGATCGTTGAGCGGTTTTAGTACTTTTGAGATGGTTGAATTACAGATTTCCAGCGTACTTCCCAAATCACGATAGCACAGCTCCGGAATTTCCATGTGAACGAATCAATTTTTTTTTCACGCGTCTCCACATGATTCATGGTCGCAACAAACCAAACGATTGGGCAATTCCAGATGAAAACAATACACTTCAAAGAGGAACTGTGCAAAATTTAGTTAGTTTCTGTCTGGGAAAAAATGTTACTGCCAGTTGTAAGTGTTGCAATAATTTCGTTTTCGCCCGTTAGTACAGCAAGCGTGATCACATATATTGTATTCACCCTAGTCTTGTATGTTCCCATGTATGTGTGTTACTTTCACATGACATGACTGTTTTCATGTGTATAACGGTTAAGTTAACACACTTCCAGATTCTTAAATAATCAAACCTGGTGCGTTTACATTGTATAAAAAGGTAACAACTGGTCAGATCATATCATATTTCGCTGTTCTTCAATAGACTCACGCCTCTGAAATTGCGTTGTTCTCTTTGCAATACACTCTTCATCTCTGTTTGTTGTATTTTTTTTTCTCGCTAATGAAAAAATGTGTTCTTGAGGCTAAATCTTTGTTTGTCGTGAGATAGGCAGTGAAAAGCATACTCTAGTCAATGAAATCTATTGAACCATCTACAATTAGAACAATCGCAAACCTTGGATTACGGTTTCAAGTTTTTGGTGGCACGGGGGCCGAATTGGCCAAGGGGCTAAAAAGTAACTTAATAAAGTAATAAAAAAAATTGCATGTAGTCTCGTGTGATATTTTATTTGTGTTATTTTTTTTGTATATGAGGGGGGTGGATGTGGTGGTGTGTATGGGAGGGGCGGGGAGGGGGGGGGGGCCGTTGCCCCCCCCCCTAAGTTTTGATTTTATTTTTAGAATTTTATTATTTGTTTCAATATATTATTATTTATTTTTTATCTCTAGAAGGTTGCAAGGTAACTTGTTGCAATACAGTTGATGTTTCTCCAATACTACTCAATTAAGTCACAATCAAGTCACTGTAACCAAATATGACGATTTTGTGTTGCTTGGGATGTTTGTCAGATTGCTCCTTTGCCTAAATAAAAAAGCCAAATTACGCGAAGTTGCCTCGATTTTGTAACAAGTTGTAGCAAAAAAGCGTAAAAAATTGACATCCATGAGAAAAAAGTTGTAATTATATAATAGTTTTTAAATAGTAACGAGTAACAATTTTATTACAATATTTTTCCTTTAACCTAGAACCCAACCTATGTAGCCTAAAGTATCTAAAAACCCCAAGCAGCACACAACAGTCAAAACTGGTTTCAGCAGCTCTATTGTGACTTAATTGAGTCACAGAGCAGTCACCTTTACTGGGTTGAAACAAATGTGCTACTAGGGAAATATCTCTTAATCTGTAATGTTAGCTATTAGATAAGCATTGATTGATTTTTTTCCCCGCTAGCTGAAAGTTGAAGAAGCTATGCTCAATAAAATGTTCAGTTCTTGGTTAATCAAAAAACTGAATATTCAAACCTATGCTATAGCTTTCAGAAGCCAAATACTACTAGATTAAGAAACACAGTTGATAGTTAGAAAAAGTATCAACGAAACATATTTATTTGAACTATTCATGGCATGGGTCAAACCGCCCCGTTACCCCGCTTTCCCCGTTTTAGGGTACTGTAGTTTCGTATTATTGAGAATATATGTTGATCATATCTTACAGTTTGAGTCAGCGTGTGAGAAGCAGAACAGCAAGCTAGTCAGGGCGAGAAGTTGCAGTTGTCTTATCCTATTCAAATAATTTATCCGTTTTTATGAGCATGAGCAGGATAATGAGAATGATTGACCGCCCGAAGTTGTTATTCCGTTACTGCCAGTTCAGCTGTTATTACTCAGAAGATCAACAGATGATGCAAACATGCTCAATGTGTAAAACTGGTGATCCCAAACTAAGGCAATACCGGCGCTGGCCTCGCCCGAATGCAGGTCAAATAAGGAAAGGGTAGGAATGCGTTAACGTTTATTTGGACGTTTTATTGGAAGCCGAGACCACCGCCGCACTTCCACGAGAAATCACTGGGATTTTGGATGACAAGATTGGGTGGCAGCAGGGTTCGTTTTGGTAAACAATAAGCTGAATTCACGTTTCGTTTAGTAAAATATTTAAATACTAGTACCGATTTCTGATTTGAACCGATTACAACAGTAAGGATGCTATTGGGGCCACACACAAAGTGTAATGGTGTTTTTTCATCGGAAAAACAAGATGATTTTTTATAATGTTGGAAATCCGATTTGATCTGAGTTAAACCAATAATAAGGATGCTATTGGAGCCACTCACAAAGTGTGATGGTGGTTTTCCGTTAGGAAAACAAGGATAATTTTATGAACGCTTGAGAGACGCTTTGTTGTTCTCTTACTGTGCTCACTCGATCACTCGTTACACCGAATTATAGATAACCGAAACAACACGAAACGCGCCATGCTCGATAGGAAAATAGTGCGTAATAAAGCATCGACACAACCTTTCACAGCCGATGCTCGAACCAAACTCTTTTTTCGTAACTTACAATTTTTACTACTGTATTCTACAATCTATTGCACTGCTGTAACTAATAACTGTATCAATCAAGTTGAAGTGTCTAATGAACAATCTATGCTAATCCATTAAAAATTGAAATTGAGGGATTTCGTAAAAATAAGAGTCCGTAGATGCATTTTGTGCCTTCTGGTAACTTTATGTTTCTATTGATACCCATGCTCATCGGTTTAATACCAACCGGGAGAGACTTGGCCTTATACAAATGGATTTCATTATCTCCAGTCCGCTCAACCAATCGCAACGTTTTGTGATAGATTGGACGGATTATTATAATTTGAGATAACTCCATGCAGATGTCTTCCAAGTTTGGCAGATCGACAAGCAATCGGTGGAGAGTTTAGAGGAAGACCGGAAGAATAAGCGATGGTTCTGCGCGTGTTAACAGAAGAACCTTCATAACAAAACGAATCATCGGGTAAAATACATACGGTTTTTTTTTTTTAATTATAAGCAGTCTTAAGCAGTTATTTGATTCATTTTATCCAGAAGTACCATAAATGGACATTCGAAAGTTTTTCAAAAGTAAGTATAATATTTTCCAGCATGTAATTAAAAAAAAAACAAGCAAACAAAACAAAACGAATGTTTTTTCATGCAGCTGAAATAACCACGAATAGAAAACTATGCAAAATGGTTGTATTTCTCGAATTTGAACAACAATTTTAATGTAATTCAATGATACACCGTTTTGGGTTCATACTACTCAGATACACATGATTGCTACATATACCGTGTTTCGACAGAACGTGTTTCAGTTGGATCATATCAGATAAATCGGTTCAAATTTCAAAACGCAGATGCAGATGTGTACATAAATTATTTTTAAAATATTGAGGAATAGCTGTTGGAACGCATATGAATTTCTTTTCGTCATTGATGAATAAAATTTCTTAAATTATTTACTAACTACTCGTGTGTTGAGAATGCAAGTAGCAACAATTCAGCACAAAAAACACAGCTTGCTTACATTTGTTACTTACGTCGTTTTAAAAGGTTATGTTTGATGTTCCTGTTTAGAAAATATCAGATAAAATAATTATACTAAAGGTGAGCAAAGGGGACACAAACCATAAGCTATAAACCACCAAAACTCAAAATGTATGTTTGTTAAAAGCTAATCACTTATTATTTGAACAGCCATTAAAAAAATATAATCTATTCAACCGGTGTGAGCATGGTGAGTAAAAAACGGTTTTTCTTCTGTGTTGCTTTGGGTGAGAGGGTCGCGGATGAAAAGTACATTTTCAGTACAAACTGCAAACAAATTCGGTGGTTATTCTATACAAAAATCCAACATGATCCGTTAAATGTTTGGCATTCAATGTGGTTTGATTTAAAAACATGGGAAAAATCGAAAGTTTTTAAAATCGTTTTTTTTTATTCCAGAACAAGCCTAGAATTGTTTAATCTTGTTGCAAGAAACGGACGGGTATTGTCAAATACTTTGGGTGAGAGTAGAGAAGATAATCCACCCGCATTCAGGTGTAATGTCATATAAATGGGGCTCCATTCCCGCTCCATCTGTCGGAACATGAAAATGATCCTACTCTACTGGTCCACCGGGCGTTGTATTGTCCGTTAAGTGTCCGTTAATGTTAATTGTTCAGTATGTGCAACCACTGGTTGGAGACGATGTAATTCTCTCTCTCTCTCTCTCTCTCTCTCTCTCTCTCTCTCTCTCTCTCTCTAAAAAAAAACTCGCCCCCCCCCCTATTTGAAATCCTGGCTACGCCTATGTACTGTAATATGCATTGTATTATTTTATAGCTTTTAGAGCACTTAGGTTCAACGGAAAAAGAACACTTCCGTTCGGTATCTTTTCCATCCGACCGTCGTGCAGTACGGAAGCATAATTGTAATCGCAAGTTTAATCGTAATAAACTATTTAGTTAATTAAAGAAGTGTCATGCGTGCCTCCTTCCTTCTTCGAAACATGTCAATTACCACAACATGTGCCTCTAGTTACTACGGTTTTTAGTAAGACTCTTCCAATCAATCCATCTCAAAAACTACTGCACCAATAACATTATTACTTCAATAAAATCAAACGCGCATGGATTAATTACAGTATGTGAAACGCAGACAAACAAAATTCTACAATGTAGTTTTTCAATTTTAACTTTAAAAACCCCTACGCGGAAAGAAAGTACGTGACTGCCCACGAAAACACGACCGTTATATTACCGTTGGTCTCCCGCCCATATGTCAAAAAGTGTGAATGCTGCCTCCATGCGATTTTGATGTCATCAATGGATGACAATCATTGTTCAGTGAACAAGCGAACGGTGCGGTTCGTTGTGTACGCTCTCCGTTGCTTTGGAAGTTTGTCACGCGTTGTTTCCAAGTGCAGTTTTTTTTTCTCTCGATAGTGTCCTCATCGCAGTTGATATCGAGTTTTGCTTTTTCTGAAGAAGAAAACGTGTGTTAATCAGTGCAACGACGCTATTAATTGCAATTAGCAATCGAATAGCCATATTGCTCCGCATCTATTCACGGCACGCACACCAGCAGTCCATCGTGTGTAGCGTGCAATCGTTCATCTGCCAACCACCACCGACCAGCGTCTTCATCATCGTCATCATTTTCATAGCTACAATCTAGTAAACAAATCGTGTAAAGTAGAATTCGTTGACCGCTGAAGATCAGTGATACATATAAGATAAGTTTTTGTTTCTCCTGAATACATTATAATTTAATTTTGAGTGAGTGGTGTGTGTGTGGAGAGGTGTTTTGTGGTGTGTTTTGTGTTTTTGGGGTAAAACTCCCACGTGAGAGCCATGGATGATTTGTCGGAAGACGAATCATCTATGGCGCGAAATGATGGGGTAGCTCATAAGGTTACCCGATCACGTGCTTATCCAGATGGTTCAGCTGGTCCATGGGTTGTCTTCTTTCAGCCGAAAACGAAACCTCTTAATGTATATCAGATCTCCAACGATCTGACGAAGCGATTCGTGCGGCCGTGACCGAGATAATAAAAGTGAGACCGAATAAACTTCGGGTCGTTGTGTCCAACCTTAAGCAAGCTAACGAGATTGCTGTCTCTCAGCTTTTTACACTCGAGTATTGGGTGTATATCCCAGCTCGGGGTATTGAAATTGAAGGTGTGGTCACCGAAACGAGTGTGACCCCTGAGATCCTGCTAAAGCAGGGGGTTGGTCGATTCAAGAACCACCTGCTTTCTCCAGTGAAGATACTGGATGTGATAAGACTTGGCACAGTATCGATCACTAAGGGTGAAAAGAAGTTTACACCGTCAGACTCGTTTCGTGTGACCTTCTCTGGCTCAGCCCTCCTCCAATACGTCGAGTTGGGAAAACTTCGACTACTTGTGGGGTGTTTGTTCCTCCGGGGGTTAACCTCCAAAAAAAACAGCCGGAGGGGGGAACATACCCCCTCTTGGGGCAAAAAGGGCGCCTGCTCCAACTGCGGGGAGAAACACGAGGATGGCGCCTGCGCAGACAGCACACCAAAATGCGCTTTCTGTAAGGGAACTCCTCCTCATGCTCTCTCGTCGTGCCCGGCGTACAAACAACGCGGGGAACAATTGGAACGCTCGCTAAAACAGCGTTCCAGGCAATCTTTCGCCGAAATGGTGAAAAAAGCCACACCATCACCCGATGCCAATACAAATCCCTTTGCTCCTCTGTCAGATGACGAGTCTGACTTTGATTTGGCTGAAGAGGGAACATCGTGCAGTTTTCCGGAAGGTGCCCCACGGAAGCGAAGACGCGTCCGCCCACGGAAAGTTGCTGAAAAGAAGCCCGAGACCAGCATGCCTACTTCAAAAAAGGTGGGAAAAAGGAAAATCCAATTCCTCCTGGTTTTCGTAGTACTAACTACACCCAGGACTTTCCATCTCTCCCGGGGACATCCAAAAGCCCTGATGCCCCGCTTTTAAGAACAGAAGCCCCCTCCTCAAGCGGGCTGTTCTCATTTGATAACATTGTCGAAGGTATCTTCAAGTACCTTGAAATTTCTGACCCTCTCAAAAGCATTGTATTGGCAATGCTTCCCACAGTGAAGACTTTCTTGAAGCAATTGACAATTAAGTGGCCCCTCCTTGCAGCTATCATTTCCTTCGATGGATAATTTTCCAAATGAGGTCGGGGATTTGATCACTGTTCTGCAGTGGAATTGTCGAAGTTTTGTTCCTAAATTGGAATCTTTCAAATTTTTGGCTCACAATACCGGTTGTGATGCATTTGCTATTTGTGAAACATGGCTCTCTCCCGAAATCGATCTTCCGTTTCATGATTTCAACATTATTCGTCTTGATCGTGAGGATTCACGTGGAGGAGGAGTACTTTTGGGGATCAAAAAGTGCTACTCCTTCTATAGAGTGAATTTTCCTCCTATTCCAGGTATTGAAGTTGTCGCATGTCAGGCTGTTATTAAAAATAAAAGCCTTTGCATTGCTTCCGTTTATATTCCTCCTAGAGCCTCAATAAACCAAAAACAACTTTCAGATATTTGTTCGGTTCTTCCTGCTCCGCGGTTGATCATGGGAGATTTTAACTCTCACGGTACAGGCTGGGGAGAACTGTACGACGACAACCGGTCTTCCTTGTTATATGACCTCTGTGACAACTTCAATATGACAGTTCTTAACAATGGAGAAGTAACACGTTTGGCTGGTCCATCCTCAATTGGCAGTAGATTAGACCTCACACTTTGTTCGAATTCATTATCGTTGGATTGCACATGGGATGTGATTCAAGATCCCCACGGTAGTGATCACTTGCCCATAAAAATTTCGATTGCCACCGGGTTCAATCCGTCGGAATCCATCAACGTCGCGTATGATCTTACCCGTTACATCGATTGGACAAAGTTCAGGACAGCAGTAGAGGAAGCCGTAACGACGGTAGAAGAGCTTCCACCGCTGGAGGAATATAACTTCCTCTCCAACCTGATCTTAGACAGCGCGCTTCAAGCTCAAACTCGACCAGTTCCAGGAACGTCATTTCGTAGGAAACCTCCTTCTCCATGGTGGGATCAACAGTGCACCGAGGTTTACCGTAAAAAGTCCGACGCGTTTAAAGTTTTCCGTAGACGTGGAATACCTGAGCACTTCGAAGTATACACGGCTCTCGAACGCGAACTTAAGAGTCTCATCAAGGCCAAGAAACGCGGTTACTGGCGAAGATTCGTGGACGGGCTATCGCGCGAGACGTCGATGAGTACTCTTTGGAACACGGCGCGAAGATTGCGTAACCGAACTACGAACAACGAGAGCGAAGAGTACTCGGACCAATGGATCCTCAAGTTCGCGCGAAAAGTTTGTCCAGATTCTGTGCCGGCACGGATGAATCCTCGCGAAACCACGAATTCGATAGATGAGAACAGCCAACCTTTTTCAATGGTAGAGTTCTCTCTCGCACTCCTTTCGTGTGGCAATACGGCTCCAGGGGCTGATAGGATTAAGTTCAACTTGCTTAAGAACCTCCCAGACGTCGCTAAGAGGCGCATGTTGTACTTGTTTAATCAGTTTCTGGAACTCAACATTGTACCGGATGATTGGAGACGGGTGAGAGTTATAGCCATTCAAAAACCTGGTAAACCCGCGTCTGACCACAACTCCTATCGACCCATCGCGATGTTATCTTGTATTCGAAAGTTGTTGGAGAAAATGATCCTCTTCCGTCTGGACAAATGGGTTGAGACGAATAACCTGCTTTCAGATACTCAATATGGTTTCCGTAGGGGTAAGGGAACGAACGACTGTCTCGCGTTGCTTTCCACAGATATTCAGTTAGCTTTTGCTAAAAAAGAGCAAATGGCTTCTGTGTTCTTGGACATAAAGGGGGCTTTTGATTCAGTATCTGTTGAAGTTCTATCAGATAAACTCCACGCTTGTGGCTTTTCACCATTAATGAATAATTTTTTGTATAATTTGCTGTCAGAGAAACATATGAGCTTCTCTCATGGAACCTCTACAGCTTCCCGATTTAGCTACATGGGTCTCCCCCAGGGATCATGTTTAAGCCCTCTTTTGTATAATGTTTATGTCAAAGACATTGACAGTTGTCTAAATGACAACTGTACGTTGAGACAACTTGCGGATGACGGCGTAGTGTCTGTCACGGGACCCAATGGGGTCGATCTGCAAGGACCTTTACAGGATACCTTAGACAATTTGTCTACTTGGGCTCTAGAGCTAGGTATCGAATTCTCTACGGAGAAAACTGAGTTGGTAGTTTTTTCAAGGAAGCATAACCCAGCTCAACCGAAGCTTCAAATTTGGGGTACACCGATAACTCATTCAATGTCCTTTAAATATCTTGGGGTCTGGTTCGATTCAAAGTGCACCTGGAGATCCCACATTGAGTATCTGAAGCGAAAGTGCCAGCAAAGGATCAACTTTCTTCGAACAATTACCGGGACCTGGTGGGGAGCGCATCCGCAAGATCTTCTAACGTTGTACCGGACAACGATTTTGTCGGTTATCGAATACGGTAGTTTTTGTTTTCAGTCAGCGGCTCGGTCGCACATCATAAAACTGGAACGTATTCAATATCGGTGTCTTCGTATCGCGTTAGGTTGCATGCATTCGACTCACACTATGAGTCTTGAAGTGCTGGCCGGCATGTTGCCACTCTCGGATCGGTTTACAGAGTTATCTCTCCGGCTCCTCACCAGGTGTGAAGTAATGAACCCCCAGGTAATCGAAAATTTTGAGAAGCTTCTCGAGTTGAATCCTCAAACTCGCTTCATGACTTTGTACCATTTGTACATAACACAGGATGTCAGCCCTTCGCCGAACATTTCCAATCGTGTTTGCTTCTCCGAATTCGGCAATTTGGTTCATTTTGATTTATCCATGAAGCAGGAGCTTCATGGAATCCCAGAGCATCATCGTCCTATGATTGCTCCGGTGATATTTGCTGCAAAGTTTGGCCAAGTTGATTCCACTAAATCGTTCTTCACTGACGGATCATTGATAGAGGAGTCAGCAGGCTTTGGTATATTTAATGAAATTTATAGCGCCAATCGTAAACTTCAAGCTCCTTGTTCCGTATATGTCGCTGAATTAGCGGCAATACACTTTACGCTAGAAATTGTTGCCTCACTAACACCGGATCAGTATTACATTTTCACGGATAGTCTCAGTTCTATAGAGTCTATTCGCTCCTTGAGGCCGGTAAAGCACTCCTCGTATTTTCTCATGAAAATACAGGAGCTTCTAAGTGCTTTATCTTCGCGTTATTTTATCATCACCTTTGTATGGGTCCCATCTCATTGTTCAATTCTGGGCAATGAGAAAGCGGACTCGCTGGCAAAGGTGGGCGCTATAGAAGGCGATATTTATGATCGACAAATCGCCTTTAATGAATTTTTTACTATTTTTCGTCAACAGTCACTCGTCAGCTGGCAGTATAAATGGAGTAAAGGAGATTTGGGGCGATGGCAACATTCTATCATCCCAAAGGTGTCGAAGAAATCTTGGTTTGGAGGGATGGATGTGGGTCGAGACTTCATTCGTGTGATGTCTCGCCTCATGTCCAATCATTATTCTTTGAACGCTCATTTATACCGTGTTGGGCTGAGCGACAGCAATCTCTGTGAATGTGGACAAGGTTACCAGGACGCAGATCACATTATTTGGTCATGTGCTGAGCATCGTGGAGTCAGATCTGAGCTTTATGATTCCCTTCGGGCTCGAGGTAGACAACCCAATGTACCGGTTCGAGATATTTTGGCTATACGTGATCTGGAGTTTATGAAACTCATTTATGTGTTTTTGACTAACATTAGCCTTAGATTGTAGTTAGTTTAACCTGTATGTTTACTTTAAGTTTTTTTTTCGCTGTGTTTGTGTGTGTATTTTTTTTTTCTCATTCTCAAAAATGTTAAAGTCAAAAGAAAACCTAAAGTTGTATAGTTATAAGTTTTTATCCAATTCCGAATTTAAAATAAACGTGCTTTGTAAACCACACTTCAAATTCCCGCCTATCTTCCCATCCATACAATTGTTATTCCTATTAACCTCGAGACGGCCGCGAGTAATCGGTTCTATCCCCTTAACATTAGTTTTAAGATAATTGATGTATATAAATATGAAAACTTGGCTCTGTAAAGTTGATTCGATTGAGCCTGTACAAATAAATGATTGATTAAAAAAAAAAAAAAAAAAAAAAACACTCTTATTTTTGATTGGTTGTTTTGTTCTTGTTTCACTTCAGACAAAGGACCAGGTGGCGTAGAAGGAAGGAAGGAAGATTTGTATTTAGTTAGGGAAGGAACAACCAGGCAGGGCAGGAACGCGCAGGGAGCGCTTCGTCAGGATAGTTCGCTCGGGATGGCGGCCGCGGTGGAGCGACGGGGGGGGGATAATTGAGACATCTTGTGCCTGCACGAACAGCAGACGGTTGTTCTCGTGGGGGGGGAGGATGAACCCCGTGGCGCTGGGGTAGAGATATCGGGAAGGTGGTAGCGGGAGAATACTTTAACAGAACGCCCTGTTTGATGTACAGAACAAAACAATATTTCAAATGGTCGTTGGGAGCATCTAGTCTAAGAAGGGCAAGTGATGCCTCTCTCACAGGGGGGACCTAGCGTCCTATGCGGACATGGGGCTGGGGTAGCGCCATACCGCTCACTGAAAAGAGGAGAGGGGGACATAAAATGGGGGGGGGGGAATGGTTTTGGAGGAGAGAATGGATATTTTATGGATTATTTAATCCGGGGTTCGGTTTCGGTAGCTGAATCTTCTATTTATTCGGGGTTTGGGTGTACGTGTAGGGGGAAGGGGGGCTTTTCTTAGGTTTCATAAGGTAAGCTGTTTGTTTTAGTAGGTGTGTATCATCCATTCTTAAGATGGAGTCAATACCTCAACTTAATAGTTTGTAAAGCACGGAGGAGACAGCATAATGGTATGGGCTGCTTTTACTTAGCATAGCATTGAACCTATTGCAAAGATCGATATCAGAATAGACCAACATCTGTACAAACGTATTCATGGAACAGCATACTGATTGATCAGCATAAAGTCTTGATCTCAATATCATTCACAATTGGATGAACGACATGAAACAGCCTAACAAAATAAAAATAAATCAAATCACAAGAGTTTGACCAGCTTTGGGAGACAGCTCAAGAAGGATGGTAGAGTCCAAAAGTGCAAACGACTCATTGGAAGTTTATTGCGGAGATTGGAAGAAGTTTTTGCTAAGAAAGGGTTTCCCACTTAGTATCGTTCATTAACTGAAAAAGATGATGGAATTTTAGTTTCTTTTTACTTTTCAAAAATTAAAATGTGCTATTTATATGACCAAGTAAAAATTAACATGTTTAATTAAATAAAATAAAATAAAGAAATAAAGACAAAAGTTTTCATAACGAAATAATATCAAATTTAAACAATATGAATATTAGTTCTTCCCAAACTCATTAATACGATGGCAATCGGACGTTATGTAAAACTAAAATAAAATGGATTTAACATTCCAGCTTTTTCATACACTTTTATGACAAGCAGCTGGTTGTGCTAACTACAAGACCACCACTGTAAGACCGATGAAAACTCACACATTCTTTCACACACACGCATTAACTTACGAATTCACAAAGCTGAAAATTATACCTAGTGGTGGTTCTGAGCTCCACCTTCATCATGGAATTATTTGTTTCATTCACTGCAAAGTTTTTATTCTACAGAAAAGGTGCGGGAAAACTAGTTTCAACAAAAACGCACTGAACAAGAACGCAATTGAATTCTCATCTAAATGTGGCCTCGAACGGCAAAATTTCTGAAAGTGGCGATTGTTTTTCTACTCAAGCTATGAACAATATTCTACTAAAGTTTGTTTCACTCTGCATTATCCAACGATTAAATCTTTGCCTCCTGCTTACTGCAGAATTCACACACTTTCGTAGTCTAAAATCGCCTTAGCACTCTCAGTTTGGAACTGGTCATGCTGTCGATACCGGCTCCATCATACTGGAGGTTTCAGTTTCCAGAAATTCGCAAAACACGTAAACATTTTTCGTCACCCATAGAGTGTCCGTTGATATGGGTGAAAGATTGCTATGAAAATACTCACAACGTATTAACTAGGCACTGGATTATAATATGGGAACTACAAAAATTATCACTCAATAAATAACGAAAACGAGTGAAAAAACATGACAGTAGAAAAAAAAACACCCACACTGCGTTTTCCACAATAGAAAGCACAAATAGGGAAAATGATGACTTTTCTCCGCAAACCGATTTTAAACCTCTAATTATATATGTTCTTGCATCAAAGCACTTCTTTGAATATATTCATGTGATAACTTGATTATTGAGTCTGCAAAAATTTGTTGATTACATTAGAGACACACCGACCAAAATTGTGACAGTTTTCTGAGAATGTGTTGGATTTTCTAGCCATTAGCCAAAATAAGAAGTCGCACTTCCTGTTGTCGCGACGCTATTTTGAAGACTGTAAGTTCAATGTTAACAACATTTGTTCAACAT
The DNA here is from genome assembly GCA_024533555.2 of Aedes koreicus. Classification (NCBI taxonomy): domain Eukaryota; kingdom Metazoa; phylum Arthropoda; class Insecta; order Diptera; family Culicidae; genus Aedes; species Aedes koreicus. The sequence goes on from JAHHFK020005990.1 coordinate 23,588, forward strand.
TGCGCTAGAAGGTGTTATGAAACGAGCGGGCTTTAACATGCGGGGTACGATTTTCAATAAATCCGGCCAGTTCATCTGCTTCGCTGACGACGTGGACATTGTCGACAGATCGTTCCCGGTGGTAGCTGATCAGTGCACCAAGCAGAAACGTGAAGCGGAAATGTTGGATTGAAGGTGAATGCGTCGAAGACTAAGTATCTATTGGCTGGAGGAACCGAGCGTAATAGAGCTCGCATAGGCAGAACTGTGACAATCGACGGAGATGAATTCGAGAAGTTTGTGTACCTCGGATCATTGGTATCGCCGCATAAAAGCTGCAGCAGAGAAATTCGGAGACGCATTATTACCGGAAGTTGTGCCTACTATGGACTCCTTCACCCCCGTACAAAGTGTACCATGTACAAAACGCTGATAAGACCAGTAGTTCTCTACGGGCATCAGACGTGGACAATGCTCGAAGAGGACCTGCAAGCACTTGGAGTTTTCGAACGACGCGTGCTTAGGACCATCTTTGGCGGTGTATGTGAAAACGGCGTATGGAGGAGAAGGAGTTGACGCAGCTCTATGGCGAACACAGTATCCAGAAAGTCGCTAAAGCTGGAAGGGTACAATGGGTGGGTCATGTTGTAAGAATGTCGGACAACGACCCCGCAAAAATGGTGTTTGCCTCGAATCCGACCAGTACAAGACCCAGAGGAACGCAGCGAGCTAGGTGGTAAAACCAAGTGGGGCAACACCTTGGAAGTGTGAGACATTCGAGGAACTGGAGACAAGCAGCCCCCAACCGAGTTTTATGGAGAAATATCGTGACGCAGGTGCGGTCCTAATAGGACGTTGGACCAGCATAAGTAAGTAAGTTATAACATTTGGTAAAGATGAATGTCTACTGACAGCAAATCAATCACTGGTAGAAAATTGAGTAGGGAAGTTGAAAAAGGAAAAAATAAGAAGTTCTATTGGTGTCAAGGAGACAGTAAAAAGTTTGAAATAAGCAGAAGATGAGGGGTTGGGTGAAATAATGTCTGTAAGGACAATAATGGGTGGGATGGTAGAGAGTGGGTTATATAAAGTGATGAGGATAGATAGGGGTGATAGAAAAGAAGGGGATGGGGAAACAAGGTAGGTAGGAGAAAAAAAAAAAGGGGACTTTGCTAGCTTTCCTAGAATAGAATAATCCCTTAATAAGCTCAAATGGTTAAAAAAGAAAGTTGACTAACGTGAAGAAAGAAACGAATGCAATCGCTTCATTACACAGGTGTAAGACCATTTAGACAAATGTCATAAGGCCAAAAGCCATTATGCCAAATGGGTCATTATGCCGAATTTTGAATAGTGGAATATTGAACTAACCATAAAACTAATATGAAAATAAAGAACATCCATTGGATATTATGAGTTTACGACATGAAAAGTTCTTGCTGATATCAAAACTTATTTTTGCTGACATGTGGAAGATTGAAATTATTATTTCTTGAAATCTTCTGGATATGAAACCAATGAACTTTGAAGGGAGTTTTTTTTGTCATCTTCTTATTTCAAATCTCGCAATCTCCTATCATGTCTTGTCGAAAGGTAGAACTTAGTATTGCACTTCATTTTCTGCATTGAATTTCTTGGCGAAATCATTTTAATCGTTCTCAACACCTTCAAATGCATCTTCCGATTCTTAGTTCAACTACGACGCTTGCTAAGATCCAGTCGATCGATAAAATAGAAATGGTTGAAAACGATGCGCGCGATAGATGTAGCCAATTTAAATGACTTCGCGGTTTTTTAACCTGACCACGCACAGCTGAAAAGTTCTTTAAACTTTAAAACAATTCTTAAAAATTGAAGAAAACATAAATTCTTTCGAAATTTACACTGAATGCTTCATTCCAACATCATCTAATGATAGACAAATAGAACATTTTAAAAATGTTCCTTACATTTCATGTGCTGATGATTCAAGGATTACTCACTTTTTCAGCTGTTTGAAAACTCAGTACAAATTTACCGACCTCAGTGAAAAAAACCAAGTGTGACTATATCATCTTTTAAACAAAAAGAATCATGACAACCAACACAAATAGAGGAAATATTTCTTATCAAACTGCTGTCAAGACATTCCAGACCCGATATTAAATGACTCAAGAGATTTTTACTTCTTTCAATCATGAGCAGTTCTTTCAAATTTCAAAACTTTCAATTTGCTAACACGTTTTGTTGAAGATTGAACTTTGTATTTATTGTAATCTTTGGGATCAAGAAACTTTTGAATTTTCACGGGAAATTCTTCCTTCATCATGAGCAGTTATTAATAATTTATAAACTTTCAATCAGCTAACATGTCTCGTTGAGCCTATGTTCTTTAAAGTTTTTCCTTCTTAGAAATTTGAGCAGAGTGCGACAACTCTTCGGCCTAGTAACCCATTCGGTCTAATGCTCAATTCGTCCTAATAGTGTTCGACCCAATGACCCATCACCATTACACACGCGCATCCCACGAAAAGTGTTTTTTCTCTGAGAAAAATTCCATCGTTGCACCGACAATTAATTCATGGTCAAAATGACTATCTCATAAAATGGTTACAATAACCATGAAAATAATCGAATACACCACGTTCATAGCATTCTTGACTATGGTCATGATAACAAGGACTATTCCAACATTATAGTAAATGCTGAATCAACTATTTTTAATGGTCGTTTTGATCTTGATCATAGTCGGTTGAAAATCACTTTACTGTCATAGTCACCCTAACCCCCAATAATGGTAAAATTTACTATCAATTTTTTTCTGTGTGTGTGTGTGTGTGTGTTGCATACCATAGAAACGATTCACCACGAGACAGCCGTTAAATTAAGCCACGCAAAATGCAAAAACTCATAAATTTGATTTTCACGTAAGCGCCAACGACAATGCACCGTCACTGACGTTGTATTTTTTTTTTTTCCTTCACCAAAGGCCCCAATACGATGCAGAAAGTTCTGTATACTGGTGGACAATCCGCTCTCGATGAAAATCTTTGTTACTAGCTGATGAACTTAGGTGGCAACGTATATTTTTCGGTAATAAACCAAAACGAATCACGCGGGAGGACTTTCGATTTCAAACGGGGAATGCTGTATTGTCGTACGGCTGTCAACGCGGGCAGTTGTTAATTATTCAGTTAGGAACAGCAGAATAGGTGGTAAACACTTTTTTCGACTCTTACGTCGATTGTAAAATTTTATATTCGGATGAGGAACATTAGACGAGCTACTTTGAAAATCTCCCCCGCCTGATCAATGGAGACGAACGGTATGTGTTAATCGATGTCATTCGTTTGCGTGGCAAATTGAATTGAAATACAGAAGAAGCAGGAAGTGGTCGTTAATTTTTAAGATTGATTGACCGCCAGAAGGGGTTCGACATTTTGCTCGACCTACACACAGAGAAGAGAGTGGCAATGTCAGAGAAGATCATAGAGCAACGTTTCATTCGATTCGTTCGGATGGTTTTCGTAGACGCATCAATCTAAATTAAGACTGGTTGGTCGAAATTGTGTACGCACAGCTGACTTGTGAGGACAGTTCTAGCTGAACACGTGAAAAGAGCCTATGAACGCATCAATCCTTCCTCTACAGGAAGCTAATATCAGTTCGTCTGAAGCAGTCCCTGTCGGTGAAAAATTGACGTTTATAACCATTGTTTACATTTGGTCCATGGGCCCTTTTCAAGCGTCCGCCGATTATGCAGCACACTTTTTCACATCTCTAGTTTGTATGAATGATACGCAGTCTTCGTTCGGTGAAGTGGATAGTCAGATCAGATGTTTTTTTTTTCTAATTTATCTTTTTATTCTTCAACCGTACGACACGATTGTTTATCGTGTTTTTTTCTGAGTTTTTTTTTTTGTTGAGACAACAACAAAACGAAATCTCGATCAATTAAAAAAAATGTACTCACGAGGTTCTTAAACTTTTGCCTACGTCCGAGTTGACGACAAAACAAAAATCCGTATGTTTTCGGCCCTATCCGCACTCATTGTCAACGGGACGGGAGAGTGAAGAGACGCTCCACAGCCTCTCCCTGCTCATAATCGGTGGCATGATCAAATCGTCCTAGCCGAACTATAAGCAGTAATAATGGAAAGCAGTCAAGATCATTGCCACGGGGGAGTCAGTACTGCGCTTGGGTGATAGAGAGAGAGAGTTCTGCTATTTTTACGGCTTGAGTGCCGCCTTGATCATCGACGGTCGCCCCACAGTAGGTATAGAGAGGGACGTCAACTGTATAATTAGAACTTCAATGTCTAAAATGTTGTTAAGTCAGATGGGTATAAAATTAGGTGAGAGTAGTGCGACATTGTGCTCACAGTAGTGGGTGGAAAGGGCCCGATTCTGCACAGGTAGAAAAATGCTTCAAATGCCATGTCAGTCACCAACAGTGCATGTGATCGATCGGCTTTTGGTAACTGCGATTCCGAAGGGGTGTGATCTGGGGCGGGAAATTGAGACGTCATTCGATATCTCGTTCTGAAGAACCGCTATATAAAGACAACGACGGGCGACAGCTAGTCGTTCTGAATAGAGTACCAATGAAATTGATTCTTTTTAAATTTCAAATGCCCTCACGAGGTTAATCGACACCATTTCGTGCGTCACATATGTCATATACAGCACGGGGCTGGAAACTTGAATGCAATAATCAAACCAATGACGATGTATGGTCAATGAAAGTGAAACGTTTAATTGGACTTGCTGCACGCGACGGATCAACGTCACCATCAGTCTAGACGCGATGCGGGGAAGGGTTTAGAAGCTAAGCCAATCAGTTGAGATGATTTAATAATACACGTTCGTTGCATGCGGGGGTTGTGATATACTTTAGTATAGGAATTAATGTATTGTTCGTTGTCATTTCTATATAAGATTAGATTAGATTAGATATCTTTATTAAAGAGACTTTCAGCCGGTGGCTGGTTTGTCTCTTATTTCTATAAAATAGATAGTATCATTCAAAAGCTGACCTCCATTTAGCTGGTTTTTGTCCAGCTTAAATGGCTCTTAATTTCAGCAACATGTACAAAACAGCTATTTTGCCAAAATTGAGATCTATCAATTTATAATAAACGTGGCCTGTATTACCAGACTCGAAATAGATGCAACTGTATCCATAAATATATGGGAAACTAACATCCTCGACCAATTTGTTACTCACTTTCTCTATCTGTTATGGGGCTTACTTATTTACTTATGCTGGTCCCATAAGGACCACACCTGCTTTTATATGCTACGACACTCAGTTGAGGGCTGCTTGTCTCTAGTTCCTCGAGTACCCCACACTTCCAAGATCTTCTTCCACTTGATCTAGCACGCTGCGCGCCTCTGCGTCTTACTCCGGCCGGATTCGAGGCCGACATTATGTTTGTTGGATTGACCACTTTTTGACCACTGTGCCATGCAAAGGTAATCCTAAATGATCTTTCGACCAACGCACACATCTGCTCCCTTATATTTGAAAGAAAGTAAGATGAGTGCCTCACTGTTTTCATCGACCGGAGGGCCTCAACAATTTTCCGCCATGTTTCACTCCTGCTGTCACTTCGCCATCGACACCACTCGCACGGTTTTCCGAATTTCTCTGATTTCATTTCGCTTGTATCACTCGTTGTCCTCCGCTAGTGTAATGCCGATAGGGATCATTCCGGCGATAACGAATACTGCTTCCGACGAGATAGTTCTGTAAGCACGCACGACTCGCATACGCCTTAAAGTTGAAAAAGTGGCAAAAAATGAAATTGCAGTTTTTGCAAACATATCTTGACAAATCCGCATGATTCAGAAAACGCAATTTTAACCATCTTGATCTAAGAAGTGTTTTATGGTACAAAAGAAACTATGCAAGTGTGTGCAAGCGGCTGGCAGCACACAGATAGCTCGAAACAAATTTATCACTGTACCGTTTCGTTCCTCGACAGTATAAAAACCCGCGGGGTCTTTTTTTCTCCGGGTTGCGATCAACGGGGGGAAAAAAAAAAAAATGAGAGAAATATATACTATATTGTGTTTTTTTTTTTGTTTTTGTTTTGGGCGCTCGGCGGGGGCGGGCGGGGGGGCGGTGGATGTTTTTGCTCTCTCTCTTTCACGAACACGTGTCGATGTTATCGGACGTTTTGTCATCGTCGTTCAGATTTTATTTTTTATTTTTATTTTTCTACTTTGTTATTGTTCCTGAACGCTTTCTACACTCGTCTTGGTTAGTCGCCTCTCAAGATCCCATGGTTATCTTTGCAAGCATGGACGCCATGCTAGAGTTTTTTTTTTCCTAAAACATCTTTATTATCTGTGTTTTGTAAAAAAATGAGAATTACAACTTTTCATGTATCATTCATATACATAAAAGTAATAATTATGAAAGAGTCTCAACTTAAGAAATCTACTCAACATATGTTTAAATATGTTTTAAAGTTGCTCATGAATGCTTTTCTGTGGTTCCATCTTTAATCTCTAATGATTTTTTCAAACGAATATAAGCTTGGGTTCTTATAATGTACAACATTGTATGCCATTGCTTTAGCTACTATAAATAATGCAGCTTTTTTCCTGTAGCCTTTTTAACGTATACCATAGTAAAAAAAATCTTCTGGCGAGCGTAATTTGATTTTCAAATTTTTCCTTATAATATTTCCTATCCAATTCCAGACTATTCCGGAGTCTCTACACTGTTTTATTCGATGAATGTTTGTATCAGGCTTATTACAAATTTCACAAATATTGTTATCTACTTTGTCAGTGTAGTTGTACATTTTAACTTTGTTTGGAATAACATCATTGAAAATTAAATATAGAACTGATCTAGCATTGGAACTTAGAAAGTTTTGATTAATGTTTTCCCATATGCAGTCCCACCAAAAATGTGGGTATTTTTCCTGAATATTTGATACAATTTGCATCTCGTTAATGAAAAAATCGTACAAACATTTTTTACTTTCTATACAATCGTGATTTGCGAGTTTTTTCGCTTCTTGGGTCCATTTTTTACCATTTAACGATAAAATGATTTGATTGCCTTGATTTAACAGAAAGTTTTTTGATTCAAACAACAAACTCCTTATAAATAGTACTTTGCATTGATTTTCAGGGTCAATTAATTTTAGACCTCCTTTGCTATATTCGAGATACAACTGATTTCTATTAACTTTAAAGAAATGTGAGTTCCAGAGAAAATAGCCTGACTTTTTCTTAATTGCAGCCAAATGAGCATTATCTGGTGGCAAGATGTGAGAAACGTACCAGAGCTTTGATAAAAGAAACGAGTTTAAGATTGTGTTCCTTTCTAGCAAATTTATCTTCCTCGCACAATGTAACTGGCATGTAGCGGCAAATGAGTTTGTCAAAATTGCATTTTATCATATCTTTCCATTTATCTTTGAATATTACTCCCAAAATCTTTATCTGTTGTTTTTCTTGAATCATTTGTGGGCCCAACTTACAGTTCTTAAACCTTATGTAGCCTGATTTCTCAAAGTTAATACCAATTGCAGCTTGTAGTGCGAAATCTTTTAATATTGACATTACAAGATCAAATTCGTAATCATTCCTGACGATCAATGTTAAGTCATCTGCGTATGCCATTCTCTTGATCCAATTACCTTCAATCATTAAACCTAACGTACTATCGTGTAGTTGCCGGATGAGAGGTTCCACGTAGAGCGAGAACAGCAGCATCGACAATGGACAACCTTGACGAACGGAACGTTGTATTTTCATAGAAGAAGTGAGAAAGCCATTTACCATGACCTGTGATGACGCATCGGCATACAGTCTTCGGATGAGGGTGATGAACTGCGTAGGAATTCCAAACTTTGCCAATGTCTCCCATAGTCGATCGTGGTCCACTGAATCGAAAGCTTTTTGAAGATCCACACTAACCAGCGCTATCTTCACTCGTTTGCCCTGCTGTGTCCTTGCTACGACCGTTCTTATTTTATCCAGGTTTTGCACACAAGACTTCCCCTCCAGCCCTGCAGTTTGACCGTCATCTACTAGCGACTCCATGCAAACCTTGAGTCGGGTTGCACAAATTTTAACGAGAATCTTATAATCTGTATTCAGCAGACTGATTGGCCTGTAGTTCTGCAAGTCATTTTGGTCCCCAGACTTCGGAATCAAAATGATTATTCCCTTTGCAAAGTTTTCTTGTGGGGGAATAGAACCATCTAAAAAACCATTGAAAAGACGTAACAAATCATATTTCAATGAATCAAAATGCTTCTCATAAAATTAATAGGTGAGGCCATCAGGCCCTGGCGTTTTCTTTTTCGTTGCACTTTCGATGGTTCTACGCAACTCTTCCTCACTAATTGGTTCCACAAGGTTGTTTCCAAGATCTCGGGGTAACACTTTACTGATATGTCGAAGCGCTGCGTACTCAGCTTGCTGGATTGAAGGTTTCCGGAACTGCTTTTCAACATGATCCTTTACTAACTGTTTCGTACTCAGACCATCTGGTGAATGCAATTTCATTACGGGTGTGTTGAAACCACGCTTCACCAACTTTGAAACCTGGTATATACTCAATTTTTCGTTTTCAAGCATTGTGGATGGTTGCACCTTGCTACGGAAACTGGATAAACGCTGCTCCTCGACCTCGACGATTGCAGATTTGACCATGCTCATCCTGGGTTGCACGTTCAATCCTTCTGCTTACTGTTTGATCAATTTGTTCAGCTCACTGTGGTGTTTCGCCTTCTTCCTCGCATTAGCCTGATTGAAGTCAAATACCTTATTCTTGTAGTACTGCTTCGCCTTGCTTTTGAAATCGTACGACCACCACTCTGAAAAGTTCAGGTCATGCTTACGACGTTGTTTTAACTCGGACATGACTTGAATGAATCCCTCGGAGGAAGCTTCATCCTTCCACGTTAAGTTTCGGAAACTAAAAAAAGTCTAGACATAATTTCAACAAAACCAACTGTTTATATCAGAATAATAGAGTTAAATATGCAGAAAAAACTGTTGTTTCAGATGTTAATACATCTTTCTGTAAAATTTTCCAACTTCCAAATCTTGACCTTCCTTCCCCCACCCCCAAAGATAAATGACGCCATATTAAGAATAACCGAACAAGCAGTTATGAATTACTTTTAGAAAACGTACAGTTTTGGTTCTTTTTTACTGATGCAAAGGGAAATTGAATGTTTTTGACCCTTTTCAATTATATTGCCATTATTAAGAAAAAATTTCCTCCAATTCTAAGATTGCCATTTTTGCAAATCGACTTTAAATTTAAAAAAAAAATTTTTAGTGTGTAAGAATCGATTTTACAATTTTTAAAAAAAATTTCATACAATTTCAGACAAATTTCTTAAAGTCATCGATACATCAGTTTTTTGTAAGTCTTGTCCTTTTTGAGTTATGTTGATTTAAAAAAAAATCGATTCAAAAACTTAAGCCCTTTTCAAATGGCAGTCTACATTAATTTTGAAAAAAAAAACAAAGTATGCAAAGTCGCTTGAAAAGACATAGTCTACATACCCAGTAAGTTTCATTAGATTCTGCGAGGATGCTGCCATCCACTGCATGAGTTGGCGTGAAATTCGTCATATAGAACTGAAACTATCTGTGAAAATGATCCGGTATTTGTACTGATCCGGTTTTAGTGAGGCAATCGTTTTTATCGTAAAGTGTATTGCCGCTTATTCAGCGACATACATGGGACAAGGAGCTTGAAGTTTTAGAGTTGTGCTTTGAAGTTCGTTGTAAACACCAACGCCTGCCTTTCTAAATGATCCATCTGTGAAGAACAATTTAGTGGAATCAACTTGGCAAAATTTTGCAGTAAATATCATCGGAGCAATCATAGGACGATGAAAGCTCAGGGATTCCGTGAAGCTAGAAAAACTCTCATTAGTACTAGGAGTCTCAAAAGCACCCATTGTCAATTCAAATAAGTCACCGTGAAACAGTGGGTCATCATTAACCCAGTATCATAATCATTATTTTGCTACGCGAATTTGTCTTGGTTTATTGTAGTAGAAGCCAGAATATTTCCTTCGCTATGTAACGTTATAATTTTTAAAATTCGGCGTACTGACTATTCAACGTACTTCTCATACTTAACCATTCAACATAGTCGGCTTGGAGATCATTAGATTAGAACTAATGATCAAGCATCCAAGCAGGCGTAGTCGGGTGATTTTACAGTCATTTTTGAACTATTCTGCAGGAAAGATGGCAACCAGATTTGCTTTCCTTTACTATAAAATTTGATGTTTTAACAATAAATTATTCATGAGATGATTAAAAGTGTTTATAAAGTGCATGTAACTCGAACATTCTCCTCTAAAGAGTAATAAACCCTTTTTTTTTTATTCTAAAGCGATCAGCCAAATTGATTTATAGCTGTTTGTTACTTTGAATGACTATGAATTATAGAAAATAATTATGGTAATGCCACCCACCGAAATTTCACCATTTTCCAACCTATTTTCTTCATATATAACACAAGCTAGTGGAACATTCTAATCATATACAAATTGTCCCCTCCTTAGAATTTATGGTAGTTAAGGTGCTGGCATCACCCACTGTCTTTAGAAAAAAATAATTGTTCCATGTGACTTTTGTAAAATGTGGATACTTTTTTGCCTAACGCTACAATCTGGTATGCCGGCGTCGGTGGTGTAGTGGTAAGCGTGACTGCTACTTGGCACCCCGGTGCGTCTGGGTTCAATCCCAGTCGACGTCGGTGATTTTTCTGAGGCGAAAAATTCTGGTCACGTCTTCCTTCGGAAGGGAAATAAAGCCGTTGGCAGGGTTGCCACATGCGCAGATTTATCTAGATTGACACAGATTTTTTTCATTTTTTCCATACAGATATCTGTATGTAAATATAACAGATTTTTTAGATAAACCAAGATTTTTAAGATTTTTGGCAATTGCTTGTCAACACAAAAACTTAAAATCTATAAATTGATTACATTTTCCTACTCTTACCAATTCTTCTTTCAGTGTGCGGTTTAGGCTCATGAAGCAAAATAAAACAATTGACACTGACACCACAGTGACAAATGACAGACTGAAAGCCAGTTTATGTGTGTGCCCTCTAATGATTTTTCCATGAATTATTTGAGATATTTTTTGAAGAAAATTTTATAAAATTTCTCTAAGATTCTAAGACATTCCTTTAGATATTCCTCCTGGCGTTTCCAGCGGTATTCTCCAGGAGTTTGAAGGCATTCCTCCATGGATTCTTTCAGGAGTTTCTTCCGGCATTGCGTTGGTAGTTTTTCAAAAAAAAATTCTTGTGATTAAATTTTTGAAGGAATCCCTGAACTTGTGAAGTTTTGTGATTTTAAAAGAATCCCTCGAGGACATGCTTGGAGAAAAACCTGATCTGTTGGAGAAACCAAAGAAGAATTTGTTGCACGAATTCAACATTCTAATATATATAATTCTAAACTTTAAAAATTCCGCAATAGGCTTTTGTCGAATTATTTTTCAAATTTTATCTACGATGTCTGCAAGGATTTTTAAAATATAGTTCTCCAAAAGTTTTTTCATGTCTTCAAGTATTCCGCTTGAGAAATGTTTGTTCCAAAATTCCGCAATAGATTGTTTAACAAATTTCTGTAGAATTTCTTGCAGGGTTTTCTACGAAAATACTGGACCTCCAATGTAGAAGCATTTTTATTTTACATTCACGGAGAGGAATTTTGGGAAGTTATAATAATCTTCGCGATAGTTATTTGTGCTATTTGAAGCATAGTTATTTCTAACGTGACTTTTTGTTATCTTTAAAAATATCTTGCAGTGCGAAAAGTGCGAGAGTGTATTGTTTAGCAACCGCGTAAAGTTAGAGGTCATAAGTGAGTTTATTTTTCTTATTGAGTCTGTTTCCTGCAACCAAGTGCCAATATCTAGAACTAGATTTTAGAGGAAAATACCACAACTGTGCCAAAGTGAATTTTGATTCGGTGTGCAGGCTTAGTTTGTAAATTAATCGTTGCAAGAAGAGTGTATTAGAAATAGATATCATGTTACTAACGGAAGGTTTCCGACACGTCAGCGACGGCCGGGTTGATGTAGACGAGTGCCGACGACAGCAGCTGCGGGTCCAGCAGGACTCGGCCATCTAGGACATCGAGGAGAGCTGGTTTGCAAAGCAACAAATAATTTATCTCTACCATATTTTGAAGACAATATCTAATATCCTGTTTTATTTTGTCTATTTTGTTTTGTTTTGTTTTTAGTTATGCTTGTCTATTTTCAGTCACATTGGAGCGGTCTATTGCTTTTGGCGGATAGTGTAGGTATGTACTTTCAGCGTATCGTTAACCAAAACGAACCCTGCTGCTAACCTTTCCCAAACTATCCAACATCCCAGTGATTTCTCGTGGAAGTGCAGAGGATTTCTCGGCTTCCTTCAAAGCAAGTATCATGTCAACACGTTCCTTCCCATTCCCTTCTTGACCAGCATTCGGGCACGGCCGGCGCCGGTATTGCATTATAATGGGTCACCAGTTTTTACACATTGAAGATGTATGTTAGTCCCAAACATCATCTGTTGGTTCTTTGTGCAAATACAGCTGATCTGGCAATAACGGAATTGCATCAGTGGGCGGTCAATCATGCTCATGCTCATGCTCTTTAAAAATATCTTGCAGTGCGAAAACCTATTTATATATTTTGCACAATAGTTAATTGGTTCCATATCAACGGCACCGATTACAAAAAAAGCATGTGGGCTTTGAATCAGGTGGAGCTTCGGTAATGTTGGGTTCTGACCGATCTGTCAAAAAGCTGCTGAAACGTGCCTGTCCTCATTTGATAAATATCAAATGTACTGGCTCTTTGTCCAAGCTACTCCATTGTACCAATGATCCGATCCGATACGATCCCAGGAATTCCAGAGGATACAACGCCTTTGAAAGCTCTGCATCCATCTGCCACCAGATCGTTGTCAAAAGGAATTTGGAACGGTTTTCGGAGCTCGTGTTGTTTTTTTCGTTCCATTTGATTGTTGTCATATTAATGACAACCGATGATACGAGCCACTTATCCACTTTTTGAGAGTTAATGAATTACACGAATTACAAAGCGAATCGTAGCTTCCAGTCAGAAGATTCGAAAGTTCCGAAATTGTGCAATTAGCAGAAGTCTCGCTAATGGTTGTCCTTGAAAATATTTGTGAGGATGATTACCCAAACCACCTGACGGATTTAGGAGTTTCAGATTTCGATTAACATCTTCGTAAGAAGTTGGAAACTCAAATCGAAATGGTAGCAGATGTAAAGCTTAGATCCGAAAATCTCGATGATACCAGGAATGAGGCTTTCTACTCTATCTGTTGTGTTTTCTGTACCAAGTTGACTCAACAGACCATTAAGCGCTTTGATCTGAACGATGCAGTTCTGACTACTGCATCGAGCGTTGATCCCAAGGAACTGCACATTTCGATTATTAAACCATATCCAAACTTCTTTGAAAACGGTAATGAACAGGCCATCGAAAATGATTTTCGTGAGCTGAGAACGGCAAACATCTTCAGGGTCATCGAGGTGAAAGAATCGGAAGATTTGGAAACTTATTGGAAAAAACTGCTGTGTTTTCAAACGAGCAGATGGGAAGCTGTCTTTTCCCTAAGAATGTTCATTGCGAACTTTCTACTAATTCCTGTTCATCTTATTTGCTGTAGAAAGAAGATCCGTTTTACTGTAGTGTGATGTAGGTAAACTGATAATTGCACTTAAGCCCTATTGAAAAGACCGTTTTGTAGAGACTAATAAACATAAATATGTTTTAACGAGTATATAAATGTTTTATTTTGCTTTCAACTCAATAGCAATAATAAAATGAAAGTGCCTAAGCATTCAGCCAGCTGAAAAGTTTCCATTCTACTTTTACAATACAAAATTAGATGCAAAGATTTTTGTCAAGATTTTATTAAGTTACACACAGATAAAAAAGATTTTTTAGGAAAAAATTAGAGATGGGAACGAAAAATAATGTGGCAACCCTGGCCGTTGGTCCCGACTCATATTCATGAGTCGTTAGGTAGGGTCCAGGTGGTGGAGTCGCCTTCCTGGCGTCGGTGATTGTCACCATGTGAGGAAATAGGCCGACGTAAAATAAACATGACAAAAAAAAAAACAATCTGGTATATACTTTTAGAATATTACTCATGTAAGCGTTGTTAATTTTAGAAAAAAATCGTAGAAACGATATGTAAATGTAAATTCCGACTTAAAATATGGATGCTTTATTGCCAACTGGGACTAATGTCTGCTCTTGATGGACAAATATGCGTCCAATTTTCAAGTCGGACAAATCGACATGTCATTTTTTCGAAATTGATGATTTGTAACATGGAACAATTAGGCATTCACCAGCAGTATATGCTGACATCGGTAGACATCGACACTTTAAATTCACTCATCATCCACGCGCGGTACATGCGTGATCAAACGATGTACATTGAAAAATTCCCTTTCGCCCAAATTCTGCGCCCAAGGGCCATCACGCAGTGCAAATGTAGCACGAGAACATCACGTGGACAAACGGTACTAAATGCTCACCCTCATGGTGTGTGCCACTGTTTCTCTCTCTCTCCCTTTCTCTCGATCTGTGTGAGAAAATGCCCCCAACCAAAATGACCTTGATTTTTTGTGAATCAAAAAAACCAAATTGAACCTGTTCCTACCGAACTTCCATTTTCACTCTCGATTTCGTTTTACACATCTCGTATAACGACGGAGTTACGGCGACTAGAGGCGCCATTGAACGAGACATGAATTGTTATTATCTGCAATTTAAATACAAGATCTAATGCTAGGTATGTACGTACGACTAGAAGACCGCTATCGAGAAGAGCTAATGTATAATGTTCGTGTTCGACTTGTATCCACCGCAAGCCGCACCGGGAAAAGTGTTTCAATGGGGACGCTCGGTGATTTATGACATGTTCCGTTCTCTCTATCTCTCTCAGATCCTCGGTCACGATCAAAACTAAAATATTCCAAGTGGGATCTGCGATCATCGCTGTGATTAGCGCCGTGTTTATTGCTTTCCTCTATTATTCTGGGACCGACGGGTGCCGTTTCGGTTTAAACTCAATTATATCAAGTGTAAATAAATGAGTACCGTTATCAGTGAAGGCAACGAAAGGTTCCTAATGATCATAATAACTTATGTAAACGGATGCCACTTGAACAAGATGTGGATCGATCGCATTGACAAGAGTAGACATTGTTTACAAATAAAATGCCACAAATAGAACTCATTTACTGGCTCGATTGAAGGAGTTTCCTATTATTGCACGTGATAATTATGTGAGCTTGGCATGCGACATCGCGTGGCTATTCTAATGCTTTATCAATTATCTCCATTTGCATACAAAACGGATGTAGTTCATGTGGATTCGGTGTACGGAATAATAGCACCAGAATGCAGCGAAAATTAAAACTCAATAAACTTGTAATGCTTTCGAAACTAGGAAGCATTGCAAGTTTTATCGAATTTTCATTTAATCCGGTTATTTGTGAAAAATTCCCAATTTCTTGATATTAACTTGAGGCGAAACAAATGCTGTAGAACACAAGGCGTAGTTTCTTATGAGTTGGGGACAATTCTAATCCACGTGGTGTCTATTACCTTGGTCTACTCGTTCAGGGTGATCCCAGCAGGAAAAGCAAAACGTTACGCATGTGTTGTAATTCCTGTTGAAACTGGAATAGTCTGCAATCAAAGATAAGTGTCATTCTCGTTTTAAACGTTGCACAACATATCGATTTACATTATTGAGAACAAAATATTGGTCAATAATCTACCTGCTATTCCATGTTTTGCGTAATAAACAAATGTAAAGTTTTCACAAGTCGATTATTTCAGTTTTCAACAGGGATAACTTTAATTCTTACTGGAAATTTTGGTACGCTTGCGCTCCATTTTGGCCGGCATTCCTAACAAACGAAATACAATCCGATGAAAGGTCACCGAATGTTTACATTCTTGGCTGGCCGTGAAGTAGAAACAAGTATCGTATTCGTCGGATCAATACCTCACTACCCTATTTTCTTCGATAATTTGATGGCTATTGTGATATGCAGGTGATAATTACTTGAGTACACTATCTACGGAAAACAAATAAAAACAGTCATATTGTGTAACCCTATACCTAGACTGTCCCCCGTTTACGGCAGAAACAATGTCATTCAAAGGTTAGTGTTACTTTTGTCTTCATTATCAAATATCACCCTGCTAGCAGAAATCTGTTTTTGTGGATCTCACTCGGCGGGAGGGTCCGATATTATTTATTCATACTATTAAGTGATAGCACGCAGTAATTGGGAATAACTACATCGCTACAGATATTACTTATTCTTTCAAAGACACCATTATAACAGCAAAATACCTACGGAGAAGAGATGAATCTTTGTTGTTAAACTCTCTAGCAATCACGTCGTTTTTACTTTTACTTGATTTTTCTGTCATTGCTGAACTTGACCTTGGACTCACTGTATAAACAAACGCGTGAGCAGACGTGAGAAAGAGAGAAATCACACGCACTCAATTTGCGCTTGCTCTCTTCCAGTGCCTCGCATGGAGTGCTTCTTCGACGGTTCACGCTGTTGCTGTTCGACGGATAAATGTTCAACCATGCGACTCCATCGATTGATACTGATTGTAGCCCCAATTTTTGCAGCCTTTATCACTCCGCGTGGTCAGGATCCCCTAATGAAAATCAGTAAACTGATAAATTCCCTGCTGCGGTGAGAAATATTAACTCAATATCAATTGACTTAATTAACCATCACTGTGTCGTTCGTTTTTGTCGTGGCACCCTCGGTCTGTACATAATTGAGTGTACTCCTACTGCAAGACGGGTGATCCGTCCCAAGCGAATTATCCACTGTCTTTCAGCCAATTTTGTCGAATCTTGATGGTATCAAGCTTAATGCTAGAGCCTAATTATGGATGCATTGGACAGTCGAGAGATTAGGTTGGGAGGATGATACCACCCACCGTGCAATAAGAGCCCTGAATGTATCTTTCGATCAGACACATAGGACACTGTATAGGTAGGTAACGATTTATGTGTAGAGCGAGCGATTAATTGGATTTTAGGCTGAAGCTGCATTCGGGCTGTGAGGAAAAAAGAGTACCAAAATATTTATTTTCGTTGCTATCTCGTTGTTATGGAAACTGTGATGTAATGGAAATCTTGTTAAATAATTACAATATAAGGTAAGACCATGATTTAAGAATTGAAATTGTTCAATTCTGACGATGCATTGGCTAGCATTGAATTTGCTGGCGATATCAAAATCGGACAGCCTTGGGTTTGCCCTAATCGTTCACAACACCAACAAATGCAACTTTCGATCTTTAGTTCCACTCTGACCCTTGCTTTGATCCTGCCGATCGATAGTATGCCGCCCATGGAAATATTTGTGAACCCTGCACACTGTCGATTTTTCCAATTTCAACGACTTCAATATTTTGAACCTGACCACGCACTATGGTACGAATAGCCAAATTTCGTGACAAAAATCTATAACTTGAAAACCATTAACTTTAGACATACACTCAGCCAAATAATCTAAAGAATTTCATAAGGTTCAATTTATGACCGATGTTTTGAAATTTCATAAGCCTGACATATGAACATTTCACACGACGTTGTTCTTGAACGCCATTAAGCTTTCCTGATTACAAGTGTTGATATATACTAGTGGTCAAGTCACTGGACCCACTGGATCCACGACATGTTGTTATTTTTTCAGCATCATTATATTTCATAAGGCAAATTTATGAAATTCATTCTGATTTCTTCTAGCAAATAATCATAATGCAATCTTATGAATATCGAAAGTTTATTTCGCTGAGTGTATGATTTCTTTGGAAGATTTAACTTTAAAAAAAGATCTATCTTTTGGTTTCAATGTTGACTGGTGTGGTCCTTTTATGTTCATAATTAAAATTCTAACTTTTTATTCTTATGATTTGTTGCTCCTACAGAATTGTAGATAATTGAATTAAATGAAACTTTACGCAAGAAACTTAACTTTTATCTCATCTACGTATCGTTTTATAACAGGTTTTCTAACTTTCCTCATGGTGGGACTTAAACAACAGTTTTTTTTACTATAATTTTTAAATTTAAATTTGAATTTGAAAACTTTGTTACGATGGCTTTAAGGACATAGAAGGACACACATTTTGAAGATGCATGATGGTTGCTAGTTATTGTATAAATAAAAAAAAAGTTTTAGGTTAATTTAATCAACTAGCAAGCCTTAATCCTGTTTTCAGATCCAAGTAACCGAAGTAACTGAAGCCGAAACAGATTGTCCTCAACGTTAACAGTCATGAGGATGAAGTAACAATGAAGTCTCCTCTGCGCTCGTCAAGATCGCACAACAGGTTGGAAAAGTGCGAACAGTTCCGGAAGTTATCTGTTCTTCAATGTCCGTCAGCTGCAAATTCCTGCAAGGCCTGCTACATCTGTCTCAAAGCGAATCACGCTAGAAGAAACTGCAAATCTAAGAAGAAGTTTCCGATCTGTGAGAACTGATTCATTATGATGAACTTCCAACGAACACCACCTCTCGGCCTGCGGATACGCAAGATGGTCAGATGAATGTATGCAACGTGGATGGAAGCCTAGAGCTGCATTTTTGAAACCAAGTAATAGTCATATGGTCACTATGAACGGAGTTCCAATTTCTTGGTCAAATCAAGTAAAATATCTTGGACTGATACTTGATCAAAAATTAACTTTTAAAGATCACATTGAGGGCATTCAAGCCAAATGCAATAAATATATAAAATGTTTATATCCTCTTATAAACAGAAAATCCAAACTTTGTTTAAAGAACAAACTTCTAATATTCAAACAAATCTTTAGACCGGCCATGCTTTATGCTGTGCCAATATGGTCTAGTTGCTGTGCTACTAGGAAAAAAGCACTTCAAAGGATTCAGAACAAAGTTCTGAAAATGATTTTGAAGCTGCCACCCTGGTTCAGTACTATTGAATTACATAGAATTTCAAACGTTGAGACTCTAGAAGAAATGTCCAACAAAATAATTCATAATTTTAGACAAAAATCATTGCAGTCTTCAATTGCAATGATCAATTCTCTCTATAGATAAGAACGAGTTTTAAGAAATCAATAATTATTCTTACACGCAGGCAAAAGGAACCCTGTTAAAAATACTGAATAGACAAAGTAAATATAATATTAACACAATTAGATATAAATGATAGTATATAAGGTTGAAATGTTAATTACTTAGCAGGATCACCTAGGTTAATATATGAATGTAAAATAATGTAAAAATTTGGAATAAATAAAGAGCTAAAAAAAAAAAAAACGTGGATGGAATGCGTGGTGGTGGAAAGTGGAGGTTGGAAAAGGGAAGGTGGGGAACAAAATGTTGTGGATGATGATTTGGCCTTTTTGGTTGAAACGTTGTTTTGCGGAGTGGGGGGGTGGAGAAGGATGGGTAGGGGCGGTTGGGGGAAGGGGTTCGAAGGGGGGAGTTGGATTGGCGGTGGACCGGGGGGGGGGGGGGGGGGGGGTGGGGGGAGGGTGGCGTGGGGAGGGGGGGGTGGGGGGGGTGGAGGGGGAATGTGGAGGGGTACAGCGTGCCATATACCCGAATCAATTGATATCGAAATACGGACGCTTCGACTGGCCGGCTCGTTCTCCAGATTTGACCACACCTGGATTTTTCCTGTGGGAATACCTGAAAGGAAAGATTTATTCCAATAAACCAACCATTCTCCAAGGCCAAATCTCTAGCATGCACCCGAAACAGTCAAAAAAGTGATGGAACATGCCGAAAAACTGGCCGTTATGTGTGTGAAGATGTAGATCAAGTTGATGACGTAAAACACGCCTAGGAAGTAATAAACGATGACGAACCAACGTATGAGTCCGATGTGTCACAATATTTTTCCAAGTGTAGTAGGGAAGTAGAAGTAAAGACGAATCATTCTCAATTAACAATCCTAGTGCAAATCTACTAAGTGTATGACTACTTTTAGAAGTAAAATAAATATTCCATTTTATCTGCACGCTACAACTTCACTTATTGTCTGATGCCATTCTGTCTGTGAAATCTTGCAAACAGCGTGTGTACAGAGAGAATATTTAACCACGCTTATCTTGCCAATGTTTTTTTTCTTGCAGCTAGACGAGACATTGATTTTCGGCGTGGCTCTGTTTACGAAACCCATTGACTGAATTTAACCAGTTTTCTAACCGGGATTCTGAAAGAAGCATGACTAAACTTTTACGACTTCATAACACTACACTCTCATCAGGACTATACCAAAGTACACTTTCGTTTTCTAGGCTCCCCTAGTAAACACTTTTGCGATGTTTTCATGAGTTTCCTAATAACATTTTTATCTCCGTTCCTTATAGTTCTTATTTTTTTCCTTCTTTTAGATTCCATGACGGCTGGTCCCTGTCCATCTGGTGGTGGGTTATCTTGATCAGGTTTTTATATTGAATTGTTCCTCTCCTAATGTTTGTCCGTTCAACTTCTGTTTTTTCCATGTTGATACGCTGTTTACATGCTCCCGCTAGCTCGAATTTCAGTTGCTGGTTTTTAGTTCTAGTTTGCGAACAACATCGCATTACCGCTAATGTAAACCGGGTATTATATATGTTATTGTAATAAAGCGCGATTGGATGTCGACACCTTTCGCCGTTCCTATTTATCTTGAATAAAATACGTTTTTCTTTGCTCTGACGACACAACAAGTTTGAAAGTCACCCCTGCCAATTTGGAAAGTGCGAGAGGGATTTCCCCGTAAATTGCTTCGCTTTTCGTTCTGTATTTAAGAGTTGTGTTTTCTGCTTGGTTTAAATGATGGAAGTGTAACCACACGAGATGAGTGTTCAACCCATGGACGTGGATATCTTTTTGCATGTTCGTTTTTTTTTTCGTTTTTGCTTTGCTTTGAGTGCGAAAATATACCATACACAACATTCGTTGGCGTGGATGTCTATTTTGAGAATGCATCATTTCTCTATGGATTAAGGGAAGTATTAAGATGGAGGGGCAAGATGATCACATGATCACATGACCAACTCATGATGGTGGTTAATAAACTGCTGATCGATGGCCGCTTTTCAAACGATGAAAGATTTATAATAACTTTTCCTGAAAGTCAAAACAAAATTGCAAGAGAAAGTTGTGTTGGGCATTACCATTTCAGGCGTTATTTGTAGAATTTCTGGTGAATTTAATTTATGGATACAAATCAGCGCACTTTCGCTGCTGGGTGTCTACGTGAATATAAGGCAAAATTTAAACACTTTTTGGGAAAACTAGACTTTTGACGTAAGACAACGTCTTTGTTTTCTATACCGTCAAAAAAAACGAAAAATGGTCAGATTTTGAGCATTAATATTGTTGTTTCTCCAAAGATTTTCAAAATGTTTCCACCAATCGATTGAAAACTTTTCTATGCATCAATTCCAAGAGAGGACATTGTTCCTGCAACATACTATTGGAAAATTCATAAATGTTAAGCCTTATCTTAAAAAGTATATTAATTCAGAGAATATTGCATTGCACAATAAAAGTGGCTTACATTTACTGTAGCGTAGTACCGTAGTCCTACGTCATTATTTCTATCAACCCAATGAAGCTGTACCTTCAACAATCGAGGGGAATATTTTTCCGAAAGTAAAAGTGACAGCTCGCATTAGTTTGCGCGGAAACCTTGCAAATTCCAATTTTATTTTTCGTTCTTTTCAGGTGGATACTGCTGCAGAAATTTCTTTTCGATTCTTTACCGACCTTAAGTGAAGGTGACATTCCGTTCCATGCAGATCAATTGTCAATATTCGGCTTGGTTATATTAAACAAAATCTATTTTTTTGAGTCGATACTGGCCTTTAAAGTACGGCTCTTGTAGTGGTTGGTCTGGAGGATGAGTTCAAAAAGCTAACTACATCTGTAGTAATTCGATTTTAATATTATTTGAAAAGGGTCAATGGAAAATATGCACACAGTAAAATCTATTTCAAAACTGTTAGAACGCTTCAGTGGTACACGGAGAGAAATGAGTCTAGTTTGAAACAACGAAAACTATGATTCAGCTTTAGTTAAAGTGAATAGTTGTTTGCTTCAAACTAGCGATTGTAGCTGAAGCAAACCTCTTTTTGAAGTGTTCCCTACAACATTGTTTTAAATTCAATACATGTTGATTGAAACTACAAGTGTAGGTAAAAAGGTTTGTCTCAAGCAAATATTAAATAGCTAGACACAGTTCTTTTTAACTAATCCAAATTGTGATCTTAGTTTGAAATAACTTGAATATTTAGTAAAAATTATCATAATGACTCAACCATTAGGGTAAATATCAACCTAAAATATAGTTGAAAACAAACTACAGGATTAGTTTGCCTTAGCTTATGTCAGCAACCTTCACTCATTTGCTTTGTTTTTTTTTATTCCTTGTCGGGTATTTTCAACACTGCGCGTATTTTTTAGATATTGTGATATATCGCCCTTTTTTTAGCTCAGTCCAGATGACGTATCACTATTGTTAGGAGTGGTCGTCAACGCTTGACTTATCCCAGCACGGCATTACACTTCGAATGAATTGCACTACCGTACTGGGATCTGTTCTCCAAATATCAAAGGGTTCTATTAGCCCTTTGTCGAAGAACTGACTTCTTTTAATGAAAATTGCCGGACAGTGGCATAACAAATGTTCCAAGTCTTCTTTTTCCATACCACAAAAGCGACATGAATCATCTTGAAGTTTTCCAATCACCTTCAAGTGATAGCGACTCGGACAACGGCCTGTGAAAAGACCAGTATACATAGGCGTAGCCAAGGGGGGGGGGGGGAGGGGGGGCCGTTGCCCCCCCCCCCCCCTAACTTTTGATTTGATTTTTAAATTTTTTGTGTTTGTTTCAATTGTTTATTACTTATGTTTAATGTTTGTATTATACCCGCTTTGCCTCAATGAAAAAGCGCGACGTCGCCTCGATTTTGTGACAAGTTGTAGCAAAAAAGCGCAAAAAGTGGACAACAATGAGATATATTTTTATATAGGAAAGGCTGCGAATTTTATTACAATTTTTTTCCTCTAATCAAGAACCCAACCTAGCAAACCTAACGTGTATAAAAAAATATCTTTAACCTATTATGTTAACTATTAGACAAGCATTTATTGCTTTTTTTCCCCCACGAGCCGATAGATGAAAAAGCTATGCTCAATTCAACTTCCAGTACTTGGCAATCAATAAACTTTATATTTAAACCAATGTTATAGCTTTCGGAAGCCTAAAAATACTAGATTAAGAAACATAATTGATAGCTAGAAAGTGTGTCAACGAAAACTGGTTATGTGGACTATTGATGATATGGGCAAACCCATCAATGTTATCCCCTTTTACGGCACTGCCCAGGTAACCAATAAGCATTAGTATATGCAGTAAATCAACCCTAAATCTGCATTTCATTCATGCTACAAGCATTATATTAGCACTATATCAGCATCTTGAATGCTATCTGTTGTAAAGTTGCATTTCAAATGCTATTTAAATGCTTGTAGCCTGTAATAAGCATTTCGAATGCAAAATAGCATTAATGAAGCATTATCATAGCATTGCAGTAAAGCAGCCGTATATTGGGGCCAAAAGTGGCATTTATGTTGCATTTAAGGCGACTTAATAAGCAATTAAGTCGCCTTAAATGCAACAATCAAGCAGATTCGTTGCTGTAAATACGCTTTGGACCTGTTTATTGGATACCTGGGTGTATTCTTACATGCAAGACACGAGCATGATTAACCGCCCGAGATTGCTACTCCGTTGCTGTCAGATCAGCTGTTACTACACAGAGAACTAACAGATGATGTTTAGGATTAGCATACATCCTCAATGTGTAAAAACTGGTGATCCCAAACTAAGGCAATAACCAGCGCCTGCCTCGCCCGCATACAGGTCAAATAAGTAAAGGGTAGGAATATGTGAGATTCGTTTGATTGAAAGCCGAGACCGCCTCTGCCTTTCCACGAGAAATTGCTGGGATATAGGATAACAGGATTTGGTCGCAGCAGGGTTCTTTTTAGTTAACGATAAGCTGAATTCAAGCGGCGTTTGTTAAAACATTTAAATATTAGTACCGATTTCTGATTTGAACCTATTTATAACGGGTGTCCACTAAATAATGAGAACGAAAAGAATGGGTCAGGAAAAAAATACCAGTGAAGTTTTGTTCAAACTGATTTATTTTATTAAAAGGGTCAAATTAAATCTTCAAACTAAGTTTAGTGAATATTGTCATATGGTCCGTGGTCCGCCGTGCGGCGCAGCTTAGTCGTTATGCTGGAACATGACCGTTGGACGGCAGCCACATCGATTTTTCGGATGCAGCTTTTGATCCTGTTGGTAAGTTGCTTGGTGTTCTTGGCCTTCCAATTATCCTTGTATACCATGGAGCTCAAAAGACCGAAGAAATCCTCGATAGGACGGCACTGTGGCAAATTTGTCGGATTCCGGTCTTTTGGGACATATGGTATATTTTGGCTCTCCAAAAACGTGGGCTTTTTATTTGCGTAGTGAGATGATGCCTTGTCCGGCCAAAACACGTATTTGCCATCCGAGTGATGTTGTTTAAGAAATGGGATGAGTATTTTCTGCAAACACTCTCTTTGGTTCACCTCCTGGTTGATGGCCAAACTTGGTTTGAACCACGGCTTCGAAATACCCTTATCGGATATTACGATGTATAACATAACCATATAACATAATTTGTGCTTGAACTTATACATTACTTTTGGAGGAGTAGTAGATTTGTCCTTAGTGTAGAATCGGTCGTTTCCCGGTATCTGAGACTTCGAAAGAGGAAAGTAGCTTTCGTCGTCCAGAACGAAAGATTTTCCGCCGTAATTCCGAGTCATCCAGCGGCATTGGGATTTCACGGTTTGAATCTGCTCATCTGTGTACTCTGGGGATCTGGTTTTCTTTCTACACACTATTCCTTCTTTCTTTAGCGTCTTTCAGATGAGTGACTTCGAACAATGGAACTTTCGGGCTGCTTCCCGTTGACTTACCGAATCCTTGTTGTTGAACATGCTGCGCAGCGAGCGGAGCGTTTTCTCATTCATTATTTTCGCTGGACGGCCGCAACCTTTCTTCCGGGTTACTCTCATGCATGCCAGGATACGGTATACGGTGGATACCGGAACTTTTTCACGACAAAAATGGTCCACCGTGTATTTTTTTTCCACGATCTTCGTTCGCTTGAAAGAATTGTACAACGCGCGCGCGCAGTTCTTCCTGTTTCGACGGCATGCTGAACACGACTGAACATGTTAGAGTGAAATAAGAGTGTATGAAAATTTTCTGGAGAGTGCAACGATTCATTCATCTAAAGTGACATTTCTATGCGGCCGTTTTTGTTCTGATGGAAAAGTATTGAAATCATTCTCATTTTTTAGTGGACACCCGTTACTAACAGTAAGGATGCTATTGGAATCACTCACAATATGAGATAACTTACAAACATCAGCCTCGAATAACCGCTTGTTCAAACACATTTGAAGAAGTTATTTAGCTTTCAAGAAGAAATAGCAGAACATCTTTTCCAAATTTGTCTGAACAAATTGGTTTACTTGTTCCGGGATATAATGGCACGGCGAGCTTGCAAACCAATATTATGGGTCACAAATAATTGTGATCCCCAAAGCCGGTCCACAACCCTGTCGAACCACATCTCACCGTGAAACATTTTTGTTGTTTTTTGTCTGTGCTCACTCGATCAATCGCATCGCCGAATTATATATAACCGAAACAATACAAAACGCGCCATGCCAGATAGCAAAATAGTGCGTAATAAAGGATCGACACAACCTATCACTGCCGATGCTCGAAGCAAACTCTTTCTCCGTAAACTTTCAATTTTTACAACTCTATCAATCAAGTAGAAACTTCTTTAGAATAATCTATGTGAATCCAGTGTGCGTAGACGCATTTCGTGCCTTCTGGCAACTTTATGCTTCAATTGGTGTACTGGCTCATCGGTTTAGCACCAAAGGGGGTGACTTGGTCCTTTCATTAAAGGGTGATACGGTCAAAATTTGGTCAAGGGAAAACGCGTATAAATCGGTGAAATCGTTTATTTAAAAAATCAAATTAAATTTCTTTTTCAAGTTCAATTAGTATAAAATTCAGGAAAAATATTCAGTTAGGCTTCCGCTTTTCCAAATCCGAATTGCCGGGCCTTACGCTTGACCCCTGCCATCAGATTTTGTACAGCCACCTTGTCCACCTTCTTCGCCGCAGAAAGCCAGTTTGCCTTGAACTGCTGCTCGTCCTTAGCAGTTTTTTTGGTCTTCTTTAGGTTCCGCTTGACAATAGCCCAGTATTTCTCAATTGGGCGGAGCTCTGGCGTGTTGGGAGGGTTCTTGTCCTTGGGAACCACCTGCACGTTGTTGGCGGCGTACCACTCCATGGCCTTTTTACCGTAATGGCAAGATGCCAAATCCGGCCAAAACAGTACGGAACAACCGTGTTTCTTCAGGAAAGGCAGCAGACGTTTATTCAAACACTCTTTCACGTAAATTTCTTGGTTGACAGTCCCGGAAGCTATGAAAATGCTGCTTTTAAGCCACAGGTACAGATGGCTTGCCAAACCAGATATTTCTTTGCGAACTTTGACAGTTTCGTGTGCTTGAAAATATCTGCTACCTTTCCCCTTCCTTTTGCCGTATAAAACTCCTGTCCCGGAAGCTGCTTGTAGTCGGCTTTGACGTAGGTTTCGTCGTCCATTACCACGCAGTCAAACTTCGTCAGCATCGTCGTGTACAGCCTCCGGGATCGCGCTTTGGCCGTCGTATTTTGTTTATCATCGCGATTTGGAGTCACTACCTTCTTGTAAGTCGATAGTCCGGCTCGTTTTTTGGCTCGATGCACGGTTGTAGACGATACACCCAGCTTATTTGCGGCATCTCGGAGAGATAGGTTAGGGTTTCGCTTGAAACTACCGGCAACTCTCTTTGTCGTCTCAGCGGCTTCCGGTTTTCGATTTCCCCCCGATCCAGACTTCCTGGCTGTCGACAAACGTTCCCCAAACACTTTAATTACATTTGTAACGGTTGATTTGGCAACTTTTAGCGATTTTGCCAACTTTGCGTGTGAGTAGCTCGGATTTTCGCGATGCGCGAGCAAAATTTTGATACGCTGCTCTTCTTGCTTGGACGGCATTTTGACAACTGAAGAGTGAATTCCAAAATCAAAATAGGAGCAACATTCTACACACACACACACCTTCAAAATGAGTGGTGTTCAGGTTTTTTAAATGCAAAATTGAAAGAAATACGTCAAGTTGATATTGACCAAATTTTGACCGTATCGCCCTTTATAGCCAATCGCTGTTTTGTGAAACATTGGACGGATTATTATAATTTGAGATACCTCAATGCTGTCATCTTCCAAATTTAGCAGATCGACAGGCAATCGATAAAAAGTCACCTGGTACCTCATAGCAAGATGCTAAGAGGCGGACCGGAAGCTTCGATGAGCTACCTCAAAGTTTTTTTTTTCGTTTCTATGGAAGAAAAACCCCAGAACCCTTGCGGAATTTATGTGCGATGGTTCGGCGCGTATTCATGAATAAAAGAATGCTTGTAACACCGGATAAAATACATACATAAGCACTCGGTTACTGTTTTGCATGACAATAGCTTAAAATATGAATAAGTTAAATAGGTTCAGGAATTTCCACCAACCAAATACATTCCAACAAGTCGAGAACATACGCATGAACCAAGAAGAAACTATCAATGTCAATGCTCATTTGTTTTCATTCTAAATTTGTTTCGAAAAAGTTGCTCTGCTAGTAAATTTAGAGTACATTGTGTGAATTGCGCAATGTTTTTTTTTAAATTATTAGCAGTTTCAAGCAGTTGTTTGATTCATGGTTATTTAATAGTACCATAAATGGGCAATCGAAAGCTAGATCGAAAGTGTTTTAAAAGTAATTAAGTTAGACATTATTCCAACAAAGAAACAAACGAACGAAACTAAATGAATGATCTTGTTGCCAAAATCGGCCGGATATTGTAAAATATTTTGGGTTAGAGTTGACAAGAAAGGTAATCCCTCTCTCTCTCTCTCTCTCTCTCTCTCTCTCTCTCTCTCTCTCTCTCTCTCTCTCTCTTAAAAAAAGCTTGCCCTCCCCTACTTACAATCCTGGCTACGCCTATGCCAGTATATATGCTTAGATCTTTTTTAAAAAAATAAATTTTTTGGGGGGTAATAAAAATTTTGGGGGAAATAACCCCTTTTGTTTGTTTAATGTGGAAAATTTTTTTTCGCTTTTTTTTTCTTTTTGAAATTTTTCGGGGTTGGGCTTCCTTTTTAAAGAAGAAGCAGATAAATTACAAAAGGACTCAGGTCTTACGAACTGATGAGACGATCCGAGTCTTGCTAGTGTATCGGCTCGTTCATTTCCACCAATTCCGCAGTGACCAGAAACCCAGTATAGATTGACTTGATTATGACAAGACAATTTTTGAAGTGATTGAACACATTCCCAAACATGCTTAGATGTGCATGTTGATGACTCTAAAGCATTTAGAGCTGCTTGACTGTCTGACATAATACATATATTTGAATGTCTATAGTTTCTACGCAAGCATATAGCAGAACATTCCAGAATTGCTTGAATTTTAGCTTGGAATACAGTAGGCCACCTGCCCATTGCAATCGACAGGTCTATCCCTGGACCAGTTACTCCTCACGTAAAAAAATCCGTGCCCAAATCCGTGAACTGTAGTCATGAATTCGAGAACAAGCAAAAATACACCGTGAACTGAATCACATTTAAAGGTAAAAATCCTGAAAACGTGAACTAGTTCACGGTCCGTTTTCATTTTCGGGAACGCTTTTGTTTCTGTGCTACTCCAACTTGATTGTTCATTTTTGAACCATCTGTAAAGTAAACTATCGATCCTAGACGAAGATTCGGACCACCGCATTCCCACGAATCACGCCCAGGATCAAATACTTGATATGCACGGTCGAAGTTGTATGTTTTTTCATCCAATCTTCGTTGTTCATAACTAAACAATTTAGTCTGATAATTTTTAGAATGCTTAGATGTCCTATTAGATCACCATCAAATAGGTTCATAGATCTTTTCATCCTCAGAGCGCTCTTTTCAGCTTCTAGTTGTACGACTTGATCCAATGGTACTATGTATAGTAAAGCATGCTTTCGATGGTGTACTTCTCATTGCACCAGTGATTGAAAAAGTTGCTAGTCTTTGAAGTCTTTCTAACTTTCTCTGAGCAACTCTCACTTTCGTTTATGGCCACCAGATCAATGAGGCGTAGGTAACCCGGGGTCTCACAATTGCCGAGTAAATCCAATGAATCAGCTTCGGCTTCAGTCCCCATTGCTTCCCAAATGTTCTTTTGCTTATCAATAGAGCATTGGTAGTTTTAATTATAGTCTGCTCTAGATGTGTACTCCAATTAAGTTTGCTGTCAAGGGTTACTCCAAGGTATTTGACAGTATCTGAAAGTTCCAAAAGGGTACCTTTCAATGTTATATTTTCGAATAAGTATTTTCTCCTTCGTGTAACCTCATCACACCACGATGAGACAAAATTTAAAGAAATTTGCATTCTGTTTGCGATGATACCGTCATATTTTCCACGTACTATCAGCGGCTGGGTAGTCATGAAGAAAATGAATATAATTTTTGGCTCAGGAAGTACTAGCACACCGGTCCCAAGCTCGGTCCCAAGTTTAATGATTCGCTTCTAATAACGTTGCGCACACCAACACACTCTCAAATATTGTGTCAAAATAACATAGCGAATCAAAACAAAAACAAAGATACTAGTACCGAAAGGTACCGACAAGCGCGTTATTACGAGTTATTACAAAGTGCAGACTGCAAGGTGTACTTTGGACCTAGGGGTTCTACAACAGTGAACCAATTTCAAATTGCTAGTTTCATATTGATTGTTGGTACTGTTATAACTATATCATCTGCAAAGCCAACTATTTCGAAGCCTAGAGCTATCAGATTTTTGAGAAGATTATCAACTATTAAAGACCACAATAGAGGTGATAGCACGCCTCCTTGCGGGCACCCTTTAATTGCTCTAACACTGATGAATGGGCTTCCGAGGTTCGCTGATATTTCTCTTTTTGATAACATCTCTGTAATCTAATCAACAAAGCATTTGTCGAAATCACGCTTCGTCATAGCTGTGATCATTGACTCATGAGATGTTTTATCGAATGCACCTTCGATATCAAGGAAAGCAGCTAGTGAAATTTTTTTTGCTCCAAAAGATTTTTCTAGTTTTGTAACAACCGTGTGTAGTGCTGTTACTGATGATTTACCCTCCTGATATGCAAACTGATATTTGCACAGAGAAGTTTTAACCAGATATGATGACTTGATGTGTTCATCGATTATTTTTTCCATTGTTTTTAGCAGGATGGATGATAAGCTTATCGGCCTGAAGGATTTCGGTGAGCTTTGTTTTACTCACCCCGCCGTGTGATTGTGATGGTTATAATGATTGTTATGATTGTTATAATTGTAATTGTTATCAGTGTTATATGTCAATGTTAAAAATAAATGAAACGCCGTACAACAAGGATTATGCTCTCCTTTTTTTATCTGCTGTGAAAGTTTAAGTTCCAATTAACGCATAGCTGTTAATGCCAAGAGATTGGGTATGGTATTTCCTATACATAGGAACAGTTTATGATAGTTTTGCTCATAGGAACAAAGGACAGTTTCGCGATTACCGGTAGTACAGTTAAAAAAACTGTTACGAAAAATACGGTAGCTGTAGTAATTATTTTGATTTGATTTCCAAATATTGATTGGGTCTTCGTTTTCAAACAATATCGTTGGTTTCAATTACCCATTCGATTTTTTTTTTCAACGAGTTAGTTAATTTTACGCTAAATTTTGTTTGGAGCAATCGTTGAGTTTTGTTTGAATTTACCTAAGACTAATCCACCGTCAGAATTGAACAACCAGTGTTATGATTATGTCCAACAAACGTTGATTAAATAAAGGTTGAACTCAGGAACAAAAACAAACTTTAATGTTTAGTTCATTCCAAGCATTCTGGTTTACCAAAGTAAACCCATAATTTGTTAGCGAATTTTGTAATATTGAAATTTGGTGTATTCTTGTCACTATTCATACCACGTTTTTTTCCTTTAAATTCCGTTGGAACAAGAAAAAGTAAAGTGAAAAGTTTCCTAGTAGTGAAATATTTCAATTCAATTTCCTTGAAAATAAAGTAAGTAGTCACACCATTTATGTGTGTGTGTGTGTGTGTGTGTGTGTGTGTGTGTGTGTGTGTGTGTGTGTGTGTGTGTGTGTGTGTGTGTGTGTGTGTGTGTGTGTGTGTGTGTGTGTGTGTGTGTGTGTGTGTGTGTGTGTGTGTGTGTGTGTGTGTGTGTGTGTGTGTGTGTGTGTGTGTGTGTGTGTGTGTGTTTTACAAGGTTAAGGATTTTCTGATGAATCAACCCAGCATAGAAGCCTGCACTTATTCCAAGGCCAGACTAAGTACATCTGTGCTCGAGTGTGGTCAGGGCCTGGGGATGGAAGGTGTTTGTGTTTGTGTTTTTTAATTGCTTTCTCGCACACTCGCAAGAAAATTTCACCTACCTCACCTATCTGCGTGCTATGGGGTTTAGCTTCTGAGGTTCTCATTCACCGGACTGCTTAAAAATTCACCACTTGGGTGTGATATTAAAAACAAAGTGGAAAACCAAGTCTGGTTCAGCATTTGACTCTTCAAGCCTGATTATACCTCATGGATATTCAAGCTCGAACAGAACACTTCAATTTTTGTTGTGTAAAATTTCAAATCTAAATATGTTGGAGTCATCTTACACAGTAGCGCCGCCTAGTCAACTTTTAAATACATTAAATCTGACAAGTGTGACTGGCAACCCATTTTTCCCTTCCTAATAAAAACAAATCTGTGGCGCCATCTATTAGGTTATTGCTACTTGATATCTTGAGGGAAACTATGTTTTTACCCAGGTATATGAGATGAAGTCGAATGTCTGTCTGTGGTATTACTTCGACGGTGGGGCTATCATACTCCGGCGGCGAGTTCTCTGGCGAAAGAATATCTCCCAAAACCTATCACGTTACGCGTTGTTCTTAGTACGATGTTGGCCGGTAGTGTACCGAGGTCAGCCGAGAGATTCAGTGTGGAGGATTGCTTCCGGTTCTCTGGCGCCCTAACAACTCAAGCCGTTATTTCGCTACGAATTATTCTGAATGGTCCCCTCCGGTGGATCTTTCCAACTCCGACGACGAGTTCCCCGGCAGTGGAAGATCTTCCCGGACCGATGCTTCTCGGTCAGGTGCCAAGGTCGGTCCAGCAATTCCAGTAGAGAATCACTTCCGGTTCTCAGGCGCCTCGACGACCATCGTCGATTCTATGTAACGGTCGGACTTCTCGGTCTAGTCCCCGATGGTGGATATAGCCAACTCCGATCGCGGCCAGAAGCTCTCTGAGCTTCACGTCATTTCTGCTGCAACGATGACATGGTCAGGGCCTTCTGCAAGATATTGTCGGAGTTTAAATCTCCATCGCTGCTTTCTAGCATTTCGCCACGTTCTGTTGTGAACAGTGTTGGAAAAATCATTTTCAAAAAATGTTCACTCTTTGCTCATTGCAAAGATATATCACCAAGGAACTTTGCACTCAAAGTTCGCGAACAAAATACAATCCAAAGTTCATGGAAGCGCAGAGTGAGGAAAAGTTTCATATCTCATAGTGAAAAATCTTTCGTTTCTCCATCTCACAACGTTTCACTCGTATTCGAGATCCGATTCAATCAAATATCCACTCGGCTGAAGAGAGTGTATAGATTTATGCGAGATATCTTTCTATCTAGACTCCATTTCTTTGAAATCTAGACAAATCTGTGGGAGCAAACAGATCCCAGAAAAATACGCTAAAAGTCATCGTTTACAAATGTTACTTTCGACCTTTTGACTATTTTATCTAGAAATGCGCAGTGTGCTTTTCAAGAACGAATGTGGTGTAAAGATATACAGTGTATCTCACAATAGGTGTCACATTTTTTAAGTCTTTGTTTAGTTCAGCTGGGTAATTTTAACAGCGGAATTGATTATACCCGTTTTGAGTGTATTCTTTTGACAGCTTATCGCTGAAGATATATAAGCGATTCCGTTTGTTTATATTTATCAGCTACCATGGAAGCCATACGGGAGCAAGTTTTAAAATTACATTTGCAAAAGCTCAGACCGTGTCAGATAGTCAATAGCCTTAAGCAGTTCGGAGTGAGTAAGCGTTTTGTTTTTCGTACATTGAAACGATTCAAGAAAACTGAAAATGCTCATATTCAACAAAAAGGCAGTGCCAGACAAACTGCCAGAACGAAGAAAAAGATCAAATGTGTGAGTGAGTGAATAAGACGTAATCCGGCCGTATCTGGCCGTAAATTGAGAAAATAACCTGCTTCAATGAACAGGCTCCTCAGACATTATCTGGAATGTAAGCCATACAAGAAACAACGGGTTCACGGGTTGACGGAGCGTGAAAAGCAAGCCAGGGTCCAAAGAAGCAGAAATCTTTTGGTTCGGCACGCTGACTGCGAGATTTTATTTTTGGATGAAAAGCTCTTCCTCCTTCAGGACAAAATGGCAAAAGTCTTGCCAATATTCCAAGAGATAAACTAACTGTAGAACGCTATCAGAATGTATCGGAAGTCATGGTATGGGGCGCCGTTTCACGAAAAGGAAAACTTCCTCTTCTTTTCATAGAACCTAACGTAAAAATCATCACTGAATATTACATCGAGCAGGTTTTGAAGAACCATCTGCTTCCTCATGCTTCAACGCTGTATGGGAATACACCATATTGTTTCCAACAAGACTCAGCTCCAGCTCATAAGGCAAAGAAGACACAGGCGGAAAATTTGACGGATTTCATCACAAGCGAAGAATGGCCTGCATCTTCACCGGATCTCAACCCACTTGACTACTTTGTTTGAGGTTATATGCTTCAACATATAGGCCCTACGAAAGAGCTTACTTTAGATCGAAGAAACATTTGGTTGATATTTGGGACCAAATATCCTCAGAAAATCGTGTGTGCCAGCTGCAATGGGTTTACAAAGCGTTTGCGCAAAGTTATCAAGGAAAAGGGCGAGAGATTCGAATTGAATTAGTATGGTTTATTTCTATAACATATATCTTTGAAATGAAAAAAAAATGCTATGATTTGGTTGATTTGTTTTGCGGCAATCCCATTTTGTTTTAGTGACACCTATTGTGAGACACCCTGTAGAGAGGAAAAAGTTATTTGATTTCATGTAAAGATATAGAGAGGAAAAAATGATCTGATTTTTTTCGTATTCTCGCGTCGGTGAATCTAGTAGAAAAAGTTCGCGATATTTCATTCTATCATCCCAGAAAGTTCACTCATGAAACGTAGGCGTGTGAAATTAGCAACGGGAGGTTTCCAAGTGAAAACGTATCGCACGATAAATTGATATTTTTGTGAGAATTCCATCACTAGTTGCGAATTTTGGGCAGTCAAATACTATATGTTGTGAGTCCTAATCTTTGGAAATACTTGCCTGACAGAAACGGCGTCAGGTAGAAGTGCACTTCTCCATGCTATCAATTCACCCACATCGACAGCATTTTAATTAGATAGATATATAACCATTACAACCATTATAAGGGAAGGTCCATTAATTATTTAGGGCCAATTTCTTCACCAGGGCCAATTTCACGGGTAAGCACCGCTTAGGAGTTAAGCGGAGGTGAAGAAATTGGCCCTTAATGCAGCAAAGGGGGGAGGGCGGCTTAAGGAAACGAGACAATCCATACAAAAAAAAATGTAAGGTCCATACAAAAAACGTGACAGACATAATTAATGGCTGACTAGGTTCCCTAGTCAGGTGACTAGTGAGTGCTTCTGAAATGATGTGCCAGCCTCGCATGCGTGCATGCGCGTTGGCTTCGTTCTATGCTTGACCCGCACTGTTTTTTTTTTATATTATAAAACAAATTCACTCCACCATCTGCCAATAATCAAAATTTCCCGCTCAGGGACTCTATATAAAACTTCAAATCTGCTATTATCATCAATTCACTCGCTATGAAGCGGAAAACACTCTTGCTTTCTCTTATGATACGGAAGTTTCTTCGAAAACCGCCCGGCAATGCACAAATTTAGCAACACTAAATTTTTTTCGAAAACACGATATTTTTTTAATTTTCCAAACTAAAATTAATTAACGAAGAAAGGAAACGAAGTGACTTCACATCATTTTTATGTCATAAAATATTATGCTGACTTGATTACGATATACATATTTTTTGTAGCATGTGATAATGTAAGAACTTCACGTACACTCACTTGATTATGTTGAAACTCGAAATTTGTGTTTGATTCCATGTTTTAAGTTTTGCACAGTGGTCTCGTGTGCTTGATTTGAATCCCCCACCCCCCAACCCCCTAATTCTCCTTTCCTGTTCCGATGATATACTTTCCGGTTACCTGAATCTTCTGTGCTGTGCTTTTCCGTTGTGATAAGATGCTAAATCAGGCCAAAACAACACTTTTCCACATTCGTCTTTCTTAGCGATTCAAGCTTATTGCTTCCGCAATTAGCTTATTGCTTGCTCTCAAATTAGTGATCCAAATACACTTCCACAGTTATTAATTGAGAGTTTTCGATGCCATGTACCATTTTTGCTTTAGTATGATTGTGTGGCAAGTACAATCATACTCTATGCCCAAGGAGTCGAGAAATTTCCCTAGGTCTAGGAAAAATTCCTTTCAATCAATTCGAAAAAGATTTTTCATTAGGGCCTAACTGACAAACGTAAACAAACGGCTTTTTCCGCGAATTTCTCTTCATTAAAAACTCGCCTTATTAAAAACCATCACGGTTATTTAGAAAAGGAAAAGTTCACCTATCCGATAGAATTGGAGGCTTACATGGGTAGCCTTTAAGCCTCGAGAAATTTACGGAAGAAGCCATTGTTTACGATTGTCAGTTAGACCCTATTGAAAAATCTATGTCGAATTGTCATAGATAAAAGATTACTCAGCAAATAAATTTAAACAAACAAAGCGATTTAAAATTGGTTCACTGCTTTAGAACCCCATTGGTTCCAAGCACACCTTGCACCTTGCACCTTGCATCTTGCAATGCTTTTCAGTACTAGAATCTTTGTTTTTGTTTTGATTCACTGTGTTTTTTCTTGACAGAATGTTTGAGGGGTGATTTGTTGAGAGTTATGTTCGGAGGGGTGATTCATTTAGCTAGGGGACCAAGTTTAGGACTGTTAAGCTTAGTGACGGTTAAAGTACGCACACTATCGTGTCTATCGTCGTATAAAAATTGTATGTTTCCCCGCAGATAACCAAAGAGTTGGCTTACCATTTTTGATCTTTTCGTCCAAAAACGCACTTCCACATTTTCAGAAGGCACAATACCATAACCAGACGTGATAAGCTCATCATAATTGTCTTCGCATCTTTGGCTAGGGGGCAGATGTACTCGGTTTGCAAAGGAAACATTTATGCTTGATTCCAGGAAGCAATATTTTCACTTGACGAATGATGAAATTAAGCGTGAGGAGGAAGTGTTTCGAACGTACATGCCAAAGGTCAATTCCATAGTGAAAGTTGCTCCCTCTTACTGATGGTAAGAGTAAATTTTAACATTTTCTCGTGAAAATTTACATCTTTCATTATGACCATACGAAAGATACATATCGGAAACTAGTTCTACAGAACGTCGTCGAATCGTGGGCACGTCGTCATTTCGGTTCCAGGGATTGGGTTTTCCAACAGGACTCGGCGCCGGTTCACAATGCGAAGAAAATCCAACTCTGGATTGCGAAACATTTTCCAGGGTTAATTTCTAGCTCGGAGTGGCCGGTGAGATCGCTGAACCTGAACCCTGTGGACTTCGCTGTCTGGAATATGTTGAAGGCCGAAGTCTGCTCTGAAAAATATGAAGTTACGAAAGTCCTGAAGTGACATCTGGTGGCATCCTGGGATAAAATACCACAAGAGCACTTGTGGGCCTCTTACGATGCGTTCCTCGATCGTCTGCGGCGAGTAATTAAATCCAAGAGCGAACAAATTCAACTTAACTAGTGAATTTTCAAAAAGTGATTTGTTTTCAAGTGAAGTTGTATGAACTTGAAATAGGGTATGTGTCCCATGACTCAGCCTGATATGCAACGATCGATTACATTGTTTATTATAACTCATGAAGTATTTGAGCTGGAAGCGATATTTAACTAGTTGAACGCTTGCTTAGAGAAGTGTAATAAGCTATTTGGTAGTATGTATCTCGAAAAGTTACACAACTCATTTTATAAAGTCACAAACTTTCGAAGGATATGGATGTAATGTCGGTCTACGAGCACCAAATTGGGTCTTTTCATGGATGCAACTTCGTCTCATTCGATAGATTTGTTATTGAATGCAGTCTTCGTATGGTTTTTTTTCTCTGATTTTCTGATTTATGGCATTGCCAGCTTTATTCGCTCTAACCCAACACAACATTTCACGAAACAAACTATAATAAAACTGCTTAGAAACACTTAAGTGATTCCCACATATGGTTTATCGGTCATTTGATACTCAAAACTTTATAAATCACTCTACACTGATTTTGTTCCTTTATTTTGTGATAAGATGAGTCATTTGAAAACTGTTTGAAACCGAAACTCAGACATTTTTATTGTAAATTTTACCAATAACAACATTTTTAATACACTTTTCATGCAACAGGCCATGGTTGGGGACATAGAAAAAAAATATGTTTCTAACATTGGGTCTACGGTTTTCTAGTTAAATCATTATTATTAAACCTATGTGAACAGTTAGTTTATGACGTGTGACTATTTTCTGTACATCTTTGCTGCATTACTCGGTTAATATGTTCAATTTAGCTAAATTTAGATCATTCGAAGATCGTGTAGATAATCTGCTCAGCTTAACCAGTTTAGTCATGATGTCTAAAAAGTTAAGTAAATCGATGATTACGCGGAAGTGATTAGCTATAAATTGATTAATAATGTCTCAATTGCTTCGGGTGCAATCGGTCAGCCTGATAGCAACATGATTTTCTTGACTATCGCCGAATTAATGACATATTTGGTACAAAGGCCGAATGAAGGAGCTAGGCTAACATTACATCCCGTTACCCCAAAATGTTTTTGTTTTGATCAATTTTTCTGTTGGTTTCATGTACCATTACAATTGCCAGACCATGTACAGTTCCTTCAACATTTCGTAGCAGGCGATGGTTTTGTGACAAATGTACATTTAACACCGCTGCGCCTACCTCTACTTTTCATAGACGCAAATGAATTGCTTCGAGTTATTTATTTATCAGACAACTTACCTACCTTTCGACCAAGTCCGGGGTGGCCTCTGCTGTACACAGAAGTTGTCTCCATCCTATCCTGTCCAAGGCACAGGTCGCCTTCTACTTTATCGTTCAACCTTGCTAGTTGCACGCTTCTTTTTTTTTTGTGCCTGACTTGTATCAGAAAAACGAGCCTAAGAAATAAATTTGATAAATTTTCTTGGCTATTCACTTCATCACTCCTTGTCTGCGTCAAATAATTTCGCGTAACTGAAATTGCGCTTCTTTGTCTGTTATTTTTAAAACGAACAACAGCTGACAACAATGACTAGAAACTTCAAAACTAGAAACAACTGAACAATGACAAGAAACTTCATTATCGTTTAACAGTGATAAAATTTCTAAATATGCCATCGAATGCACGAATTTGTTTTGTGGAAGGGCGAGGATACTCAGGAAATTAGTGAAAATAGCATTAAATTATGAAACCACTAAATAGTAATAACCAAACTCGCCACCTCCGGCTTGACATCACCCCGGCTAATGCATGCTCTTTTTTTTAACTTTAGGCAAAACCAGTATCTAACTTCTTTTCACCACTTTTTCCATTCTCGCCTCCAGAAACTGTCTAGCTTCCATGAGTACTCCGGGCGATCCGTCGGCATCCGGTGGAGGACCTGACAGACCGTGTGGAATCACATCATTGCTACCGATTGGCATGTCGTGCCGTGGCCGTGCCGAAGCCTTTGCCCGTAGTCTACAATCACGTCTACGAACACTCGGGACACAGGTGAGACCTGCACAGTTGGCAGTGGCTATTCCATCAAGCTAATACGGCCATTTTTCTTTTTCCATCGCCTTAACACAATTCCTCACCTCGTCATACTTACATCTTGTATAGATCATCGCTTGATTGCATTTCAATTTACA
Organism: Aedes koreicus; assembly: GCA_024533555.2. Classification (NCBI taxonomy): domain Eukaryota; kingdom Metazoa; phylum Arthropoda; class Insecta; order Diptera; family Culicidae; genus Aedes; species Aedes koreicus. The sequence continues at coordinate 62,897 of JAHHFK020005990.1, forward strand.
TCAGCTATTCATCAAGACCAACGACTGGTTCCGGCGTAAGCCGAGAGCAACCCACCGACCAATGCAATCAATCCAGGCGAATTGATGATCCTTCTTTTACTTTTTCTTTCTTTCTTTCCCTGCTCGTGTGAATTGGATCAAACCCACAAATTCTTCCAAAATTGAACAAATTCGGCAAAATCTTGCGCGCATGTTCACACTGCTTTCCATGTTATGTCACCATCTCACCACGCAACTCCTGGGTACTCCCGATACCAATGTTGACGCCCAACCACTACGCCAACCGGAACAACCGGACCGCCATGGTTCCAATCGTGCGCCTCATCAAACTAACCACCACATCCACAAAATACCAAACCATTTTCCGGTAGGGATACTACTAACCACAAACTCCAAAAAGTAAAACACTCGCAAATCATCATAGAGTAGAACACAACTAGCCTTTAGTCGCCATTAATTAGGGTTAAATACTCTTTTCAGGGAAATGCGGACGAGGTTGCCCAAATCACCGATCATCCACACGAGAACGAAAACACATGGCTATCAGAGGAGGAAGCGGTGGCAGTGACTCAACCGAAACGCATGGTAGCCAACGAAGTCGATGCATTCTACGAATATGGATTGGAGAACGAGAGTCCCGGTTCGCCGATTGAAGAATGCGAATACACTCGGCTAATAGAAACGACGTCAGTGACACCAGCTGAGGTTGCACCCGAATCTGGCTATGTTTGTGCATCACCTTGCTCGACACCTCAGGTCAGCCAAGAAAATAGTCCTTCGAGCCAGAGCTCGTCGGACTGCCAGTTCTTCGATCCGGAGAGCTCAGATCAAGAACAGAAATCGACAAGTGGCTGTGATTACTACGACTGTACTACCTCGGATCCATCGATGGTGTCCAACAAAACGGTGGCGCTAGCTGCAACAACGTCACACACATCTACCTCAGCAGCAATGGAAGAAGCAAGAGCAGGAACGGCGACACTTACAGCGACGGCATCGAGACAAATCAGACGCAAGTCTCAGAACGGTCACCTGCCCAGTGGGCTAGGAGTGGAGACATTGAACGCCGATAGCGATAGCTGCTCAGAATCGCTGCCACCTTCTCAGTCTACCGAATCACGCTCCCGCGACTCTACTTACACGGGACTGAGTTCGAACAATTCGAACAGTACTCTACAAGACGTCACCATGGAGGGCGAAGAGGTTGATGAGGAGAAACCGGTGATACCAGACATTTCTTGTGAGCTGCAGAAGCAAACACAGGACGAAACAGATCACGGGAAAGTATTATCGAACGGGCATGCCATTATGCCAAGGGAAACAATAAAACGCCAACAAGAAGTTTGTGAAATCGACGTTGATGTGTTGAAATTCATAAATGGAGAGGTGGAAGAGGAACCGGAAGAGGAACCGGAAGAGGAGGCACATAGTCCAATAGTCGAGATGGCCGATGTGGAACAGAAACTTCAAGACTGTAGTGTTAATCAAGAATCCGATGAGAAGCATGATCACAAACGGGAAGGAATATCCTCCGGTGATGAGGACGAAGACTTCGTTCGGCCACAACGAATCCGTAGATGTTCGTCACTAAAAACGGGAAAAACTCCACCTGGTACACCTGGTCGAAAAAAGTTTGTTCGCTTTGCCGATGTGCTCGGTCTGGACTTGGCTGATGTCAAAACATTCGTCGACGAAGTTCCTCGAGTACCGAAACAGGCCTACGAAGATCTGGACTTTTGTTTGGAACCTCCGCCTATTCAGGAAATCAGTTTGGGTCCTAAAGCAGATCGAGTACTGGTTCCCTTGTTCCAACAACCAGGTGCCCTCTCATGCTTCTTGGATAGGGTCCGCGAAAAACAGGTCAACCTGGAAAATGCGGCCGTCACTGACCCTGTGAATCTGACCATCACCGGAACGGTTCGTGTCCGGAACTTGGATTTCCACAAGTCCGTCTATGTGCGCTATAGTACCGACAACTGGCGCAGCTTCTCCGACCTGCAGGCTTGCTACGTGGAAAATTCATGCGATGGCTTCTCCGACAAGTTCACCTTTACCATCCATGGTAACTCGGTCCAGATAGGTCAGCGTATCGAGATGGCGATACGTTTTCACTGTCGAGGCCAGCAGTTCTGGGACAGTAATTACAATACGAACTATGTTTTCCAATGCTTGCCAATCTCCCAGCCGAACCATATCGCCAACTTGGCTGTAAAATCGGTCAATCCAGATACACTACTCAGTCCAGATGAAGCATGGTGCAAAAGCTTCTACTAAAACCAATCCTTCCGAAACCTTCCCTGTAAACCCACCTTCCTCCGGAGGAAAAACAAAAATTAAAACTAAAACAATAACGGATAGTGGCAAGCTAAAGGAGTTGCGATAAGCTCTTGTTTCCTTTCAGAATAGAGGGGACACTTTGAAATAGCTTTACAGTTTACCCCAATTGGACGCAAAAAATGATGCTAGCGTGTAGTATTACTGTTTTAATTTTAACGACCCCTTACAACGAACATATATTCGATCCCTCCCTACCACGATAAATCCTCTTATATTCCGTTCTCCTTAAGACGATCAAGATATCAACAAAAATTAAAGTATGAAGATTCTTAGGAAGTCCTTCCCAAACTTGAGATTCACCAACCTACACATTTTAGAGGACACGTGTTAGTAGAGACAGCATTAGGTATCGAAATTCGAAAAGAAAGATGTGCGAGCATTCTATGAACGTCGTTGGTCAATCCAAAAAAAAATATGAAAAACTGAATCATGGATGAAGAATTGAAATTTAGTTCATTAAAAAAAACAACCATGACTATTAGCTTAGACTTGTAAATCAATTGTTAAGCTAAACAAGTAGCTCCCTCTAACACTTCAGAATAGAGAATAGAGTATGCGTGTTGAATACCAGTCTATGTTTGTTAACTATATAGACTAAACAAGAATGCGAAGAGATTGACTTGGATTAGAGACGAACTTTGGACAGTGTTATATTTCGAACTTTTAATATCAACCAGAGGAGAGCTTAACCCTAGAGCATGTTCTCGAAGCGTCAAGCGCATAGAGTTATCATTCAACTGATTTTTTATCTTTCGAAAAAGCAAAACATATTTATTCAGAATAAATATGAAATGGAATGTTATGAAAGAGAAAATAATCAAAACGGCAGGCAATAGGCAAGATAAAGATTTTACGCACCCCTATCAGCAAACTACAAGAAACAAGATAGAAATGAATGCTTAATCATATAACAAAGAATGAGTGTTAAATTCAAGTCTATAAACTTTGAAAACTAATAACTGGTGTCTTATGAAAGAATTAATTGAAAAAGTAAACAAAGCAAATGGATACTATATTTGATTTAAGTACATACACAAACACACCCATGTATAAAATAGAAGTTTACCCAAAGATTAGAGAATAAAGAAACGTTTAAAAAAAACAGGGTTTCTGTTTTCTATTTTCTATCAGGTCCAAACTCAATAAGTGCTTAATAGTGATGTCTGTGTTAGGGAGCAGTCATGAAAAATCAATTGGAGTAATCAATTTTTATAATTGCAAGGCATGACTTTACCTTTTGAAATGTTTTTATACTTTCATTATAATTTTTTTTTAATGCAGCCAATTTCTAGATAGGGTATGTGTCCCATAACTCAGCCTAATATGCTTAGGTCGATTACGTTTTTTACTGTAACTAATTAAATAATTGAGGGGGGCGACCCCAACATCCATACCAATCACGCCAAAGTCACGAGCTCGAATCTCACCCCCTGACAAGTTACGCAAATACCCAAAAGGTATTTGAGTGACTACGACAGGAGTTGAACCAGCCCAGGGCTAAAAATCTCTATAATAAAGGAATAAAAAACAATAATTGAGCTACATACGCCATTCAACTGGCTACACGCTTGCTTTGTAATTCTTAATAAGATGTTCGTCATTATCCACCATCAAAATGTTGAGAAACTTCCTATTTTCAGCACAAAAAATTCGAGGGATCTGGATGTAATGTTGTTATATAGGCTCCATGTTGGGTCTATTCATCCAAATTTCGAATTAATGACTATTTTCGTACGGTTTTGTACAATTATTTTCTAGACATTTCATTGTTAGCAATACTCTCTTTACTGAACTCAAAATTTACAAATCAAAGCGTAGGGAACGGCTTAATCAGGATTGAATGTTTTCATCAGTTGTTAGGCAAAAGGTCTAAAACTTTTAAACTTTCCATATTATTTCACATTTAATTATACGAACATAACCTCGCAATTGGGCTAATGGTTCGATGTATAAATCATGATTGATTACCAATTCATTACTGTCATTTTGAAGATTTAAATACATCATCTAGAAAACCACCAGTTTCCTACCTGCTGATGAAGTTCACTTTAATTTTGCCTTTGCGAATGTTTTCATCAGCTCCTTTTCACATCTAGGCTTGTTGCCAGAATGTGATGTTGCACATTGATTTAATATAGAAATAAATATTATATCAATGTGCAACATCACATTCTGGCAACATATTTAGATGATCTCAAATCACTATTTATTTCGTGTTGCTTCCAGTTATGTGAGGTTGATCTGTGCTTATGATTATATTGTCCATAATTTGGCGCTATCATATGCAATGGAAAAATATGTTTCGGAACTGTCCCTCAACGATAAAAAAATTCTTCGCCTTTGTGCGGAAACTATGGCACCACAGTTGCGTTTGAGTGTGCTCATTTTCCTCTCTTCTTTCTCAACCAAAGCTATAACGCACCAGCATTGTAACGTGAAGCCTGCTATCTCTTACATTTGCTCGTTTTTAAACGAAGCATCACGTTTGTCGTTACAGTTGCTATGAGGGTTATTCCGATAGTCGAAGTGACATTTGTCACTCGGTGAAGTGAGAAAACTCACCTGCAGTGATGTGACTCTTCTAGGTAAACCAAATAGAGAGTCATGTGACTGCAGATGACTTTTCTCATTTCATCAAGTCACAAACGTCACATCTGTCTAATAACCTGCTAGTAGACGAGTTTGTGATCATAGCAATCGACATGTTATGGTTGATTGTTTTTGAGAACGAATGGGCAACACGAAAGAGCGGCTTGAGGAATTGGACGTTAGCAGAAAATCGCGAACTGCCCTATTTCATTTCGTCCTCCGCACGGAATCGCATTCATACAATATTGTTAGTTTTTTTTATGGATTGCGGAGCTGGAGAAAACGTTTTCACAAACAAAAAGCAACCCTCATGTTTTTAATAAGTCCCTACAATTCTAGACAAAATCGTCAAAAGGTCGAGAGTAACAATTGTAAACAATGACTTAAAACGTAAATTTCCTGGAAATGACAGGTTGCTAACATCTATATCCACTACCAAAGGGAAGGTAATAACTCCCTGTATCTGTTTCTGGTGCTATTTTGTTTGTGGGAGCAAGCAGATCCCAGACAAATACGCTGGAAGTCATTGTTTACAAATGTTACTTTCGACCTTTTGACTATTTTGTCTAGAATTGGGAACTTTATTCTATCGCTATGTAATTTTCTGATTCTAATGCTCGTTTCTGAAGGTAAGTTCTAAGACCATCCCCACCGGTGGGTTCGTATCTGAGTAATATTTTGATGACTGAGAGCGTTGATTTAGCCACCAACTTTCGCACCGATCGTTCATAAAAAAGTAACACAATAAGACTCAAACTTATTCTCGTACCGGTTTCGTTTCGCTAAATATTTCGTGCACTGTGTAGTTTGAACACTCTTCCGTACAGGTTTTCAACGTTCTGGTTTATCCCATAGATCGGATCTTGGGAAACATCCAGCCAAGCCCGGCAAAGCACTTCGTTGTTTTGTTGAATCCAATTCCTTCCACGGGGTTTTGATGCACTCATTTTTTCACAACATATCACAATAAACGTGAAATTAGCAAATAACACTTTAAAAATAAATCGGAAACACTCAAATGGAAATGAAAGTCTTCCAGGTGAAGATGTTGTTTTAACGTTTCAACTTGTTTTGCTTATTTTTCTTCAAATAGCAACGCTCGGCTCGGTTGGGTCGGGTTGCCAAATTTACGAACCGAACCGGTTACCAACCACCGGTGCGGTGTCGAGTTGTCAAACAGGGTAACAATTTACCGATATTACCGTATTGGTGCGGTTGGTCCAATAGATAAGAAGTAAACAGAGGGATTAACGTTCGAATATTCGCAGTTCTATTTATAGATTACATACAACTTCATCAAATATCCCAAGTGATGCATGGGCTGCTTAAAACCAATCTCTTACCCTATTTGAAGAAAAAAAAAACATCTTTAGAAGACTGAAATGTTTTTTGCTTGTAAGGAGTGTATCGAATATAAGCTATCCACATACATTTGCGTTGTACGCATGTATTTGTGATGGTTTTTTATGCTCTGAACACTGCATGCTGTGCGTTTGACTGTCAGCTTTCTTTTGTTTACTTGTTTGTGCGGTTCAAATTCTGCGTTTGTCGCGTATTGAAAAGGAAGTGAAAATTAAGGTTCTGGACACATGGCTAAGTGAGAAGGGTATTACTATGCGAAAATTGGCGAAGCGGTTTGCGAGTGTTAAAACCATCATTAATAAGTTTGGGGAACACTATTCTTTGGATGAGCTACCAGGAAGAGGCAGAAAACCCGGTTCTTCCAACCCGAAACTGGAGCAGAAAGTGGTATCTCTAATCATGAAGAACAAATCAATGTCAATACGTGATGTGGCCAAAAAAGCAGGAACGAGTGTCGGAATGATCCAGCGTATCAAGAGGCGAAACCACCTGAAGACCTACAAGAAGCAGAAAATCTCGAAACAAAGTGCAGAACAGAAGAAGCGAGCAGCAACAAGGGCCCGAAAATTGTATTCGCGTCTTTTGCAGCGTCCGGATGCATGCGTTTTGATGGACGATGAGACCTATGTAAAGGAGGACTCAAAAACCCTTCCAGGTCCACAATACTTTACTGCCGTCGTTGGGGAGGATGTGAGCGATGCGGACAGGTCGATTCAAGTGGAGAAATTCGGTCGAAAGGTACTGGTATGGCAAGCAATATGTTCCTGTGGTTTGAAGTCAACCATTTTTTACACTACCGGAACTATAAATGCGGAAATCT
>JAHHFK020005991.1:0-42500 GCA_024533555.2 Aedes koreicus
TATTTTACAACTATACTACATTTATTCTTAAAAACTAAACATAAATTGCTCGGAGTTAGCCTCCGGATCGACCGATCGCTTCAATTGCAATATTGCACACTGACCTACTGACCTAGTTTTTTGGATTGTTTACCTTCTAATCTTATAAATCACTTCCTACTCTATCCTGACAAACTCTCTCCCACTCTCCGCGTCCCCCATAGGTAGTGGTGAGTGACCGTGGTCAACCGGTTCACTATTACTGCTTCCTAGACGAACCGATTGGTAGCACAGTGGGGTCGCTAAATCCATACAGTGTCTGATTTAGTCGGCTGCATCCATTCGCTCATGTTACTCGCAAACAACCTTCTTAAACGACCTAAGGTAGTGAAGACAGTCGAGGAACTGAAGAAAGTATGGGTTTACATGCAAAAAACGGTTGATTCACAGGTTGTGCAGAATCTTATGGCCGGGGTTAAGGCCAAGGTGCGGGCATTTGCGTATGGACTGTAAATAAAATATCCAAATCGTTTTACTTGGGTGCCCTGATGGTCCCTCCCTTTCCCCCGTTATGTGTTATTTAATATTTAGTATATTTTGTACACGAAAAATTAGGATATCATTATAGACAAGAATGCTAATTTATTCAAAATTTAAACTTAAATGATACATCCAATGTATTGTTACTGAAAAATAAATAAAAATTAGATATGTAACAATATCCTTCTAGTCCTGGAAAAGCCGAAAACAGAATAGATCATTCCAAATATTTGAGATAGAATTTCAATAATAGACATGTTGTAATATTTTTTTTTATACTGTTCTAGTAACATGTCAAAGATAGCAATTGGAGTGATCGAAGAAGTCCGGTTTGATGATTTCTGAAATAATGGCTATGTTACCATAATACCACTAAACACAATATTAAAATATAATCCTACATTGATTATAAGCACATGCCAGTCTTTTATGAATATAGTAGTTGGAGTTTAGAAGTGCATTTTTAAATCAAAAGTTATGCTGAAATGCTGAAAAACAAATTGAGCCTTCGATGCTTGTCATGTCGCTCCAGGCTCTTACATGGTTTTGGAATGCAAAGATGATTCTAAAGCGTTATTATACATAGCATTTCAAGCTTATTGCTTTCACAAATTGCTTATTGCCTGCTCTCAACTCAGTGTTCCAAATGCACTTCCACAGTTATTAATTGAGAGCTTTCGATGCCGATGATTCTAATGCGTGCTGAAATTATTAATAAATTAAAAATGGAAAATATACAATATGATTTAAAGGTACACGATCTTCAGTCGCACCCCCTCACTTCGCTATTGTCAGATTGACAACATTGCCCAGGCTACGCCAACCAGCGTCTCCATGTTTCAGCTGGCAGTCCTTTGTGATCATATGACTCGTGGAGGCGTGAGGTAGGAACTTGTGAGGACGAGAGGTCGGTCGCACCTTCGAAGCTGTCAACTCACCACTTGAAGCCCTTGTGAACGCCTGATGGTCGGGTAGACAAAGTTCCGCTTGTCCCCATATGAGCCGGAATATATCGCCGGGTAAATAGACCCTTAATTACGATGTCCCGATACTTTTTCGTATTTTTTAGTATTCTATTTTGCAAGAGCTTTTTTGTTCCAAGAAATCAGGAAATGCAGTTCAAAAATCAGTTTTGCTCTCTAACGGAGAGTTGGCGATGAACTTGCAATTTGCATCTATTATTTCAAAATATGCTTGAGCACTCGGTTCGCTTGATAACAGTTGTTACCTTTCTTAATATGAACCTCGCGAACTTGTATTTCGATAGTCACTTTTGTTGGAATAAGTTATACTATGAAGTTCGTCTTTTTAAAGGGTGTGTCGATAATTATTGCGACCAAATTTTTGCAGTAGTATTTCAGTTTACACGCGTCGCATAAATTTTAGAATGAAGTTGAGTAAAATGCTCAATATTTGCAATTGACGTTTTTCATCAGAGCCTTTACAGTCGATTCCAGTACGTTTTCTCATTTTTTCCCATTTTCTGATCATTTCATTATCGGACCTCGCCTTCCCTTTGGTCTTTCGAAGTTCACGCTTCATCATGGCCCAATAAATTTCGGTCGGGAGGAGTAAAATACAGTTATGAGGGTTTTCTTTCGGTACAAAATCCACATAATCAACCGCATACTCTTCCTGCAGGGTTTTGGAGTAGTAGGCCAAATCTGGCCAAAATAGTGGTTTTTGATCGTACTGATTCAAAAATGACAACAGTGGTTTTAGGAGGTAATCAGTTTTAGAAATTTCACCGTTTTTGGTGCCATTGGTCACGAATTGTTCACTCTGTTTGCCACAAGTGCATAAGGCCTGCCATATTAGGTACCTCTTAGCCAATTACGACGGATTCTTCGATTTGAAATGGTCATCCACAGCAAACCGTGTCCTTAGCAACGCGTTTTAGCAACTCTCTGCTGGCGTTCGACCCGATATGGAAAGTTCTGCACCTTGTACATATTCAATCTGGATTTTATATTGACCCTCTGGACGAAACTTTGCAAAACATCAAGTTTTTTGACCAAGTCTCGCATCGAAATGTTTGGATCCCGCTTGAAATGAGCAATCAGCGCTCTCTCGTTTTTTTTTTCGGTCGTTGCTTCCGGTTTTCATCCTGCTCCTGGCTTTTGGTCCACTGTTATCCGTTCTTAGATGACTTTGGAGGACCATTAAGACGGTCAAATGATTGATTTCATCAAATTTTCCCAAGGCTATGTATATTTCCTAGTTCTTCCAATGTGGCCGGAATCTCACTGATAACTACACCACTGAGCGGATGGATGTAAACAATAAAGAGAGACTGGACAAAATTTCGGTAATTTCGGTCAAGTACGAAAAAAGTTACGAAAGTTTTAAAACATTGCAATAATTATCGATTCACAATTCAAAACCAAACGCATATGGAAATAAAAAGAAAACTTCCAAACATAGATTTATAAAACCTCAAGCTAAATTAATGGATTATGGTCTCTTGTTATGCAAAAGCTATCGTAACAGATAAATCGTTTTCCCTTATGATGCGGTAAAAGTAATAGTTTCTTTCTCAAGCGTTTCAAGCTTATTGCTTTCACAATTCGCTTATTGCTTGCTCTCAACTTAGTGTTCTAAATGCACTTCCACAGCTATTAATTGAGAGCTTTCGATGCCATTTTTGCATAAGTATGATTGTGTGGCAAGTACAATCATACCCTATGCCCAGGGAGTCGAGAAATGTTCCTTGTATGCCAAAATAGTATCGCATTTTTTCTGCATATTATTGCAGTAAAGATGTCATTCAAATTTCATGAATGAAATGTTTACGTTATTTTTTACATTGGTGTCATCGAAAATGCGAAGTGATGAAGCAAACCTAATATTGGCTATTTGTGGGTTCAATGTACTGTTAGATTCACCTACATGAAAGAAAAAAAACTATTTATTTACTTTATTTCAACTTTGAGCTACACTTTTTGAGACAAATTTTGGTTCATTCCATTATCAAAACTAGATAATAAAAAATAACCTACTTATTACTTGCTTAGGAAGACATACAATTGAAACTTCACAGTATGTACCTAAAATCAACATCAAATTGCAAAATCATATTTTCCAGACGGGATTCCAACCGAGAACGTTTTGGATCTCAAAATTCGTATGTAGACACCGAATCCATCGGTAGAATACTAATGGTGTGTATATAGCCTTCATCATTCATTAGAGCAGATTAACTAGTCACCAGTAGGTATTGTAAAATTTACTCAACCAGTAAGTAAAAATAAATCATCTCAAATGATGCCGATGATGTAGTACTAAGTTTGGTTGCCTCTCACCCCCGTTGGTCTGGTATCAATTGCAGTCGACGTCTGAAACGAAATTTCATAAACAGCTTGGAACGTGGATTATAGATGGTCGAACAAGAATCGGAATATGCTACAAAAACCGTTGCTTATATGCCTTCATCCCTTCCAACTGCAAATGCAGCGAAAGCTCAGAGGAAGCAACTGATATTAAGCGATCTGGTTAGCGTATCTCCGTGACTGATGTAGTTTTTTTTTTCGTAAACAAAAACATAAGCAAAATCGCTACAATTCCTCTTTTTTCTTGTATTGTGTCGTAGAAAATCTCTATAGAGGCAGTCTCCACTAGCATCCACTGATGAAAAAACTAACAAAACTGTAAGAGAATCTATTATCGTCTGGTTGGGTATGCTAACATTGATCACTTTTTTTTATATATATTTCCAGCTTCAAAAGATTTAGATACAGAATACTAGGTACGAGTAACCTTGACCGCCAAAATGCGATGCTACTGCAAAAAAGCTTATATTGCCTTGTAGTCCGTTCATATTTAGGCATACATGCCAAATTTCAGTGCGATACTGCCCTAAGTTTTGTGTTGACAGCTTATTGTTGTTGACGTGTTTGGCATAATTTTTTTTTTAACTAGTTCATTTATTTGGTAGGCTCAGTTGCGTTAGCTTTACGGAGCCGATAATTCATTGTTTTTGTATAAAGTAATGACTTAATACTAGGATTAGTAGGACTTGCGCCGTTTACTCGCGGTTTACCCGAGGTTAAAATAGGTGACATTTTTTGGGGATGGGTTGGAGAGAGGAACATGGAAATAGGATTATGTAGTCTCATTAGATAGTTGTCGCCAGCACAATAACTTGGTGCGGAATGGTCAGGACTCCATTTTTGTGTTTGGCCGGTTGTGGTTACCATTGGGCGACGACGAGACTCCTCAAGATGTCGGAACAAAACAAACACAAACTAATAAATAAAGATAAAAAAAAACAAAAACAGATTAAACTCTTATACTAGACATTTGGAGAAACACATAAATCGATTGCATATAACACAAATCGCGAGATCCCAACACATCTCTTATAGGAACCTAAGGTTGCCTTCCTTGGGCCTCTAGGGTATTCAAAAGTCATGTTCTGCCGGCGTAATTATCCGTGCATTGCAAGACTGCGTGATCGATGTCATCATAACCGTTTCTACACCGGCCAAGGTTGCTGTCCACGAGATTAATGCGATAGACGTGTGCATCTAACTGGCAGTGGTTCGACATAAGTCTGCTCATCACACGGATGAAATCCCGGCTAACGTGCAGGTCCTTAAACCACACCCTCGATGAAACAATAAAAATGATGGAATGTAACAGCCGTCCTAGATTTCCGGTGTCCCAATCGGTTTGCCAACTCGAAAGGGTACTCTGACGTACTAAATGGTAAAATTCATCGTGTGAAATTTGTCTATCATACAAATCGCCTTCCTGGGCGCCCACCTTTGCGAGCGAGTCTGCTCTCTCTTTGAAGGGACCCATACAAAAGTTATCAAATAGGATCATTCGACCAACACACTCATCTGTTCCCTTAGTTTTGAAAGGAAATAAGATGAGTGTTTACTGGGTTTCATCGACCGAAGAGCCTCAATCGAACTGAGGCTGTCCGAGAAGATGAAGTAATGGTCTGCGGGCAAGTTGGAAATCATCCCCAATGCGAAGTTGATTGCTGCCAGCTCAGCAGCCAGTTCCTGAAGTTTGAGGAAGGCGCTAGAGTTTCCATTAAAGACACCGAAGCCAGTGGATCTATTGAGGCGAGACCCATCAGTGAAAAACCTTTGTTTAGAATTGATGTGTTGGTACTTTTCAGTAAAAATACGCGAAATATTAAAAGAACGAAGTTCATCCGGAATCCCATGAGATGCTTGTTTCATGGAAAGATCATAATGAATTGAGGAATTGCTATAGGTGAGGTGAGCAGGGTCTGGAGTATACCACGGAAGGCACATATCCGACGATATAAAGGGCGAACACGAAATTATTGCGACACCGAAAATGTCATGCCAATTTTCTTATAATGTTTAGAATCAAACCAAAATTTTAGGGTAGTTTTATACATATATTAACTTCAAAAATCAAAAGAAAAGTTAATCGATGGAGCCTTGAGTGTAAAATTGAACGCATTTTCGCTTGATGCCCTCCATCAAAGTCTTTACAGTGTCATCCGGTACCAGTTTCTCAGTTTTTTTTTCCATTTTCTTAACATGTCCTTCTCGTCTTTGACTGTCTTCTTGCTCTTCCGAAGTTCCCGCTTCATCATTGCCCAGTACTGCTCCACCGGGCGCAGCTCCGGACAGTTTGGCGGATTCATGTCCTTTGGAACAAAATGGACAGAATTGGCCTCATACCACTCCAGGACACTTTTAGAATAGTGGCATGATGCCAAATCTGGCCAAAATAGCGGAGCTTCGTCGTGCTGCTGCAAGAACGGCAAAAGGCGCTTCTCGAGGCACTCAGATTTGTAGATCTCGCCATTTACTGTGCCCTTTGTCACGAAAGGCTCACTCCTCAGTCCGCAAGAGCAGATGGCCTGCCAAATGAGATATTTGGAGGCGAACTTCGACATTTTCGTCTTCTTAAATTTGTCGTCCACATAGAACTTGCTCTTGCCGGTGAAAAACTCCAACCCCGGAATTTGCTTAAAATCGGCTTTTATATACGTTTCGTCGTCCATCACACAGCAGCCATATTTTGTCAGCATCTTCTCGTAGAGCTCATCGCGGTTTGGGAAGTTCTGTACCTTGTATGTATGTAGTCCAGCTCTCTTCTTTGCATTCTGGACGTAGCTCTGCGACATGCCGATCTTTTTAGCCAAATCACGGCTTGAGACGTTGGGATTTGCTTTAATCATCCGCTTCACCTTTCCCTCCGTCTTTTTGTTCTCCGGCCCCGGTTTTCTTCCAGCTCCTTTGCAGTGGTCCAACGTCAACCGCTCCTGGAACCGCTTCAACACTCTGGAGACGGTTGAATGGTGAATGTACAACATTTTTCCCAACTGCCGGTGCGACAGGTCAGGAAATTCCAGGTGTTTGGAAAGAATTTGTTCTCTCGGCTCGCGTTGGTTCACCTCCATTTTCGTTGAATCGAAAAACACGACTTCGAGTTTGACAGCATGTAAACAATACACATCAATGAGAAAGTGTGCAAAATTTGGTTGATTTTTACCCCATGGTAAAAAAGGTATGCCCGGTTGAATGTGTCGCAATAATTTCGTGTTCGCCCTTTATAGTGGTGGTATATTCTCATAAATCGAGATTGTGTGTTCAGCCCTAACATTTCTTCAAAACTTTCTATTAAAAATGCATTTTTCACTCCACATTTGATTAATATTCTGAGCGAGAGCTCCCAGAACCGATTCTGGAGGGGTTTTACTCCTGCCAGAACTTCGAGACTCATGTTATGCGTTGAGTGCATACAGCCAAGAGCAATACGCTGATAACGATATTGCATTCGTTCCAATTTTAGAAGGTAACTTTTTCTTGCCGAGAGAAAGCAAAAAGAGCAATACTCTAGAACAGAGAGAATAGTTGTATTATAAAGGGTTATGAGGTCTCCCGGATGAGCACCCCACCATGTGCCACAAATTGAACAAAGAAAGTTGATCCTTTTTTGGCATTTTTGCTTCAAATCGTAATGTGGGCATTCCAAGTGCACTTTGAATCAAACCAGACCCCAAGGTATTTGAAAGATAATGATTGGGTAATGTTTCTGCCCAAAAGATTAAGCTGCAATTGGTCTGGGTACCGCTTTCAAGTAAACACTACCAGTTCAGTTTTCTGCGGTGAGAATTTGATCCCTAGATTCCTAGCCCAAAAAGATAGGTTATCTGGGAAATTTTGCAATGGTCCTTGCAAGTTGACGGCATGTGAGCCTCTTAAGGAAACCACACTGTCGTCAGCAAGTTGTCTTAGCGTGCATTGTTCTGCCAAACAATTGTCAATATCTTTGACGTAAAAGTTATAAAGAAGGGGGCTGAGGCATAAGCCTTGGGGCAGACCCATGTAACTAGTTCTGGAAGTTGTCAGTTGCCCTAGTGAAAAGTTCATTTGCTTTTCTGACAAAAAATTGTACAAAAATTATTTAAAATTCCTCTGCAGATTTTCTGACAGGATTTCAATGGAAACTAAATCAAAAGCCCCCTTAAAATCCAGGAATACTGAAGCCAATTACTCCTTGTGCGCAAAGGCCAGTTGAATATCTGAGGAAAGCAGCGCTAGACAATCATTTCTTCCGTTGCTCTTACGGAACCCAAACTGTGTATTTGATAGCAAGTTATTCGATTCGACCCATTGGTCGAGCCTTCGAAGGATCATTTTCTCCAACAATTTCCTAATGCACGAAAGCAGAGCAATCGGACGGTATGAGTTATGATCAGACGCTGGTTTGCCAGGCTTTTGAATAGCTATCACTTTGACCTGTCTCCACTCAGGCGGTACGATGTTGTTTCGAAGTTAGGAATTAAATAGGTCCAGTAAGCGTCTCTTTGCGATATCTGGGAAATTTTTCAGAAGATTGAATTTTATCATATCGCATCCAGGGGAGGAGTTATTTGATGAAAGAAGAGCCATAGAAAATTCCAGCATTGATAATGGTCTGTCCAGAGAGCCACCGTTTGGAAACGTTTCTAGAAAAATATGTTTTGCTGGAACTGAATCCGGACGGACCTTTTTCGCGATATCGAATATCCATCGGTTGGAGTATTTATCACTCTCATTGGTAGATGCGCGGTTACGCATGTTGCGAGCCACCCTCCACAAGGTGATCATTGAGGTTTCTCGTGAGAAGCCCTCGACAAAATTTCGCCAATAACTGCGTTTTTTTTTTTGCTTTGACAAGTTGTTTTAGCTGTGTTTCAAGCTTTTAATATTCCTCGGAGTAAGTGGAAGTCATGTGTCTACGAAAAGCTTTGAAAGCGTCAGATTTTTGTAAATACAATTTTGTGCATTCATCGTCCCAGCCAGGTGTGGCTGGTCTCCTTTTGAAGGGCGCACTTGGAACTTTTCTTTTTTGTGCTTCAGATGAGCTTTTTTAGATTAGATCGGCAAGGAATCGATATTCTTCTAACGGTGGAAGTGTATCTACGGATTCAGTACCGATTATTACCGCCGTTGCATATGTTTGCCAATCGATGTTCCTTGTGAGGTCGAACGGAACTCGAGATGGTTCCGAAGGTTGAGGGCCACACTTAATTGAAATGATAATCGGTAAGTGATCACTACCATGGGGATTATTAAAGACTTCCCACAGACAGTCCAATGAAAGCGATCTTGAACAGAAAGATAGGTCGAGTCTGCTTTCTTGAGCAAGAGGTTTAAAGGGCGATACGGTCAAACTTTGGTCAATATCAACTTGACGTATTTCTTTCAATTTTGCATTTAAAAAACCTGAACACCCCTCATTTTGAAGGTGTGTGTGTGTAGAATGTTGCTCCTATTTTGATTTTGGAATTCACTCTTCAGTTGTCAAAATGCTGTCCAAGCAAGAAGAGCAGCGTATCAAAATTTTGCTCGCGCATCGCGAAAATCCGAGCTACTCGCACGCAAAGTAGGCAAAATCGCTAAAAGTTGCCAAATCTACCGTTACAAATGTAATTAAAGTGTTTGGGGAACGTTTGTCGACAGCCAGGAAGTCTGGATCGGGGGGAAATCGAAAACCGGAAGCCGCTGAGACGACAAAGAGAGTTGCCGGTAGTTTCAAGCGAAACCCTAACCTATCTCTCCGAGATGCCGCAAATAAGCTGGGTGTATCGTCTACAACCGTGCATCGAGCCAAAAAACGAGCCGGACTATCGACTTACAAGAAGGTAGTGACTCCAAATCGCGATGATAAACAAAATACGACGGCCAAAGCGCGATCCCGGAGGCTGTACACGACGATGCTGACGAAGTTTGACTGCGTGGTAATGGACGACGAAACCTACGTCAAAGCCGACTACAAGCAGCTTCCGGGACAGGAGTTTTATACAGCAAAAAGAAGGGGAAAGGTAGTAGATATTTTCAAGCACACGAAACTGTCAAAGTTCACAAAGAAATATCTGGTTTGGCAAGCCATC
Organism: Aedes koreicus; assembly: GCA_024533555.2. Lineage (NCBI taxonomy): Eukaryota > Metazoa > Arthropoda > Insecta > Diptera > Culicidae > Aedes > Aedes koreicus. Next base: position 9,893 of record JAHHFK020005991.1, read on the forward strand.
TGTACCTGTGGCTTGAAAAGCAGCATTTTCATAGCTTCCGGGACTGTCAACCAAGAAATTTACGTGAAAGAGTGTTTGAATAAACGTCTGCTGCCTTTCCTGAAGAAACACGGTTGTTCCGTACTGTTTTGGCCGGATTTGGCATCTTGCCATTACGGTAAAAAGGCCATGGAGTGGTACGCCGCCAACAACGTGCAGGTGGTTCCCAAGGACAAGAACCATCCCAACACGCCAGAGCTCCGCCCAATTGAGAAATACTGGGGTATTGTCAAGCGGAACCTAAAGAAGACCAAAAAAACTGCTAAGGACGAGCAGCAGTTCAAGGCAAACTGGCTTTCTGCGGCGAAGAAGGTGGACAAGGTGGCTGTACAAAATCTGATGGCAGGGGTCAAGCGTAAGGCCCGGCAATTCGGATTTGGAAAAGCGGAAGCCTAACTGAATATTTTTCCTGAATTTTATACTAATTGAACTTGAAAAAGAAATTTAATTTGATTTTTTAAATAAACGATTTCACCGATTTACACGCGTTTTCCCTTGACCAAATTTTGACCGTATAACCCTTTAGGTATGCGTGTCACTTCACCAGTGTTCAAAATTGACAAATTGAAATCGACACATAAATCGTAAAAGATAGCCGCCGTATTGTCATCGTATAGGTCCCCCCACCCAGTACCATGGGAATTCATGTCACCCAGAATCAATACAGGGGACGGTAAAATAGAAACTAAATTCCAGAGTTGACTGCGGCTAATGGAAGTTCTGGGAGGAACTTAAACTGAAGCTATGCAAAGGTATTTATTCTTTGCAGTTACTTGGCAAGCGACGATTTCGACGCCTGAAAGAGATGATAGAGAAATTTTGTAGAAAGGGTAGCACTTTTTGAACCCTAAAAGCACTTCTCCATAAGAATCGTCTCTATCCAGGCGTATAATGTTAAAATCGTGGAAGTTGAGTTCATTGTCTGAAGAAAGCCATGTTTCACAAAGAGCAAATACATCGCAATCAGAATTGCGAACTAAAAATGTGAACGAGTCTAGTTTAGGCACCAGACTACGGCAGTTCTACTGTACTACAGTAATCATATCTCCGACCTGGTTCGATCCCCCGAAAGATATGATCGATGCTAGGAGGGGCCATGAAACCGTCAATTGCTTAAGGTATGATTCCAATGTCGGAAGCAATGCAGAAACTAAGCTTCTAAGAGCGTCTTGTATACTGAACATGTCTAAAATAAATGCCACAATGTCCGAAAGTTCGTTTTGGAAAGGTTGAGGAGTAGCATTATTATTATTATTTTTCTTTTTGGGCAATGGAGGAAAGTCCTTACTGCCTCCAGGAGTTGGTGCAGTAGGAGCCTTCGGTTTTACAATTTGTTCCGCATTAGCCTGAACATTTTTCAATCTTGTGGAGGTGACTTTTGTTATCTTACGGCGCACTTTCGGAGAGGAACGTTTCCTTTTTGAGGATCCGGGTACGTGTACCACCGAAGAATCACCTTCATCAGATAAGTCAGAGTCCGATTCTTCAGCTGATAAAATCGAAAATTGGTTTCATCTTGAGCGGCTGTTGCCGACTTAAGCATTTCTGCGTAAGACTACCTGGAGCGTCCAGTGATGGAACGCTGCACATTATCAGATTGCCTTTTGTACCTCGGGCACTCCTGCAAAGGGTGAGGATTCTCACCACAATGAGCACATTTCTGCACAGTTTGTGTGCAAGAATCCTCTGTGTGGTTTTCACCACACTTGCCGCAACGAAATTTGTTGTTGCAATGACTGGCCGAATGCTCCAGTCTTTTGCAGTTGGTACAATTATATACCCTCGGTCTATAAAGGCGCACCGGGAAAAAAGCTCAATCTAATTTTACAAAGTTTGGGAGAACAGAACCGGCGAAAGTCACCCGAAACGAGTCTGTAAGTTGATAAACTTTTTTTTCGTCTTGCAACGATGCTGAATGTAATTGCTTTATATCCAGTATATTTACAAACTTACGAGTGACTTTCGGAACCAGAAGCTCGTTTCAAGTCCTCGACAGACAGACTCGCATCGGAGACGACGCCATCGATCTCCACATCTCGCGAAGGGACATATACACAATATTCGATGTTGAATAATTCGTGGTCAGCAATCTTATTAGCTATTTCATAATTCGTCGCTTTTACACGCAGCCTATTAAACCTCTCTTTATGTATCAAGACACCAGGATACATACGCAGCAATTCTCTCGAAATGTCGAGAGTTTTCAACGGTTTATCTCTGGGCCGAAAAAAGACAACCCAAGGTCCCTTTGAGAACGGATGGTAGTGTTTTATTCATGGCACTTTGACCTCCGTAGAGGTCATAATAATGCACAACAAAAAGCACAATCACAAAAAAAAACAAAACTCAAAACAAAAAAAAAAATTAAAAACCTTCACCAACCAGTTCAATTAAATGCTTATAAAAAAGGGGCACATACCATGCTAAAAAAACAAATTATCACTAGTGGCGACAATCGGGTCTCATTGTGTGCGTCTATTGAATCAAAGAAGAGCGTGCAACGAATGATTTATGATACGATTGGAACCATCCTTGCGTGGAAGTAATTTTTTGTCTTATAAATCAATTTTACATTTTGTTGGTAGATGCATACAAACAAAGTATGCGTACCACTAGTACCAGCCAGGATGCAATGTTTAGGCCGGTTACTCGCGAACATGGAAAACCCAATTTTTATTTCGGGAAACTGCTCTTTAAAAATGGCATAAGCCTCTTGAAGATTGCACAACACTCATCTGCGTTGACGAAAACTTTACCTTCTTCATTAGTACTAATAAGATAATCTCTTTTTATTGTTTTTCTTATTGTTTCCAAAAAGTTTCAGCCTGATAACCTGAATAACATAAATCGGTTTAAGAAGATTGAATATGCCCGAAAAAATGTCCACGAAACACATGCACCATATATATTTAAAAAATGTATGGCCGGAAAACCACTAAAGAGGGGAAAAGTCGAGTATTCCCAAATATGAGAAACGTGGGTTATAGACCATCACTTAGCTCTCAAAGATCTAAATAAATTTATAAATATATCTTCGGATTCATTGGCAAGTTCCTTCAAGTAAAAAAAAACGCGTAGTAGGATAGTCAGTAGAACCTAAAACCATAGCATTTTTGAAAAAACTTATCTCAAAAACTAAAATACATACATCGCCAATTTTTTGATATGTTATGTAAATCTTTCAAGAAAAGATATAAAAACGAAGGAGCTTTTTGGTCCCCAGATCATGAAAACCTTAAAAACTAAAAGAATCCATGTTTTCATAATCAGTAATGCAGTAAAGGAGGTGTTTTTCATTTTTTTCTTCAAAGTTTGTTCAATTACCTTTCATTGGCAATTTTAATTGATAAAATTGGCCCAGTGGTTCAAAAGTATATATAATAGATATATATATATATATATATATATATATATATATATATATATATATATATATATATATATATATATATATATATATATATATATATATATATATATATATATATATATATATATATATATATATATATATATATATATATATATATATATATATATATATATATATATATATATATATATATATATATATATATATATATATATATATATATATATATATATATATATATATATATATATATATATATATATATATATATATATATATATATATATATATATATATATATATATATATATATATATATATATATATATATATATATATATATATATATATATATATATATATATATATATATATATATATATATATATATATATATATATATATATATATATATATATATATATATATATATATATATACAGCAATTCCATGAAAAAAAGTTATACGATCTCTCAGAATTTTATAATATTCGGTAGGATTGTTCAACATCGAAAAATATTAGACCCGTATTTTTTTATTTCGTTATTAGACTGGACCTTTCTGCGTTAGACTGGTCCAAAAAATCGTGATTTTTCAAAATCTTCAATTTTCAAAAATTTATAACTCCTAAACCGTTTAACCGATTTTAGTCATTTTTGGCCATTGTATTGGTATTTTTTTGAATTTCCAAGCAAAAATACGAAACCTTTGAATATATCAATTTTTGTATGAAAAAAATACAAAACAAATAGTTTTTCTTGAATTTGACTGCGAGGGGCCTCAACGACTCCTTGTTTTAGTATTTTTAAATGAAAGAGCATTCAATTTTACATAACATATCAAAAAATTGGAGATGTTCTGCGTGTCGTTTTGGAGATACAATTTTTTAAATAATAAATCATTACTCTTCATTTTATACATCACCCGCCTGTAGAAACGATGAAGATGCATGGTAGATTACCATGCGTCTCCATCCAATCAAACCTATGACTAATGAAATCTATGAGTAGGTCACAGAATGTCAAGTAAATATTATATAATAAATAATATTTACTTGACATAATTATATAATATTATAGCAACTAAGACTAATGAGACTTTAGGTAGATATTGACAATTTGATTACCTAACATTCTTTTCGTTACACAGAGGGGCATTGGTATTATTATTTAAAAGAAGAACCGTTGATACGTATTGACTACCTACTGTAGATGTAGAATGTTTATCGACCTGTGAGATTGAATTGAATTGTTTCTCGGCTGTAGCGATCAGGTCTACTCGCTGACGGGAGGGAGTAGAGTGGAATTTCTAAAGCGGAGAAGCAGCAGAGTGAACAACATCTCTTTCATTTCATACTCGTCGCTCGCTTGCGTTATCTGTTATTCTGTTGCTTTCTCGCTTTAGAAATTCCGCTCTACTCGCTCCCGTCTGCAAATAGACCTGATCGCTATAGCCGAGAAACAATTCAATACCTATTGTAGTCTAGGCTGCAGTTCACTTCACTTGATCGTAGGTACAATATAAACATCATATAAAACACGGAAATTTATGTAAGAAGTTACCAGTTGAAAACAAAGTATCATATCAGAACAGTTATATCAAAGAATATCGTAAAATGAAACGTAAGTGTTCAATTTGTAGTGTTTGGGTGTTGAGTTCGTGTTCCAGAAAAATCAACGCAAAATTGTACGACCATGCTGTGGAAAAAAAGGTTAAAATTGATGAGAGTAGCTCTTTCATTTGTCAAAGTTGCTACAAGAAATTGTATAAGCACATTGATACCATGACCGAAGAACCCATTACAGGACCATCCAGTATAGGCACTACAGGTATGTTATATAAAAGTTCATATAATTCTGTTTTAATTTGAATTCTTCTCTTGCAATTGTTACTGGAACATTTTTATTTTTACATTCTTTTAGAATCGTGCGAAGCAACCAGTCACGAAACAATTGCCCTTGCAGGACCGTCCGGCATTGTTCCTTTTCCCTACCAAAGTAAATAATAAAATAGAAATTATTTGCATGATTTCCAATCAATCAATTTTTAATCAATAATTTGTTATATTTATTTACAGGCTCATTGGAAACAACCAGCTATGAATCGATCGGTACCACCAATAACACGTTTTTGTCTGACGATAATGAAATGCTAACACAGCTTAAGGATAAATTTAAGGAAACAAAAGATAGCAATGAGCGGTATAGGATTTTAACCACACTGCCCAAAAGTTGGTCTACATATAGGATTATGCAAGAGTTTGATGTTTCCCAATATATGGCCAACCAAGTGAAAGTATTACAACAACAGGAGGGAATAATGTCAGTGCCTAAAAAGAGGATTAGTAGAGCTTCGTTAGGAGAGGAAACGCTAATGCGTGTTCGTAATTTTTATAATAGCGACGATATAAGTCGTGTGTGCCCGGGAAAAAGGGATTATTTGATATCCAACAATGAAGAAGGTAGGATCTACATACAAAGAAGGTTAGTTTTATGCAATTTGCAAGAGGCGTACTCCATATTTAAAAATACTCATCCTGATATTAAGATTGGATTTTCGATGTTCGCCAGTAACCGTCCAAAACACTGCATTTTGGCAGGAACAAGTGGCACGCATACGGTGTGCGTTTGCATTTACCACCAAAACGTTAAATTGATTTTTAAAACACTCCAAAGTAAACAATTACTTCCAGATGGTGTTCAGTCCTACCATGATATGTTTTCAAAAATAATTTGTCAAAATCCAAATGAGCATTGCTGGCAGCAATGTTGCGAAAATTGTCCGGGAATGCAAATTTTGGCGGTAGAACTTATGACCATTCTTAATAACGGTCACGTTGAATCATTACAATTTAAACAATGGCGTCAAGCAGAAAGATGCAGTTTGGACTTAGTTGAAATGGACACACAAGAATTTATTGATACTTTTTTAGAAAAATTACTCAATTTATTGCCACATAACTTTACAGCTGAGCGACAGGCAAACTATTTAAAACACGTGAAAAACAATTTAAAAGCTACTGAGTGTATCATAATCTGTGATTTTTCGGAGAATTATTCATTCGTTGTGCAGGATGCAGTTCAAGGCTTTCATTGGGCAAACGCTCAATGTACTATTCACCCTTGTGCTATTTATTTTAAAGATGAAGAATCAAATGATTTGAAGTTTACCAGTTTTATTGCAATTGCTGATTTCACTAAACATAATCATGTCGCAGTGCGTCTTTTTTTGACTCAATGCATAGCGTTCATAAAAAGTAAGTTATCAGGTTTAGAGAAAATTTATTTCTTCTCAGATGGATCTGGAAGCCAATACAAAAATAAAATGACCGCTTTTAATTTGTGCAACATGCAAAAAGATTTTGGCATAGATGCCGAGTGGAATTTTTTCGCTACTTGTCATGGAAAGGGCCCTTGTGATGCTTTGGGAGGCGTATTGAAACGAAATGCTGCGAAAGCCAGTTTGCAAGATCATCACATAACAACGGCCGAAGAACTTTATTCATGGGCTATTTCTAAGCCAGACTCGAAAATACACTATCAATTTTTTTCGGAATCCGACTATAATAAAATGGAAAGAAAATTAAAAAATCGTTACACACGTGTGAAGCAAATTTCAGGGACTCAGTCATTCCATAGTTTTAAGCCTCAAAACGAAGAGTATATTATTGTGAAACAAAATTCATTTTCAACGGAAGAAAAATGTATAAAATTGTTATGAAAAAACTTAATAAATAAAAATAAATGTATAAAAGTGTTTTTCTTATTTTTTAACATGTTCATCATGTCGCGCGGCTTTAAAGTGTTTTTTTCTTGGAACTTACACTAAGCAAAAATATTTGAAATTTTAAAGCCTTATTTATTTGAAAAGGTAATCGTCAAAAAATAGCAATTGGTCTGTGTGGTTAACGGAAAGCCTTAAAGACTGATTCGAATGTTATACTAAGTTTGTAAGTAACTCATAGATTTCATTAGTCATAGGTTTGATTGGATGGAGACGCATGGTAATCTACCATGCATCTTCATCGTTTCTACAGGCGGGTGATGTATAAAATGAAGAGTAATGATTTATTATTTAAAAAATTGTATCTCCAAAACGACACGCAGAACATCTCCAATTTTTTGATATGTTATGTAAAATTGAATGTTCTTTCATTTAAAAATACTAAAACAAGGAGTCGTTGAGGCCCCTCTAAATAAATTCAAGAAAAACTATTTGTTTTGTATTTTTTTCATACAAAAACTTTTTCTGTTTTGGTCTATGCTTGCCAGAAATTGGCTCTAACTCTAAAACTATGCCATTAAACACAAAACTGTTACCTTCATCGGATAGTTTGGTAAATTTCCAACTTAATAGCGTCCTTTTTACTTTCAGTAAGTTGCATTTAGACACATTTCAGGGATAAACGAATCTAAAACTTTTGTTTTTCTACGGATTTTCCCTTATTATTTAAAAAAATACGTAATAAAGTTTATTGTTTTGTCTAACCAAAAGATGCCTCTCAAACCGCTCTACAACTCTCTTTTTGACACCAACCTTCTATCTTGTTTAGTTTTGTCGCAAATTTGTACTAAACACATCTGGGTCGTTAATCAACGGCTGCGTAAAACACGAATTCAACCCACCGTGCGTTGCTGTTGACGTCTGTTTGCAGCGCGCATAGCACACTTGATCGCCACGTGGAGTGACGGTATGAAAAGTGTGACAAAAAAAAACAATGCTGCGGACGGTTCAATTGAACGCATGATGAAAATTGAAAATGTCCTTTTTTTCTCGATACCATTGTACATTGAACTTGTTCATTGAACTAATTAGGTATTTTCCAATGATTATTCAAATTAAAACTCTGATCTTCGTTTCTTTCATAAATTTATTTCAATAGTTGCTCAATGTGTCCTCCATTTTCTTGGATGCAGTACATGATCCTCCTTCCGGTCTCTTCCACAAGGTTAATATTATTCATTTTCTCTTGTATCTTTCGGGCAGCAATAAAAATTCGGTCAATTAGCTGTTTGCAAGTATTGATTGTCACCGAATACACCTCTTCCTTCATGCACCCCCATAAAAAGAAATCCATGGGAGTCAAATCCGGACTCCTTGGGGGCCAAGGAATCGGCCCATTCCGTCCAATCCACGGTTCCCGATAGTTGGCGTTCAGAAAATGTCTTACCGCATTTGTGGAATGAGGTGGGGATCCGTCCTGTTGAAACACCAAGCGCCGTCTCACAGCAAGTGGGACATCCTCCAGCAAGATTGGAAGCTCGTTCTCTAAAAATTCCAAATACTTCACACTGTTTAGCGAACCTTCGATAATGTACGGCCCGATGAGCTGTCGGTCAATTATACCGGCCCATACATTAACGGAAAACCGGTACTGTGTTCTTGTTTCTTTGACCACTCTTGGGTTTTCAATTGCCCACGTGTGGTCATTGTGGGTATTGAAGTATCCTGCACGGGTAAAGGTGCACTCGTCCGTCCAAAGGATGTTTTTCGAGAAAAATGCATCCTCATCCCTTTTCGCTGTCATAATCCTGCTGAACTCAAGCCGGAGTGGTTTATCTCTTTCCAGAAGCTCCTGAACTAGCAGCGTATGAAACGGATGCATATTCTCTTTGTTTAAAACGTTCCATACGCTCCAGTGAGAGACCGGTAACTGAGCTGCAACTCGCCTTGTACTGGTTTTGGGATCGTTTCTCACAGTTATTAAAACTCTCTCCTCCATGGCCGGCGTCAGCGACCGGCGGGGCTGGTCGGCTTGAATTGCAGTCCAAAATAACGTTCCATTCCGGAACCGACGGTGTGAAGGTTCCTGTCTCAACGTAATGTTTACAAACTAAATATCTTACATACTTGTATTATTTTAAACATACTTGCGTTTGGCAGTCGACGGTTGGGAAATCTGCGTCCATATTCTTGTTGGCCTGTCGTTGCCACACAGTTGGCAAAACCGTAACAGAGATGAATATCCGCCAGCTCTTCTGGAGAATACATGTTTGTTTTCTGCCAGCTGTAAGTTTCTGTTTAGATTTTTCTTCTTTCATACCGTCACTCCACGTGGCGATCAAGTGTGCTATGCGCGCTGCAAACAGACGTCAACAGCAACGCACGGTGGGTTGAATTCGTGTTTTATGCAACCGTTGATTAACGACCCAGATGTGTTTAGTACAAATTTGCGACAAAACTAAACAAGATAGAAAGTTGGTGTCAAAAAGAGAGTTGTAGAGCGGTTTGAGAGGCATCTTTTGGTTAGACAAAACAATAAACTTTATTACGTATTTTTTGAAATAATAAGGGAAAATCCGTAGAAAAACAAAAGTTTTAGATTCGTTTATCCCTGAAATGTGTCTAAATGCAACTTACTGAAAGTAAAAAGGACGCTATTAAGTTGGAAATTTAACAAACTATCCGATGAAGGTAACAGTTTTGTGTTTAATGGCATAGTTTTAGAGTTAGAGCCAATTTCTGGCAAGCATAGACCAAAACAGAAAAAGTTTATTAACTCAGTGATTTTTGAGATTTGATCATATGCGTAGAACAATTTTTTTCTTCAAATATGATCTTCTATCGCCCCTTAAAATATTTGCACTAAGGAACCGAACACCCTGATATTATATATTATATATATATATATATATATATATATATATATATATATATATATATATATATATATATATATATATATATATATATATATATATATATATATATATATATATATATATATATATATATATATATATATATATATATATATATATATATATATATATATATATATATATATATATATATATATATATATATATATATATATATGGTACTGATATACTTATAAATATATGAAGATGATATTGATGTATTTGATGATGATATTGATATGTTTGAAGATGATGATAAATATGTAGTTTAGACACGACGCAACGTTGAGTGTTAAAAATCCGCAATCACTATGTCTATACAGGCAGAACGGCATTTTTCGGGTTAGAACCATCTGTGTTTACCGTGGTGGTCCCCAAATTTCAAAAGAACGTAAATAACTATTAAATTGTGTATTTCACCCAAACAGTTCTTTCTAAGGCAACTATTCTGATTTTTTAAGAGTGTTATACTGAATTATTATAAGAGTTTGCTCATTGTATGTGCATGACACCTACCTTATTCCTCAATCTTGGCTGATTCTGAATTTTGCACGATTTCTGTTCGATAAATACCAAACATTTCTTAAAATCATGTTTCAGTATTGAAAACAACTTAGTTTCGTTTAAAATTGCTTACTTTTTGCAATCGCAGCCCGCTGGTTGCTGGCATTTTATGATTGCCCTATTACAGACATAATCTTATTATAACAAGTTGTTCAATGCTGGTAATGTTCTCTTCAAATTCCAATCAGTGCTTAAAAGTGTTTCTGTTAATTTTGGTGCGTTGGATAGAAGCCTTACCTTGCAATAGGAATCAAATATTTTTGAGAAAGTGTTTTAAAGAGAAAATGAAAAGTCGCAGAATACGGCTGCAAAGTATCAGAGCAGCAATCAGAGCGAATAAATCTTTAAGCTATTTTAAATAATAGCATGAGTTTAAAGTCAACTTTTGAACATTTGGAGAAATTATTAAGAGTTTATTGAATTCCTGCTCAAAAAAATACAGAAAGTCAGCTTCTTTCCTGGCCGGTATTATCAGGATCAGGATAGTCATTAAGGAAATGGATATAGTGTTTGGCTCAGGATGTCTCAGCACATTGGTCCCAAGGTCGGTCCCAAGCTTAATGAATCGCCCCTAAAACATAACTCACATCGAAGAACCCCTCAAATATTCTGTCAAAAACACAGCGCATCAAAAAAAAACTGTACCAAACAGCGCAAGAATGTTTTGCAAGGTGCAAGGTACAAGGAGCCCTTGGGACCAAGGGGTTATACAACAGTGAGCCAATTTTAAACCGCTAGTTTTCCATTGATTGATGGTTTTATCCTTCAAAAATGCATGAAGCTGAAATGGAAGTTTGGGGCTAGATCATTTATAAATGTCATTGTTTGTAACTAATCTCTCGTCATGATCGTCACAAATCCCTTCCCGGCCTGGGTAAATTATAATCGAATAGTTAATTCATTGATGAGAATCGATCAAAAAAGATAAAATCACGATGCATTTCAAAAATTGCATGTCTTTCTTAATATTGTTATACGTTACCAATTTGGTACCATACCATGCTAATTATAACTAATAACCTATTTTCCGAAACTTTACATACTTATAAACTATGTCCCTCTTATATGCCCCTTGATTCTTTTCTATCATTTCTAACTACTTTCATATATTGAACAGATAGTCTTCGATTGGAATTAAATGATGTGATTCTGTTTTGTACCCATTTTTCTCTCTCTATCTCTGCAGGGCTGCCTGAAACTTTTATCTTTACATATCAAAGCTAATTTTTGTGCTCCTGGCGAGTATTTGATTCACAAAGGTGATGCGTTGAGCTATATCTATTACATTTGCAACGGATCTATGGAAGTTATGCAGAACAACATGGTCGTTGCCATTTTAGGTGAGTACTGTACATAATAGAGTTGAATAGTGTGAGAAACTAATTTGAGTTTTATTACACAATAGGAAAAGGTGATTTAGTCGGTTGTGATATAAGTATACATTTACTACATGGAAGCCAGGGTAATGCTGGAAATCAAGGATCGCAAGATGCTATAGTGAAGAGTAGTGGGGACGTGAAAGTAAGTTTTGAATTTAAACTAAATTATTATGACCATGTAAAATATTCATCTTTGAATATATGTTTTGCAGGCTCTCACCTATTGCGATTTGAAAAGCATACATTTGAGCGGACTGGTGGACGTGTTGCGGTTATATCCAGAGTATCAGCAGGAGTTTGCCAACGACATACAGCATGATCTTACATACAATCTACGCGAGGGTTACGAAGCAGAAGAGGAAACCGAAAATAACGGCCCATGCCTTGCTTTACCGTCCATTAGCGAAGATGATGAAAATCAGTCGGATGTGGATTCCAGCACTACGTCTCCTTTTAACACATCTCTAACAAAATCACCAACACACAATACCACCAATAGCCCAAGACACGCGAAGCTGATACACAGGTAATAAACCAATGAAATATGTTTGTTTTGATATAACCTACGTTTTTGTTTTCTATACTGGGGTACAATTTAAAAAAAAACTATTGCGACCGTCACGAAAAGCGGTTAGAAGCTTTTATATCTCAGTCATTTCTCCAAAAATTTTCAAAATCGGAAATATTTCGATTCCAATATTGAAAACTATTGATTTTCAACATTAAACTATTAAAAATAACGCAAATATATGGTGATGTCTTATAATTTCGTTTTGCATAGTAAATTTTATAAATGGCAAGTATTTTCCCATCACAGACTTCAAATTTAAGTCCCTTACTTAGATCTCATATGCAGCAGTGAACGATATTAAATGGGTACACCTTTGCAAACGTTCATTCGCACTGCAGCCTTGATGCTGTTCAGAGCGGCATTGAGCCAGTATTGAATTGGCAACTGGCAGCTGGCAGTGCCAAGTACCCTTGAGGGTGCTCTGGCGAGCAATCATTGACCAGGTAGCTGATGGCTCTATCGCCTACCTAGCAACGTAGCCATTGGTTATGCAGTCGGTTAACCAAGCCAGTGATGAATTTGCAGCCAGCCGGTTGGCTGAAATAAAGGTGATCTAGTTGGTACCCGAGCAGAAGAAAATTACATATGAATACCTAATTTTGATCTTGATAACTGGCCTTGGTATTTAAGAGCACGGCATAAGAGGTATAATAACTTAGCAAAACTATCTCTTGAATATCAAAACTTGTTATTTGAGATACCTGGTATTTTGGTATTTTCTTACCTCAATTTGGTTTTCGTATTATTTTGTGGGAATTTTTTTTTTGTTTTATCCTGGGGTTTTTTTCCTGTGTGCAGCGCTTTATATACCACCGGTTTTTTTTTTTTTTTTGTTCGGGGGGTGTTCTTTTTGTGGGGGGGGGGGGTGGTGTGAACGGAATTATATTTTTTTTATTGTTATATTTTAATATTTATTTTATTTATTTATTTATTTATTGTTTTGTCTTCGATTAAAAATATAACGCACAGACATTGACTTAATTACTATCCCTTATCTTTAATTTAAAAGTATTCTTGCTTACATTAAAATCATACAGGTGGTAAACATCATTGAACAATGCACAACAAACATCGAGAGGGTTATTCTGCCCGTACTGTGTACGATGAACAGAGCGTCGAAGAAATTGCGTTCTCCGAATAGATCTTGAAGGAGCGTTGAAATTGAGCTTTGCCAAGAGTTCGGAGCAGTCAATGTTATGTCCAAGCAGGTCAAACACGAAAAGTTGTTGTAGATTTCTCCGCCTACTTCGTAGAGTTGGTAGATTGATGAGTGCGCAGCGATGTTCATAAGGCGGCAGTAGGAATCGATTTCGCCAAGGAAGCCTTCGGAGTGCATATCTAACGAAACTTTTTTGTACTCGTTCTATGCGATCAATCTGAACGGCATGATATGGGGCCCAAACTGTAACCCCATATTCTAGTAAGCTACGAACAAGAGATATATATAATGCCTTCAGACAATACACGTCGGTGAATTTTCTGGTGTTACGTTTGATAAGTCCTAGTACAGCGAAGGCTTTTGCTATAGCAGATGAGATGTGTTCAGCAAAACGCAACTTGGAATCAAGCGTTATTCCTAAGTCCTTGATTAGCGTGACTCGTTCTACCGTGGCAGTGTGCATTGAGTATTCGAAGACTGTTGGTGTGCGTATCCGAGTGAACGAGATTACATTGCATTTCTTAACGTTCACCTCCATTCCATTTCTAGCGCACCAATCCAAGACATTGTCAACGTCCATCTGCAATGCACAGCAGTCCACCAGGGATTTTATGACTCGAAAAATTTTTAGGTCATCTGCGTACATTATTTTGAAAGACTTCAATTCATTGCACAGATCATTCACAAACAGCACGAAGAGAAGTGGCCCGAGATGGCTACCTTGAGGAACGCCTGATGTGATAACAAATGGAACCGAAAGTGTGGCACCTAGTCGCACAGATGCACTATGGTTGGTGGGGGAGGAGAAAATCCAATTAGTAAACAAGAATGGAAAACAAATTTGTTTTATTTTTTTTTCCACGAGATATGGGGGGCTCTGTAAAATTGGAAAAAAAGTAAAACGCGTAGATTGTGGGTTGTCAATTATGTCGATCAGCTTTGAAACATAGCTCATTAAATTCGTAGGGGTTGATCGCTTTCTGACAAATCCATGCTGGCAGTGATAATATGCTGAATTGCAGGGTAAAGAACATCTAAGAGCATGCTTTCAAAAACCTTCGGAAGGCAGCTCAGAATGGAAATTCCTCTGTAATTCTTGACATCGTGCACGTTGCCCGATTTGTGGATTGGCGTTATCAGAGCCTCTTTCCATTTCACAGGAAACACACTTTCAGCAATGGAACGATTGAAAAGCAGAGAAGCTGGTTGAGCCAATGAAGCATATATGACGCAAGTATCGCTGGCTAATGAATTGTCGCACAATATTAAAGTTAAGATTTAAATGGGCCATGCGACGGGTACAAAGAAGA
Organism: Aedes koreicus; assembly: GCA_024533555.2. NCBI lineage: Eukaryota > Metazoa > Arthropoda > Insecta > Diptera > Culicidae > Aedes > Aedes koreicus. Next base: position 24,929 of record JAHHFK020005991.1, read on the forward strand.
TCAATCAAACATGGACCAATTAAAATCCGTCCTTTTTAAGACGACCAATTTGATTTTCTAGTGTAGTTCGTAATGTGACCGAAAGCGAAATAAACTTTCGATATTCCTAAGATTGCATTATGATTGTTTTCCACAAGAAATTGATATGAATTTAATTAATTTACCTTATGAAATATAATGATGTTGAAAAAATTAAAATATGAAGTAACCTAGATTCGAACCATGAACGTTGAGGTTATGGGTCCTGTGATTTGAGCACTATTATACATCAACACTTGTTATCAGGAAAGCTTAAAGGCGTATAAGATCAACGTGATGTGATGTGATGTGATGTGATAAGAATCCACCATCAGTGCAAGGATTACCTATGTCTGCAGGACTATCCTCCGTATGTTGCCTCAAGAGAATAGCCTACGTGATGGCTTGTTGTAGCAGGGTCATTTGATCTCAATGAGGACCTTCGGAAGACTACGGCGAGAAGGTTGCGTATCTTCAAATAACAAGGGACTGACGACTCCACGAACCCTTGTCCAGTCAACAAATTCTTCGACTGCCTATGGCTACCCACCCCCAAACCCAGTTATATAGTTGTTATTTGTTGTTATTGTGTTATTTTTCCCACACAAAAAAATAATTATATAAAAAAACAAAAAATGCTATTTACACAAATTTCAAACCTGAATGATGTACATGGAATTCTAAGACACAATTTAAATCACTTGATCATGTAAAAAACAGCTATAGTAAGTCAATACGAGAAAATAATATGCGTATGTACAAAATATCTAACATCCACTGGATTGTTACTGAAAAAAAAATACTATGTATTAATATCCTACTAGTCCTGGAAAAGCTGAAAACAGAATAGATCATTCCAAATATCAAAGATAAAATTTCAATAAAAGATATTATTTTATAAAACTAAAAATAAAAGTTGTTAAATTTTATTTATACTGTTCTAGTTACATATCAATGATAGCAATTGGAGTGATCGAAGCGCACGGTTTGATGATTTCTGAACTAAATGGCTTATCTAATCATAATACCACTAAACAAAATATTTAAATATAATCCTATACTGTTTATAGCGCATGCCAGTCTTTTATGAATATAGTAGTTGAAGTTCAGAGGTGCAATTTTAAAGTAAATGTTATGCTAAAATGCTGAAAAACAAATTGAGTCTTTCATCCATGTCATGTTGCTCCAGGCTCTTGAGATAAATGGTTTAGGAATGTAAAAATTATTAAATGAAATTATTAATTGATATGAGAATGGTAAATTATATGATATGATATACAGGTTGCACCCCCTCACTTCACTATTGTGAAAATGACAATATTGCCCAAGCTACGCCAACCAGCGTCTTCATGTTTCACCTGGCAGTCTTTTGTGATCATATGACTCGTGGAGGCGTGAGGTAGGAACTTTTAAGGACCACCCTCCTTCGGAGTTGTTAACTCACCATTTGAAGCCCGCTTAAAGGCGTATAAAATCAACGTCGTGTAAAACAAAATCCATTAATAAGTCAGTCTTATGAAATTCCAAAGCATCGTTCATAAGTTGAACCTTATGAAATTCTTAAGTTTATTTGCCTGAGTGTATGTATGATCATGCGTCTCCATCTGAGTATCTATCAAAAACTGAAAATATTAAAATAAGAACAAAGCGTAAAAAACGCATAATGAGACTTTTTCCTCGAACTGATTTAGAGGATCTGGACAAAAAAAAACCTTTGCTTTTGGTCTGATAGGTTTATACCGTTTATGATTATGTTTTAGGAACGTTGAATGTTGGCAATAGTGTTTTTCAGGGTGTGATGACAGGTTTTACATCAATTAAAAATCTCTCGAAAACTTCAACATGTCGTCCACTTACCACTTTGTTTGAAAGTATTTTTAGTATTACCCTTAGTATTATTTCCATTTCAAACACTTCCTAAACAAGACTGGCTTTCAATATAGATTATTTATAATTTAGAATGTTTTGACCCAATTTTCACGAAATTGCCAAAAATGTAATGATGGTCTTTATTGTTTCAAAATGCTTTCCGAGAAACTGAACATATTTATTCTATTCCTGGTGTCCAAATTACCTCAAACTTTCCTAAATAACGTTTGCATCAAAAACGGACATCGTGTGGCACTTTGTGGACGCCGGATACGCCCGTTCCGGCATCTACAACATCTTGGCACTATTAGACAACAATCAGAGCATCGAAAAAAAGCCCGGTTCCGGACGGCCGACGACCCTGAGCGACAAGAAGCTCCAGAGTATGCTGAAGAGGAAGACCGAGGGAAAAGTAGCTATATCGCTAGCCATAAGGGCGAAGCGGCTGAATATCGATGTGATACCCAAGTCGGCAAACCCCCAGCTGCGTCCCATCGAGAATTTCGGGCCGAACCTGAAGCGTAAGATCTACTCCAACAATTTTGTCACGAAAATTGAGGATGAATTGATAAATAAAACGAAGAAAGAACTCAAAAATATATCTACACGCATGTTTCCGCTATGGCGAATGTTCCGGTTAACTGCCGGAAGGCCGCTCTCAAGGGCGTAGAATTGTTTTGCAAGTAAGCTTAAATAATTACCTTCCATGGGAAATTTATCAAAAGCAATTATCTGTCTTAGCTTTTTTTTACCACCATCCGAAAAAAAAGTCCATTTTTTTAATGCAAACGTTAAGTTTATTGAATAAACTATACGCTCAGGTTTCTTTTATTTCAAATTTTATGAAGGTCACATTCCATTTTTCTATTAAAAAAAAAAAGATCTTTTGATTCTCCGCAAACGATTTTTAAACACCTTCAAAATATCGTACTATAGCCGTACCTGCGTTTTACTGACTGAAACATAAAAATACGCTAAATGCAAATTTCTTTTCTAGCCGAAACAAATCTCTGGTAGCTTTAAGAGAACGCGTAGAACGCCAACGATCGGTGCAGGCCACCGTCAGTGCAATTCCAGAAGACGATAATTCATTCGAGGGATTGAATTTGGAGTGTAGAAATAAGGAGAAGACACATCCAGCTCGAGCATCAGTCGAGCGCCTAGACACACAGGTGACATCTCTACATAACGATGTTGCTGCTCTGAGTATGGAGGTATGTACAGTGAAAGAAGTATAAAAATAGTGTATTAACAAATATATTTTGTACAGGTCCGCAATGCAATCCAAGCTCTTCAAGAAATGACTTATTCCACGATAAACTCTCAATTTGATTTGGGTCATTTTCCGCCAGCTCGTTCGATCCCTAACTTGCAGAATGGACAGATGGGCATTATGCGGAATCCAGAACCGACTATTGCTAGAAGTTCTTCGCATCCACCCGAGATGTGGTGCCGTGAGATGAACGCATTTGGTGAAGCATTACCCAGTCCAACAGGAACCGAAACATACTCCGAGCATATGTATCGTAGAAAATCGATTATGTCGCAAAAGTATTCGGAGGAGCTCTCATGCTCAACACAGACTGAAAATGTGATTGATTTTGAAACGTTGGAAAAGGTAGTTTTAGCACATCCGCATCTGGTATTAAAAATTTTAGGCATTGAAGCTGTTTTTAATAATGAATCAGAGATAAAACTGTACCCATTAAACACAATCTCGGAAGCGGCCAGTTCTGGCGAAACAATCTCATCTAAAGTGCATGAAGCAGCAAATAGTAATAGTAAATCAAACACCAACGGATCGATCCAAATGGATGACCACATCAAACCGTACCCACCAATTGTGTACAGTTCTAATAACTTTTACACTTACAATAACACTAGTATTGATAACAATAACATATCCTCTCTAACACCACTAAAGCAAGATGCGGTTCCATTATTTATGGATGATAGGAATAAAACAACGGCAATCATGGATGACACCAGTTGCTCCATAGTGATTGACGAGAATATCAAAATATTGAGGCAATCAGCTGGAAATCACGTTCTTCAGCGACAGGAACGAGTACCGGCCAAACATCGATTCTCAGCAGGTGATGCCGATAAACTTGAAAAAGGTTTGAAAAATTTTCCATCCTCGCGTTCACTTGGTGGTAGCTGAGAAAAGATTTAGTGAGAAGCTTTAATATAAGACACGTTACAAAATGACAAAATGGATGATGTATGACGAAATTTAATTATTCTGAACGCTATTTAGAAAACATTCTAATTCTGAACAATAAAAGTAGAGTATTTATGTATTTTTTACAATTAATGGCTTTCAGTTTCTTACATATCACAAGACGTAAGTCATGAATTGAGCCGACTACTTCTCGACAATAGATCTATTAAATCATATAGAATGAATAGCGGTGGTGGCGCCGTCGAAACTTTATTGGGCTGCTTCTTCGAGGGACATTACGACCCCCAAGCTACAGGAGACCAATTGGTCGACATTTTAATTTTCCTTAGTGGGTTGAAGTGTATATGGTGAAAACCATTTACGTACATTCTTTCCTATTGCTTTAAAATACTGAAAACGTAAATTATGGTATTGAAAATATTATAAATGTATTTTAATGACTAATTTTTGACTATAGTTAATGGAACTAAAAATAAGCACAGTGTAATGTAAGAACCAAAAGCTTTAATTAACGTTATTAACCTTCCTAAGATATTGAAGTCAATTCTGACCCATGGTGCAACTTCAATGTACGCTACCTTTTTTTTTTTTTTTTTAAACCAACCGGGCTGAAATTTTCTGACTTTTAATATTTCACGGAATTGGCATAAAAATATTGTTTTTAAATCAGTTTAAGCTGGTTGTACAAAAAAAGTGACACATAAGACATTAAGGTCAATATTGACCCGGATTCCAATCGTTCGTAGAATTTCGAAATTTTAACCGAGAGTCAATGTTTATACTATTTGAAAGGTTCTGGTCTCAAAATTGCATTGGAAGAAAAGAAAATGGTTCCGGTAACATTGTCCTTCGGGAGTCTGCTTCAAACGGAAGGAAGTTTTAATTTGGCTGTGTTAAAAGAAATGCATATAAAACATTTCAGACTCATTGTAGAGAATTGGCGTCTTCAGCAAAGTTTCTCAGTGCGTAACGAATCGTCTTCTGATATTATCATATTAGTTCCAAATCGTGCTGCAGAGATGGCGCTGCAGTCTATCTTTGCCAAATAGAGCTCTAGAGAGTTGCTGTCTTCGGCAAAGTTGTTTGGAATATAAAATGTAGTCATTTTTACATTATCAGATTAGATCCAGATTTTGCCATAGAGATGGCGCTGCAGTCTATCTTTGTCAAATGAAGCTTTCGATAGTTGCTGGCTTCGGCAAAGTAGTTTGGAATATAAAATGTAGTCATTTGACATTATCGGATTAGTTCCAGATCGTATCGCAGAGATGGCGATGCAGCCTATCTTTGCCAAATTAAGCTCTAGAGAACAATGAACAATGTCACAATGAGACATTTTGCCGAAGATGGCAACTCTCTAGAACTTCATGAAAGTTTTGGTGTAGCAAGTGTTAATATTGTGAAATTTTGTTTCCCAAAAATATCAATTTTCAAACGATTGTGTATACACTTGCCGCGCGGTTTCTGTTTATGCTCTAGTTACACTTTTCCGCCTACTGTAGTTTCGTTTCTAGGGCCGAAGTTTGTGCACACAAAAAATAAATCTTGTTTTATTAAAAGTTCTGCACTTTACTTCTGAAAAGTGTTCATTTTTCATTAAATTGAAAGTAAAATTATCTACAACAAAAATTCCTCGTTTGATTTGAAAGTGTTATGTTTCGGTTCAGTGTGTAAATTTAAAAGTGTTTTTTTTTTTTAAATTGAAAATTATAGAACTGTGTTTGTTTTCTGTAAAAAAAAGTACGTCGGCTGTGTTTTCGATTTAAGTAGTTCCGAAAAGTGAGTAATTATTTTTCTTCTATTATATACAGGCGAAGGGTGATAATGGAATCCGATTGATATGCTACAATCGCTTTGACTGCGCATGGAACAAACATTGAAGAAATTCGTTCGTGATTTGGGAGTACCTTCGGAGCACCTATTAGCCGAGTTGTTGTCAGAACTGCGTGAAGATGGACGAATGCGGATTGCCATTCGAGTGGATGAATCCGAATTGCCATTCGAGTGGACGAATGCGGATGACATTCTTCGACTTACATATAAGAATCCTTAATTATTGTGTGGTAGAAAGTATGAGTGAGACAGTCTAGTTGTTTTGTTGGTGTGTGGTGAGTGAAAAATAATTAAAAAAAAAAAAAGAGAGGGAATAAGTGGGTGATACGAAAAGAAAACAAGAAAAAAAAAAAAAAAAAGGTGGTGGGTGGGTGGGTGGGTGGGTGGGGGGGGGGGGGGGGTGGGGGGGTGGGGGGGGGGGGGGGGGGGGGGGGGGGGGTGGGGGGGGGGGGGGGGGGGGGGGGGGGGGGGGGGGGGGGGGGGGGGAAAGAGGGAGTGGGGGGGGGGGAAAAAACACTCTGAGATTTTTTTAATCATCGATACTTTAAAAAGTACTCATTTTTATCATACACGCCGTTTACCAGTAGCTTAGTATAAAAACTATGCTAACGTCCCATTAAGTTTAAACTGAGTCAAAGTTGTGTTGGAGATCTCCAAATAGTATTATTTTCCCTTATTAAACGCGATCTTGTTGTCATTTCCGGGTGCTAAGCACCCGGCAAATTTCGTAAACGCTCGAAAAAAATGCTATTTTGTGTTCAGTGCGATATTTTTTCCAACCTATTAATGCGCATTCTGCGCATATGCAGCGAGTTTTGGCGGTTTCGGAACGATGGTCTAAATTCATAAAGTAACAGCTCCCGACGCCAATATCAATGGCAGTAAATTGGATCTCTCTTTCTGCTTGGTGAATGATGGCATATTAACACGCAGAAAGAACGCTCCGATAGATTTACATCTGTTCATAAAATCAGTATAAATATGTGGCATGCTCAACGCTGCTATATGACCAAGTTCCAAACTTTCAACCCAAAAAATCTTCCCGTACATACCAGAGAATAATCCAATCAACCAGATTATTAGGTCAATCGGTATTTAATACAAGCGACAGATTAGATTTTTTTGATATTATTAGTTTGGGGTTAAAGATTCGACAAAACAAAGACAAATCGATGTCTGAAAAATATTTTATTCTGGGTTTTAAATAAACTCCCATTAAACTACGCACTTATATTTGAACATTATACTATACCGCTTACATTTCAAGTTTATCTAAAGCGAGTATATCTGTCATTTATACAAAGCTACGCGTCAACCCAGGCGAATATCAATTTAGAGTGAACTTTAAACTAATTAGTTTAGATTTTTTTCTGAGTGTACTACGGCTGGTTCGCCTAACTCGCCTACCGCCCATGCCTCGTCCGTTGTCACCGAAATTCGTCACACGAATGTTTCAACGAGCGGAAGCAGGTTTTATTCATACCATGCGCGAATTCTTGTTTAAACTGCGTTGCTTGAGAAAACAATGGGAGAGAATCTCTTGCGCATGCTCTTTATTATGGGTTTTATTACGCTCAATCATTTTTACTCAATGCTCTTTATTATGGGTATTACGCTCAATCATTCCATATATATGTATATATATATATATATATATATATATATATATATATATATATATATATATATATATATATATATATATATATATATATATATATATATATATATATATATATATATATATATATATATAAATGTATGTATATATGTCACTTCCAGTGGAATCCGGGGGATACAGTCAACGTCAGACTCTTGGTGGAGTTTAGAGGAGCTGGAGTCGAGCTAGCGAACGTGTGCTGGGTCGGCGAAAAAGCTTTACCCCCAAGAAAAAAAAAACACACACACACACACACACACACACACACACACACACACACACACACACACACACACACACACACACACACACACACACACACACACACACACACACACACACACACACACACACACACACACACACAGCCAAAGCCCTCGTATATTTGATTCTAAAATGCTGTATTTTTCTGCGTGCATATTCTAGTTAAGCTATTTCATATACAGGTGGCATATCGAGCATGAGATTTAATGACCGTGGATGGATTTGGCATCACCACACACACAAAGAATAATGATTGTTAGAATTTACAAAAAACATTGCTAAAATTGAAAAGTTGCGTTGGTTCTTTTTCGTAGAAAGCGGTTTGCTTTCACAACAAAAACGTTCAAACTGTCATATCAAAAAATGTCTGCTTGGTTCATTTATAAGTTGAAATTTTCAAAACGAACTGTAGAACTGTCAAATCGAAACCGTCACATCGTTGAAAATGAAAGCAAATTATTATTATTCCAAAATAAACTTTCAACGAGAAAGTATCGTGTAATAAAAATAAAAATATGCCATTTGAATTGAAATAAAAAAATATTTTTAACATTAAAAGGTTTATTTTTCAGATAAATTGTAGAATTTTCAAACTGAAAGCTTGGCATGACAGCAAATTACTTTATTCCAAAATGAACTTTGTCGTGCAATTAAAATAAAAGTATGATATTTGGATTGAAATAAAAAAATTTATTACATACAACGAGGGGCGAATCACTAGTGTATTTTCGATTCAGGTTGACGTATTGATAGTTGTATTTGCGTATTTTTTGCGAATTAAAATGTATTTTGAGTATTAATGTATTGTTGTGCATTTAAATTGAATGACGTAATTTTTCGTGAAGTAGAAGAATTATGTGTATTATTTTTTTTTTGTATTTCTGTATTGAAATCAATTAATAGTGTTTTGTCATTTCTATAATTTCAGTGTTAACGTTTGCAATCCAAATCCGAAAATTGGTGCGCCGAAGAAATTACGATTGATGATTGAAGTTTTCGATAACAACTTCGATTCTGGTCATCCCTCCGTGATAGTTAACTGATTACAATACTCTTAGTTAAGGCGCCCACTGATGTGGGGGAGTTGGCATCAAATAAAATGTCAACAATTTGATTAAAAGTCTTGTGGTTTGATGCAAGCAAATGTCAAACCTCCTCCACATCAGTAGGTGCCTGGTTTTAGTTATTGCTTCTTTTCTCAAATGGAAACTCCGCCCCTAGCCGTGAAGCGGATTTCTCGTCAGATTTTTCCTGTATGGACAAAAATATAAATTTATCAAATTCTCAACAACTTTATTCCCAAGTTTAGCAGATTTACAAAAATCATCCGGTTTCCTTAGTTTGAAAATAATAATGATAAAAAGGCTACATTTTTAAAATTCTCTCGTACTTTCTAGTATGGGAAAAATCATTAGTTTATAAAATTGAGCTTGATCTTATTCGAGTAACAGATTAAGTCAGCAGTTGACCCACAATTACCCTGGTTCAAAAATTGTGGAAAGAGAAATGACATCAATTTTTCCACAATAGAACACAAACGAAAATTTCCATACAATTTTTAAATTAAACACTAACAAGCCCTCACTTTGCTACATGTGAAACCCGGAAGAATCGACTGCCATCGCTTAGATCAACTGAATCGCTGGGACCGAAACTATCTTGACTACAGCTCACTATTCAAATATCCCTTTCCAACTTCATCGAGCGATTCGAACCGAAGAAAAACCTTGAATCAAACACGTATATTTTTATTAATTTTGTTCAACATATCACCACAATGACTCTCGCAATGATAAACGACAAATGGATTATTGTGAATAATAATATATTAGAAAGTAGAAAACATTTGATTGTTAAGTTTTTGAAATCTCCCAGGAGGCATGTATAGAAATTTCAAATGGCTTGATCAACGATGTAGGAACATAAAACATAAATTTTACTTTCCCGGTGATGTCCCTATCGTGAGTTACTTTTCCTACATAGTACAACAAGTCGTTTTTAAATAAATTATGTTTTAAATTTTTAGATGCCTTTTCAAATGGTTGTGCGTTTTCAAAAACTGCACCACCCAAACAGTCTTTTGTTGTTCAAGATGGAATCCTCTACAAAAAATGCATGAATTGGAACTTAGATTGTAATAAATATAAGTTTACGCATTTTGTTCGCATGATGTACTTTTACCAACTATCAATGTGCCACTAGCGATTTGAAATTGGTTCACTGTTGTAGAACCCCTAGTTCCGAAGTACACCTTGCAGTCTGCACCTTGCCATGCACTCTTGCGCTTTTTAGTACCTTTTGGTACAAGTATCTTTGTTTTTGTTTTGATTCGCTATGTTAATTTGACAGAATATTTGAGAGTGTATTGGTGTGAGTTACGGTCTTAGGGGCGAATACTTAAGTTTGGGACCGAGCTTGGGACCGGTGTGCTAGTACTTCCTGAGCCAAAAAAATATTCGTTTTCTTCATGACTATCCACCCGCTGCTTTTACCATAGACTAACTCTAAGACCAGTAGATCCCGAACAAATATGATTTTTTTCTTGGCTCAGTCAGTACTAGCACATCGGTCCCAAGCTCGGTCCCAAGCTTAATAATACGCCCCTAATAATGAACTCACACAAACACACTCTCAAATATTCTGTCAAAATAACACAGCAAATCAAAACAAAGGCGCAAATATGTATAGTTAGGTGCAGGCTTCAAGGTGTACTTCGGACCAAGGAGTTCTACAACAGTGAACCAATTTCAAATCGCTAGTTGCATATTGATTGTTGCTTTTACTGTGCTCTACATACATACATATACACATATATATACATACATATATACATAAATACATACATATATATACACACATACATACGTACACACATACATACGTACACACATACATATACGTATATACACACATACACACACATATATATATACATATATATATATATAATATATATATATATATATATATATATATATATATATATATATATATATATATATATATATATATATATATATATAATAATTGCTTGGCTAAACCCTAAATTACAGCTTGTGATCTACTTGCTATCCCAAATTTAAATATATTTCATAAAAGAGCTAATTTGAAACATTTAAAAAAAATTTCTACCTGTTATCTAACGGGTTTATTTTTTATTTGTTTATCCTTTCTATTAATTTAAAGTGTGATATGAAGGGTAAAATCTCATTGCCTCGCATTACAACCGATTACAACCGATTTGCCGTTTTTGAACTTTACAAAAAAGGAGGTTATACCATAGACTAACTCTAAGACCAGTAGGTCCCGAACAAATACGATATTTTTCTTGGCTCAGTCAGTACTAGCACACCGGTCCCAAGCTCGGTCCCAAGCTCAATGATTCGCCCCTAACAACGTAGCTCACACTAACACATTCTCAAATGTTGTGTCAAAATAACAAAGTTAATCAAAACAACAACCAAGATACTAGTACCGGAAGGTACCGAAAAGCGCAAAAATTATTGCCAGGTGCAGACTGCAAGGTATACTTCGGACCTAGGGGTTCTACAACAGTGAACCAATTTCAAATCACTAGTTGCACATTGATTGTTGGTTATACGAAACGTCAACGAAACAACGACCGTATGCTATTGTATATGACGCATCTAACACTGCTACAGATATAAGCCACATGGAAAGGTCTATTCTATAGCTTCTAATGGTGTTTCCTAAGCGGACCCTCCGTGTCCTATCTCGAATATACATGCTTGTCATCATTGGTCTGATACCCTGATCATAACATTCACCTCCCTCGAAAATAGTGCAATTACATTCAGTTATTAGAAAATTAGTAAACCAGATATTTTGATTATTCATTCCATACAACAAATGGATGAACTACAACACAAATTGCCACGAAAATGAAAAGTGTACTTTAAGTCTTTTCCTTCGATTGAAGGTAATAAGTCTAAGAGTGAATTGCATAACTCGCCAGTATCACACTTATGTCAGTGCCTTTATATAAACGTTCTACAACGTGGCAGTTAAAAAATGACTAGAATTTCTGATACTTTCACTATTGGTCAAACTCTTAATCTAACATGCATGTTTACAGCACGAGAGGGATCCCTTTAATTCAAGAGACTATTAAAGCAAAGCTAACCGATATAGAGAAGAATTGTTCTATGACCTCAAGGCTACTCCCTAAGCGGACCCTCCGCGTCCTACTCTTTTCATAAAACCTTAGCCTTTAATTCTTTGTCAGAATCTCTCCTAAGTAACATTTTTCGATGACCTTTGTTCAGTTCGAGAGGTCTGATCCCTAGCTTAATAATATGTTGTTAGAGTTAGTGCTTTGATCACGGCTGCCGTAAACTTATTATTCAGGACTTACTATCATGATCAAAGCACTCACCCTTTTCAATAATGAAGCGAACAATAAGATTATTAATGATACCAACTGTATTTTGATGCTTAATGAATGACAATTAGAGAATAAGCAACAATAAAAAAAAACTGTCAAGCACTCGATTCTGACAAGAAATGCAATAAAAGTTCAAAATTCGGAAAACATATAAATATTCGGTCTAATTCTGTACAGTGCACAATAATTCTTAATTAAGCTCAAAATTTAAGAGCACAGTAAAAGCAACAATCAATATGCAACTAGCGATTTGAAATTGGTTCACTGTTGTAGAACCCCTTGGTCCGAAGTACACATTGAAGCCTGCACCTAACTATGCATATTTGCGCCTTTGTTTTGATTTGCTGTGTTATTTTGACAGAATATTTGAGAGTGTGTTTGTGTGAGTTCATTATTAGGGGCGTATTATTAAGCTTGGGACCGAGCTTGGGACCGATGTGCTAGTACTGACTGAGCCAAGAAAAAAATCGTATTTGTTCGGGACCTACTGGTCTTAGAGTTAGTCTATGGTAAAAGCAGCGGGTGGATAGTCATGAAGAAAACGAATATTTTTTTGGCTCAGGAAGTACTAGCACACCGGTCCCAAGCTCGGTCACAAGCTTAAGTATTCGCCCCTAAGACCGTAACTCACACCAATACACTCTCAAATATTCTGTCAAATTAACATAGCGAATCAAAACAAAAACAAAGATACTTGTACCAAAAGGTACTAAAAAGCGCAAGAGTGCATGGCAAGGTGCAGACTGCAAGGTGTACTTCGGAACTAGGGGTTATACAACAGTGAACCAATTTCAAATCGCTAGTGGCACGTTGATAGTTGGTAAAATTACATCATGCGAACAAAATGCGTAAACTTATATTTATTACAACCTAAGTTCCAATTCATGCATTTTTTGTAGAGGATTCCATCTTGAACAACAAAAGACTGTTTGGGTGGTGCAGTTTTTGAAAACGCACAACCATTTGAAAAGGCATCTAAAAATTTAAAACATAATTTATTTAAAAACGACTTGTTGTACTATGTAGGAAAAGTAACTCACGATAGGGACATCACCGGGAAAGTAAAATTTATGTTTTATGACCTGATCCAAAAATTCTTAAATGTTCCTACATCGTTGATCAAGCCATTTGAAATTTCTATACATGCCTCCTGGGAGATTTCAAAAACTAAACAATCAAATGTTTTCTACTTTCTAATATATTATTATTCACAATAATCCATTTGTCGTTTATCATTGCGAGAGTCATTGTGGTGATATGTTGAACAAAATTAATAAAAATATACGTGTTTGATTCAAGGTTTTTCTTCGGTTCGAATCGCTCGATGAAGTTGGAAAGGGATATTTGAATAGTGAGCTGTAGTCAAGATAGTTTCGGTCCCAGCGATTCAGTTGATCTAAGCGATGGCAGTCGATTCTTCCGGGTTTCACATGTAGCAAAGTTAGGGCTTGTTAGTGTTTAATTTAGAAATTGTATGGAAATTTTCGTTTGTGTTCTATTGTGGAAAAATTGATGTCATTTCTCTTCCCACAATTTTTGAACCAGGGTAATTGTGGGACAACTGCTGACTTAATCTGTTACTCGAATAAGATCAAGCTCAATTTTATAAACTAATGATTTTTCCCATACTAGAAAGTACGAGAGAATTTTAAAAATGTAGCCTTTTTATCATTATTATTTTCAAACTAAGGAAACCGGATGATTTTTGTAAATCTGCTAAACTTGGGAATAAAGTTGTTGAGAATTTGATAAATTTATATTTTTGCCCATACAGGAAAAATCTGCCGAGAAATCTGCTTCACGGCTAGGGGCGGAGTTTCCATTTGAGAAAAGAAGCAATAACTAAAACCAGGCACCTACTGATGTGGAGGAGGTTTGACATTTGCTTGCATCAAACCACAAGACTTTTAATCAAATTGTTGACATTTTATTTGATGCCAACTCCACCACATCAGTGGGCGCCTTAACTAAGAGTATTGTAATCAGTTAACTATCACGGAGGGATGACCAGAATCGAAGTTGTTATCGAAAACTTCAATCATCAATCGTAATTTCTTCGGCGCACCAATTTTCGGATTTGGATTGCAAACGTTAACACTGAAATTATAGAAATGACAACACACTATTAATTGATTTCAATACAGAAATACAAAAAAAAAAAATACACATAATTCTTCTACTTCACGAAAAATTACGTCATTCAATTTAAATGCACAACAATACATTAATACTCAAAATACATTTTAATTCGCAAAAAATACGCAAATACAACTATCAATACGTCAACCTGAATCGAAAATACACTAGTGATTCGCCCCTCGTTGTATGTAATAAAAATTTTTATTTCAATCCAAATATCATACTTTTATTTTAATTGCACGACAAAGTTCATTTTGGAATAAAAATAATTTGCTTTCATGCCAAGCTTTCAGTTTGAAAATTCTACAATTTATCTGAAAAATAAACCTTTTAATGTTAAAAATATTTTTTTATTTCAATCCAAATGGCATATTTTTATTTTTATTACACGATACTTTCTCGTTGAAAGTTTATTTTGGAATAATAATAATTTGCTTTCATTTTCAACGATGTGACGGTTTCGATTTGACAGTTCTACAGTTCGTTTTGAAAATTTCAACTTATAAATGAACCAAGCAGACATTTTTTGATATGACAGTTTGAACGTTTTTGTTGTGAAAGCAAACCGCTTTCTACGAAAAAGAACCAACGCAACTTTTCTTTTTTAGTATTTTTTTTTTTTATTTCTAACAATATTTTTTTTTTGTGGGGGTGGGGGGGCCAAAACCCCCCACGGTCAATTAATCTCATGCGCGATATGCCACCTGTATATGAAATATTTTAAATAGAATATACACGCAGAAAAAAAACACTTTTTTATCAAATAAATGGGGGGGGGGGGTGGGGGGGGGGGGGGGGGGGGGGGGGGGGGGGGGGGGGTGTGTGTGTGTGTGTGTGTGTGTGTGTGTGTGTGTGTGTGTGTGTGTGTGTGTGTGTGTGTTTCTTGGGGGTTAAGCTTTTTCGCCGACCCAGCACACGTTCGGTAGCCCGACTCCAGCTACCGAATTCGTCCATCGTGTGCCAGAGTGAGGGACTCTGAACAGAGAAGATTAATCTGAACCCTACTCCTCTAAACTCCACCAAGAGTCTGACGTTGACTGTATCCCCCGGATTCCACTGGAAGTGACTACTTCGGGAGGAGGCTGTGCTCATGCACTTCTCTTATTGCCAGACATAGCAAGTCGCGCTAGTACGCTGATCTCATCACCATAAAACTTCTGCAGCTGCGCACTCGTGTTGTAGATGTACTACTCTTCTTGTTGACCAGTTGGATGCCGAGGTCGGTTCAGCGATTCCGGTTGGAGGGTGACTTCCGGTTCACTGGCGCCGACGACCGACGACCCTGAACTGGCGGTTTGTCAAAATCGGTGCTACTCGGCATACTCCCTGACGGTGGAGGTAGCCTACTCCGGCGGAGGGTTCCCCGACGAAAGAATATCTCTGAAACCGTTAACGAACGCGATATGCTTGCTTCAATGTTGTCCGGTAGTGTCGAGGTCGGTCCAGCGATTCCGGTTGGAGGATTGCTTCCGGTTCCCTGGAGCCCCGACGACTCATGCCGGTGACTCGCTACGGACTACTCAGAATAGTCCCCGACGGTGGATCCATCCTACTCCGACGAAGAGTTCCCCGGCGGTGGAAGTTCTTCCGAAACCGATGCAATCCGGGCAGATGTCAAGGTCGGTCCTGCGGTTCTGGTTGGAGGATGACTTCCAGTCCACAGGCGCCCCGACGAACAATTGCCGGTGCTTCTTCACGATCTACTCAGACTAGTCCCCGGCAGTGGACCTAGCCTACTCCGACGGAGAATTTCCCGACGACGAAAGTTCTCCCGAAACCGTTTTCTAGATGCTAATACGTGGCGCTCGGTCTAGTCCCCGGCGGTGGATCTATCCTACTCCGGTCGCGCCCGATGGTGTACTTTTTCTTCTCTCATACACATGCTGGCGAGTATCCAGGTCGGTCATCGACTCAAAACCTGTACTGCTACGTCAATTGTCGCTGCTCCTCTCGCCAACTTCGTTGCAATTTAGACATAATCTCAACGACTGTTCTGTTCACCGCGTCCCATTTTTCTTCGTCAGCACACATTTTTTGAACTATGCTGTCCACGTTTACGTCGTCACCGACGATGGATCTCATGCTGTTTCGCACGTTCTCGAACCGCAGACATTCTAAGACAACGTGCTCAGGCATTTCCTCTGCATAACCACACGTAGTGCAGGACGGCGATCTCGCGTGGCCGAACCTGTTTAGATACTTCTTGAAACAGCCATGACCGGACAGAAACTGCGTCATGTGGAAATTTACATCACCGTGTGGTCTGTTCACCCACCTCGACAGGCATGGAATTAGCCGTTATCAGCGTTGTCCCACTGCTGCTGCCACTTCCTTAAGGTGTTAGCTCGGGCAGTTCTTCGGACACCTCTTGTGCCCCGGACTCTATAGCACTTACTATGTTCTTCTAGTAGAAGATTTATGGGGATCGTTCCAGCTATCACGTAGACTGCCTCTGACGAGATAGTTTGATACGCACTAGCCACCCGCATGGCCATCAGCCTAAACGTGCTGTTAAGCCGAGATCGGTTCCTTTCCGTCTGCAGTGCCGTCACCCACACAGGTCCCGCGTATCTGAGCACTGATGTGGACACACTCGCCAGTAATCGCTTCTTACTGCTGCTGATCGCTGAGTTGTTGGGCATGATCCGAGATAATGCCGAGATTATCTTTGCGGCCCTTTCACATGCCTAGTCTACGTGGCTATTAAAGTTTAGCCGATCATCTATTATCACCCCCAGGTGTCTGACTTCTCGCTTAGAGTCGATGATACACTCGCCGACCGAGAGTCTCGCCTGCTGCCTTGCTTTCTGGTTACTTATCAGTACCACCTCGGTCTTGTGATGAGCTAACGCCAGTTTCTTCTCACGCATCCAGTCTTCCACAGTATCTATCGCTTCCGTGGCGAGTACTTCTACTTCCTCTCGAGATTCGCCGACCACTAGGAGCACAACGTCGTCCGCAAACCCGACAATCTTCACGCCTCTGGGGAGGCGCAGCCTCAAGACCCCATCATACATAGCATTCCAAAGGGTCGGACCGAGGATGGAACCCTGTGGGACGCCCGCTGTGACGGTTGCACATCTTTTTCCAATGTCCGTTTCGTATATCAGTGTTCTGTTCTGAAAGTAGCTCCTCAGGACCCTACAGAGGTACTCGAGGGCTCTTACTCTGTTCAGCGAGTCGGCGATTGCACACCAAC